>JAPZDY010000020.1:9918372-9930328 GCA_029783645.1 Ctenochaetus hawaiiensis | reverse complement strand
CCCCCCCCCCCCCCCCCCCCCCCCCCCCCCCCCCCCCCCCCCCCCCCCCCCCCCCCCCCCCCCCCCCCCCCAAGGCAAAGTCACTAAAACAAAAGCTGGGTCGCCTGGGTAAAAGTGTCTGACTGTTGTTAAAGGACCCAAAACAGCTAAAACTCAACCCAAAACATTAAAAAACTTAACTAAGCTAAAGCCCACTTCATAGAAACATGACGACAAGGCTATATTGGGTTTCGTTGTTAAGCCTGGAAATGCAGATATATGATTTTTGGTACATATTACACTGGCTAAAGTCGTACTCCTCATAACTACTTATAACTACTCAAATATTTATGCTTAAAAAAATTGAAATTTAGTTTCGGCATTCTCTGTAATACAAAACAAATTCAGATCTTAAATATTAATCTTTATTTTACAATAAACTGAAATAGACAAAGTTTAGAGTTTCAGTTGAGGTAACATTAGTCAATTTAATACCAAATTATGTATTTTGCTCTATAAAATTTACTGTAACGTATCATCCAAAAATGTCACATTAAGCCTACGAAGAACATATGAAAAATTTAATGTTACAACTCTAACTGCTTTTGTATTGTTAATGTCAATTCACAGGCAGCTGTGACAGAAGCTAACCTGCTAGCATTAGCTTAGGTCACGTCGTTCATCACTCTAAATGTTAGCGTTGAGTCCACTTCGCTGTAAGGGAAGGCAACACTAAATGATAACGCAAGACACACAAAACCAATTTCCCCTCGATAACAGGGCTGATAAGACGAGCTGTGCCAAATGCTAATGCTAAAAAGCTAATGTTGTCAACGAGTCCAGCAGGGGTTACACGTAGACTGGCTAACGCTAGCAGGTTAGTCAGACAGCTAGCTAACACTCCAACAGCGAAATGAAATGAGAGACAATTCAGGAGGTTCAGTGACTGGCGAACATCTGCAGCTCACGTACCTGTTGTTTAAAGTACAGCAGCCGGTGTTTCTTCTTTTGACCATCACAGGAACACCGGAGGAACCGGGAGCAAAACAACAGAACACACAGCTGCAGATACAGCCAGTACACTGACCATCATGCACTGCGGGAGGGGAGGCAGCGGCGGTATCGTCTTCTCGTGCCATAAAAGCTTGCTGCTGCCACCTGCTGACCAGCTTCTACCTGTAGCTGTAAAATCACACATTAACAGTGTACTTAGTCATAGATAGATAGATAGATAGATGTACTTTATTGATCCCAAATTGGGAAACTCCGATGTTGCAGCACTCTACAGAAAAAAATAAAAATAAAATAAAATAGTCATTGCTTGGACCTTGCCTTACCAGTAAATCAAACACTTTACTTACACATTTACCCGTGATTTATGGGGTTAAAATTGTATTTAAAAATGTTTATTATGTAAAATGTAAGTATAAGCATCAAAAAGTGCTCAGAGTACCAGTTAGTACACATGCATAATGGCTCATTTTAGTATTGTGTTTATTTTTAAGTATTGCATGATTAGTATTGCATTGATTTTTAAAGATCTTTAATGTTACAGCTGGTATAGGTAAAGCTACTCTATCCATCTTTGCTAACTTGATATATAACAGCACATTCAGTAGTGATAAATAACTTAGTACATTAACTCCGGAATTGTTCTTTGAGTAATTGCATATTTTGCTACCACTGGATACAAGTTAGAGAAAAATATTTGAATTTTTTTCTCAACTATGGCTTTAACTACTAGTTACTTCACATATTTAAATCAAAACAAGATATGACAATACAATACAAATCTTCTGCATAACTTGTTAAGTTTCTTAAAAAAATGGAAACTTTAACTCTGGATCTGGTTTTGTGGTGTCTTTTCAGCGAAAAATAAAAATATAATACTCATGATGGTGTAGGAAACTTAACTGTATGCAGTATTATAAGTGTGTTGTTGTTTTGTAAAATCTTTACACTGATACAAACAGACATTAATATCAGCAGTGTTTTATTATTTGCAAGTGGTACAAAAAAAAGTCAGTGTGCAGCATGACTGCAGAGCAACAAACATGAACAACAAAATTAAGGTGATACAGTAGTTAACAAACACTATCAATGAAAAGTTCAACAGCTATTTTGATGCTTTCAGTTCCAAAAAAGTACATTTACCCTCCTGCAGATTTGCAGATTCTTTCTGATGCATCTATAGTTACTTTCACAGAGAACAGCTAAGGTGTTACTTGTTTGGCCGAGGAAATGTTCTCAAAATTCAAAAATAAAATTAAGTTTTTCTAATTTTAGCTTTTCAAATGTCTTTCCCTGTTTACAGAACCAAAAGAAGTCAACAACAAATGTCAACATGATGATGGTTTTGGTATTTTTGGATCATTACAAGAAATAACTGAATTTCATACTCTTAGTAAAAGCATGTGATCTGTGAAATTGAAGAAAACTAGTTAATTAGTTTTGATATTACTTGTATAGGACTATGTATTTGCCTTATGTTGGCACTACAGGACAGGCAAGGCAGTCACCTATGCAGTCACCAAAACACTGATCTTGAATTTGTCATTATCTTACACTTTTCCTTTCATATTATACAGTGTATGTTAACATAATTTCACATGTATATGTGAAAGTGTTGAAAAAATTGACTGGATTTTCATTTTGGGATGATGTTTTCCTTTAAGAGCACTTTAGCAGAACATGCATCATCTTACAGGACAAACTGCATCGAGTATTTTTTCCACTATGCACCGCTGAGCACCACTAGTTTATTATCAGTCATGTATAATTTATTTTGTTTAAAAAATTAGACTAAGTCTGGATGTGTGTTTCAAGTGACAAACAGTTGCACAAAAAGTTTTCCAAGAAATATATTTTTATGTTATGATACAAAGGTTGTATTTAATTATAAAATATTCAGTGTTCAAAGAGGCAACAGTGGTACAAATGAAGGTCACTTGATGGCTGAATATTTGTAATGCTTACCTGCTTAAAAATTCTGTTTCCTGAATACATTTTTAAAAACAAAACCTGGCCCACAGAGAGACAACAAAACACTGGGCTGAAACCAAACTGATTATTAAGGCTTCATGTTAATGGCTCTTGCAAGCAGGATGAGGCAGTAAACAGCTGTTTGGAAAATCTGGGAAAAACTATAGCTATCCCTGTCTGCATTCTGCATTACAAAAAACATCAGCGGCAAGTTAGAGGATTACATTGATGCTGTTTAATTATAAAAAAAAAATCATTATCAGGATTATTTAGGTTGATGCTAAGATCACAATTATTTAATAAGATTACATACTGACTTTAAAAACATGAGAAATTTGCTGATCTGTAATTTTAAAAGTGCATTTCCTCAAACTTAAATTTGATTTAACCATAAAACATTAAAAATAACAGTCTTATATTAAATTATATTAAAAATAGAGACTTGTTGGTATTAATTATTATGTAGTGATTCTGAAATACTGAAGGTTTCAAGCCTTTCACTATAATAGCACAGACAGATGAGCATAAAATCCGAGCAAACCTAAATTTGATACAGAACTTGACACAGCCTGCCTGAGAGCAAGTGTGGGGCAAAAGCTTATTGCTGTAAAGGAAAAAGGGTGCACTGAATTTCTAACACAAGTTAAAACAAGGGCATAACAATGAAACAGAAAGAAAGCACAATATTAGTTCTATCCTCTTAGTCTTCTTTATATCATCACTGGAAAATAAAAAAGAATTAAAAAAAAACAACAAGCAGAATAAATAAGAAATTTTAAAGCAAATCAACCATCATGATATTGTGTTCAGGGTCGAACTTTCATCATTTTATAGGAGAAAAGCACAACAGAATAATATGTGATATTTAGAAAAGCATAGAAATCAAACATTAAATGTATCTAAATTGATAGAGTTAAATTAAATTAAGTTATAAAAAATTAAGTTATGAAAATTGCCAACATCAAAGCATACTGGTTTGCCAGCCCTTCTGTTGGTAAGGGCTTGAGAAAAGAAGTCTGAATGGTTTCTAGTCCAGCGGGCTTTGGAAGATGAGTCTGATGCAGCCGGACTCTGCCCTCAGCGGCTGGATGCAGAACGGGCAGGCGGCATGAAAGGTGTGTGTTCCATGTGGCAGCGGGATCTGACTCCAATATGCTGTCGTCTTCTCTGAGCAGACGTGACCGCAGGGGACAAAGGCGTGGGTGGGGGGCTCTGCATCCACGTAGAAGCCTGGCTCACAGCCCAGCCACAGCGGCACATAGGGCCCTCGTGCCCTGCACATGGGACACTCTCTCTCCTGACACTCCGCCTCCACTTCAGGGTTGCAGCGTCCACCCCAGCCGTGATAGCCATGAACGTGGCCGCAGTGCAGGTAGGCCCAGGGCTGCTTCTCATCTAGCACGTCTTTGCGGCGAAGGCTGGGGAAAGCCAGCGTGTTAAAGCCTACGGGACACTGTGGCCGCCCGGCGTTCAGCTCCTGCCGCAGAGCCTCCAGGTGTTTGACTGTGGGAGTGTGCGCCAAACCCTCAGCCGTCCGCCACAGCAGGGTAGCACCACACAGGTCGATGAGCGAGCCGTCCACCAGCTCGTTACACTCAGAGTCCACCTGAAGGAGACACAAGCAGAAAAACATTCAAAACAATCCACACACTGTGATTATTAAGTTTTACATGGAAACCCTTCACAGAGCTATTCCATCACTTCCTGTTGTGCTGCTCTCCCAGTTGACTCTGTAACTTAAAACAATTGATTGTTTTTTCAGCCTTTCTGTAAAAACACTGCACAGAGCAGCTGCAAACAATAATTAACTTGTTTACATTTAAGTAAACCACAGTACCCATGAGGGGTTAGGTGGGTCACCTACCATCTTGCCCCTCTGCTGAGATGACCTGGTCTCCCGCAGTGTGAAGACGCTGCCGCAGACTGAGATTTCCCTCCACAGTCCAGGTTTAGAGTCTTGGCTGAAGCCATTGCGTGGATGCATCACCAGAATGCCGTTGGTGGTCAGTCCATCCATCTGACCATCCTGCATCCTCCACTTGGCTGCTTTCTCCTGTGAAGATGTCAAAGATGCATGTTTAGTTCACACTGGAAAACAATTTATGTAACTACTAATTTAACTAACTACACAGGATACAAGCAGTAAATCATTGTGTCTTTCATCTGTAACAGCAGCAGTTAGTGCAGCCCACCCCGAGGAAGATGTTCTTAGAGGAGTCAAAGCCTGCTGCATAGATTCGTGCAGAGTAAGGTGGGTTTCTTTGGCAGATGATGCGGCAGGCGAAGCGGGAGATGGTGCTCTGGACAGTCTGACCGTCAGCATGGCTCTGACCACCGGGCACCGTGTCTGTCACTACAAAGTCAATTGGATTCTCTGTGGAACGACCAATCTGGAAAGATACAGACACAAGAAACACAGCACCAAATTTAGTGTTAAAGAGTGTGTGCAAACTTTGTCAGTGATCTGATTGAGTGGCCCGCAAGTCTTTCCTATATCGTGTAAAACTGGTGAGGTTAATAACTTTTGTGGTATTTCTGTTTCAGGTAATTGGAAATTGCAAGTCAGCACTGTCTGAGATGATGAGGTCATTGCTGCTGTAGTAGGCAACTAGGTTGAAAAACAATGTGCTTTATTTTCTAAAACTACCCCCTTCTACGTCAGGTCATGAACTTCTCTATCAGTGCTTGTAAATCTGCACATATACAGAGACAGTTAGTGGATGCTGCTCACCTGGAACATGTCTGTGTTGCTGTCGTGGGTGTACTCCACCACCACTGTCTGTGCCCGGGACAGGGTGTATGAAATACTGTGCTGCTCTTTGTTGCTTATAGCCTTTAAAACACAGAAAAGATGCAGTGTTATACTACTTTTAAGGTTTAAGGACACACACTACAAATTTTTTACTTTTAATAAAGGCACATTTTGTTAATGATGCACCAATTCTGTAAAGGAGAGTGTGTGAAATGCGGCAAATTCTTCATTTGTCCTGAATAATATTCACTTCCCTACCCTAGTACTATCACATAAAGAAATAATGTAAGAAAATACTTCACATACATGCAAAATGTTTATTTAAGCTTCATTAAAAAAGGAATATACAAGAGCCACAGCATATTCTCAACTTTAAGTTTTTACTCCTATTCTGCATTTCACTGGCCTGTAGTTTACCTGCTGTGTTGAGCTCTCACCTTGGCAGCCTGAGGCGTGCAGGATGAGTGGACCGTGCTGGGTTTTACACCATTGGCCTTGTTTCTGCGACACAGAGCAAAGCGACTCTTCCGCCTCCCCTTGTCACCGTTGGGCAGAGAGCCATTACACCTGAGCACACAAGACAGGGGATCAGCAAAGGTTGCACTGCAGCAGTGAGAGCATTTATACTGAACATTTAATTAACTATCGCAATATCTGTTGGTTCACACTCCGCAGGAGATCTGTGAGACTACAATGCATGTGATTTAATTTTTAATTTTAGAGATTAATTATTTAGAGTCAACAGTGGGGATGCACCAATCCCACTCCTTTAGGCCTGATACACGCACTAATGGTCATTATCAAGTGCTGAACACCCATGTTTTAATAATTAACTATAGACTTGTCTTTATGAAAGAGACCAGGGTCATTGCTTTATGTGTAAGGCAACTTCAGGCTTGGCTTAAGCATTTCTTTTTCAAACTTAGTAAAACAAATTTATAACAAATAAACACATAGATATTAATGTACTAAATCCCAATTTACTTTAAAATATGGTATCTGATACAGGACCCACATACTGCTCATCCCCAGTCTGGCTGCAATCATTATCTCTCTGCTGTAAGGGAAAAAATGGTGCGGCTTGTTTGTTCTGTTGACTGAAACAGGCTTATACCCACAGTCCAGATCCATTAATTCAGATCAGCCCGATTTCTGATATCAGTATCGATGACTCTAGTCTACAGTCAATGTACTCCCTCTATAATGCCCCAATCCTGGTTTATACTTGAGTGACAAATCTTTGCAACAGTCCAGGCTTCAAGATAGGTTTAATTTTAGTTCTGGATAACAATGACAAAAAAGGTACAGCAGCCAACCTCACTGAACCACAGGCTCTCTCATATCAACAGTGAATGGCCTTTAGTCAGGAAGAGAGCCGCATTCTTTGCTGTGGTAGAGTTTCTCGACACATTAAATGAGTTTAGGCTGAGTTATTCTGCTCCTAAGCAATAAACATTATCTACCAGAGGTTGGGCAATGTCATTGTTTGCTAAGTCCAAAAAAGTGTTAAGCTTTGGAAATGAAACCTTAAGTCAAAATCAACAAATACTGTCTGTATTGAGTAATAAATATGTATCCCTTAGCCAAAACCCAGGCCAGATTGTACACACGGATCCAAAAGAAAGCTGTGGTTTGCTCTTCTGGTGTCTTTGAGTCAGGTAGGAGAGAACAACTTTGAATGTTGTCTCTAAATGCTGCAACCAACAAATTATTATTGAGAAGGATTTCTAGTCAACACGGGGCTACAACATGAACAAAGACATACAACATTTTTTTCAGATTGTGTGTAGCTGTTGCTGTATTTTTGAAGTATTTTTAAACTTAAGTGTCAGGGTAACATAACCTGGGTCCATCTACCCAGTGCAGGTTAGACAAAGCTTTGTGTAGGAGAGAAAGCTGAAAAGCATCAATGATTTCAGTCCAGATTTAAAAGCAGGATTCTGTTTTCAATAGTGTTTATAGTTTATCCACCTGAGCAATCAGGAAGCCTCCTAAACTGAACTTTAATTGAACTACGTTCATTTGACATACTCTATTTGGAGAACATTAATCTTTCCTGAGCTTTAGTCACTCTGAAAAGAAGTTCTTAGAGCTGAATGTTGTGGGACTTCAATTAAAGTCAGTTTAGCAGGAGGTTATCTCTGGAGCCATACTGCTGCCAGCCGCAGGTCAAGTAAACATTTGAGTTCAGTTAAAAGTGGAGCCATTCTTTTGCTGGATAATGCAAACTTCCTGCATTTCAGATAAAGTGAAGTCAACCTCCTTTCTCATACAAGCTCAGACCACCCCAACTTCACTGTGGCTCCACCGAACCTAAAGTAACAAGACCTCTGTTTTCACAAACCATATGGCTCTTAAAAATTAAACATTATGACCAGTGTAATTGTCAGTTACTGGGTCAGCCAGACTGTTTAATTCCACATGTAGGCAATATAATGCAAAAGCAAACAAAAGGTCTGAAAGCACAGCAGCCATAACTTCCCCGACTTGTCTCGACCTCCCTGAATCACAGGCTCTCTCTTGTGTCCACAGTGAAAGGCCTTCAGTCAGGAAGTCAGCTGCATTCTTTGCTGTGGTGGAGTTTCTAAACACATTTAACCTCACTGAGGCTCCTGAACAAAAAAAACCTACAGATTAAATTTCATACCGCAAATTAAAAAAAAAATCTACAAGACACACAGAGCTAAAATGATGAGATTTATGTCACCTTATGCTTTGTCCACAGCTACCTGAGTATTTTTGAAAACAAGGATTTTCCTCCTTTGTTCTAAAAAAAATTGTGTCCACGCATACTGCATTCAAGAGGCCATATTATACTCATTTTCAGGTGTACTTTAATTAAAGGTGTCTACTAAAGGAGGCTTACATGTTTTAATGTTAAAAACTCCCTCTTTGTGGGGCTCTGCTGCATCAACACATATAAGAGGAAGCAAGTGCTAGCAATACCACTGTTATTGCAAAAGAACCAATTATCCTCTATATTTTCCCAGACTATAAACTTGTTGGTTACCATTTTCACTTTGGCTAAACTTCCCCTATATGTCACGAAACTATTCTCTTTATGCAATTTTGAAATCCAAATTTTTGCAGCATCTGCTGTTAGCACAATTTAAAAAAGACCCACATCTTCTGTATTTTTACTTTAACAATACAACAATGTTAGCAGAAAAAAAGAGATTGGCTAAAAAACTGGATGTGTAGCTCAACTCGTTTGTCTGGCTCTTTGAGTTAGATTGGTGGGGCTGGAACCTTGCTAGAAGTGGGTACTCCACATCAGTTATCCCTTTGTTGTTTTATTTAGTGTAAGTGCTCTCTGATGTCTCTGATGGAGGATTCATAGAAAAACCACCAAACATTCACACAATCAACATCTCTGTTGTTAGAGTCAACTGGCAAACTCCACTAACATGTAAAAAATAAACAAAATCACATATTTTATTGTTCGTGTTTGCTGTGTGTCTTTTGGGTTTTACATTAACACAACATTCCCTGTAAATGCAAGGCTTTAATATGCTTTTCTCCAGCTAACTCTCAATTATTGGATGTTATAGTATCAAAACAAGCAAGTTGATTTTCACCCTATGAAATGGTCTCATTTCAGTCGCCGCCTGGGGAGCAGAAACCTGATTTAAAAACAGGTTCTTCATAAAATGAAACGGCCATCAGTTATATTAAGTGCACATGCAGTATATAGTATTTATAGGCCTAAAACAAGCTACATTTTTTAAAGCTCCAGTTTGATGCTTCATAAGTTCTGACCACAGCTGTATAGCTCCTTAGTGAGCATCTTACCCCAGCACAATGAGCTCTCCATACTTGACTGGTCCTTTGGCTGAGGCAGGGGAGGTGGAGATGTTTTCCTGACCGAGCGAAAACATCTGTGGAGCCTTCTGGGAGAGTAAGGGTGAGGACTTAATCACTGCCACCCTCAGAGTTTCCCCATCAATGCAAGTACACACATCCCCTGTGGACACAATCAAAAGAGGTCATTTTTATGTAATTTTAAATAAGCTCTGCTTTTCAGCAAACATTCAGACAGAGAAAACATCCATTTAGATAATTCATTTAAAATTCAAAAAACCTTCCTCAGATATGCACGCATACATACACAAAAGCTTCAACACAACAGCATTCATAGCTACAATACACCCACACTGTCTTCGCAATGGGGGCTTAGAGAAACAGCGGCAAACAATGTACGTATTCACTCCAGCACACTAAGCAGGGTTGTTAGGTGTAAAAAACAGGACCATTTGCCTCCGTGACATGGTGACTCACTTAGCAACACACTGGAACTAATGTTATAATCCTTTGTACCATAAAAATGGACCAGCTGACCATTTATTCAGAGGCCCAAATATGATGTCAAATGGGCCAAGAGGGTATAATGTCATCATAAATCTACAAGTTACACAACTGACAAATCCTGCACTGATGTAGATTTTCTTTAAGGTTTTGCAGAGTTCTTTCAAATGACTTGCTACACTTAATCTTTAGGCAGTTATAGACAGTGTAAGTCAAGAGAGACTATCACTGTCATATATTCTGCTCTTGCCAAATCCTCGCTCATTAGAATTTAATTATATTCCACAAGTACCCAAGATAGAAATTCTTGTTAAAAAGAGGTCCACTGATTGGGTGCCCCACCTTTAAACCGTGAATTCCAGAATCAAATATTTATTTTGGGTTGCCAAAATAAAATACTGCAGATACAAAAGCTGTAATTAGTGTGGGTTAAAGCCCAAAACACCCTAACTTTCATAAATTTTTACAGGTTCCACAGTCATAAATAAACTAGTTGCTTAACATGTTCATCAAGCAAAAAATAACAAAAACAGGTAGTTAGTTAGTTAGTTAATGCGCTCATGGACACCTTTATGTTTTGCAAACTTATAAAGATATATAATTGGCATGGGGTGTGTGGGTCACACCCAAAAAAGAACAGAAAAGGTATTTAAAACAAATGCTTTTCATTCCTACACTACTGAACCTCTTGGATCCAGTGAAAAAACATTAAACCGATTAGCCACTAGATTAGTTACACTCAAGGTGCCATGAAAACCAGGCTTTGTGTATGAATGTAAAGACAGTGGCTTTTCATAATTTCAAGTTTCCCAGGATGCAAGAGAAATCATCTAGATCAAGGATAAACAGTGGGTTTCCTGTAGAGTATTACAGTGGAAGCTTGTCGCCCCACCTAAAACAGAGAAAACCTCAATCAGCATGAAAGGAAATTGTTACCAGTGAAGTTCCTGGCCACCAAGTAGCACTATGTAGCATTTCTGTGGCCCCCCCTTTTTTGTTTGGCACCTTTCATGCAGAAAGTACATGTGCATCAGGACGTGATAGCGAATGTGTTTATGTGGTGCAACTCAGGGTCGAGTTGAAGCTAATTAAAATACTAGATATTGATCAGCTCATGGAATCAATGACTGATCTCAGAGGTGCTTTTAAGACCAACAAGAGGCTACATCTCTGCCTCTGCGAAACCACCTGTGGCTATAATCCACCAAACTGCAGTTCAGTAAAGTGATGCTTACTACCTTACCTTGCCAAATTCCTGGGGAAAACCCTGCAGACCTATTAGACATGTTTACTGAGACATCTGTTGTGAACAGTGGGTGATAGACACTTACAGATAAACATGACATGAAAAGAGCCTCAACCTTCCATCCTGACCAAAGCTCATTTTGGTGGCCATGAATAAAGGCAGTGAGCTGCAGGGGGACAGAGACCCATTCACTGCCTGTAACTGAACGCCACATAAAGAGGACAACTTCTAAAGTGACTTCACTCCTCCACAACAAACGCTCTTTTGTGCGTCTTTTTCCTCTCGTGACGGAGACCTAGTGTCCCCTTGAGTCTGGCATCGAGGTGACTCACATGTCGCTCTGTTCATGCTGCAGCTCAAAGCTGATTTTATCCCTCACTTGTGACTCAGATGTCATGGTTTCTAATCATCCTGAAGAACACAAAGCCACATGGAGTCAAGGCTCTTTAAACAACTCATTTTTTTCTTATCCACGTCCCTCAAACAAAGAAAAACATAACCAGGATTCTCCAAAAACCTGATTAGGACTCTGTTACAGCTAATCTTAGAGACAAAGAGCAGTAATTGACTTAATTTTTAAGCTACTGTCAAAGTTGTCTGCACTCTCATGTATGTCAGTGTGTAACTCTTTTGATAACACACAGCAGCATAAGTTAACAGATATACTGTATGTATTCTCTTAATGCTAGTTC
>JAPZDY010000020.1:9806433-9822026 GCA_029783645.1 Ctenochaetus hawaiiensis | reverse complement strand
CCCCCCCCCCCCCCCCCCCCCCCCCCCCCGTACTCACTCGTCTGGGCGCGTGTCCTCGCTCATTTTTTTCCGTTTCACCTCCGGTAATAATAAGCTCCCGCCGCGGCTGCACAGTGCGGTGTCTTCATGTTTCCTCGCCCTTCAGCGGCAGCGGCGGCGGCGGCGGCAGAAGCGGCGGCGGATCCGGTTCTGTCCCGCTCTCCGCCCGGTTCTTGAATCCCGATGTGCGAATCTTCGTCTCTCCTCCTCCTCCTCCTTAAACACCTCTCCTTCTTCTTCTCCTTCTTCTTCTTCTTCTTCTTCTTCCTTCAGTCCTCAATTACTGGAGCGCATCGGAGGAGCCGCATCCGATCTCCTCCACCTCCTCCTACGCCTTTTCTTCCTCTTCTTCTTCTTCGTCGTCCTCCTCGGCCGCTTCCTCTACCTCCTCCCCCGCCGGGCCTGGCTGGAACGCGGAGACCGAAAATGGTGCGTTGGTGTCGGTGAGGATGGCCCCGGACGAGCCCCATCTCCTCCCTACTCCATGTTGGATTCAGTGCGCGCAGGCAGCGGAGCGACCGAGCAAGAGGAGGAGGGGGGTGAGGAGGAGGGGGGTGGGGAGGGGGGCGGATGACGTCAGACCCGAAGGACCGCAGAGTCACGTGCCATTACCATATAATAATATTAGCAATAATAAGAAAAATATAGTGTTAGTTTTCAGTTGTAACGCTGTGTGAGTCCGCTGCAGCAGAAGAAGATTATTGATCATATCATGTAAATTAATTATCAAATCAACACAAGTGAAGTAAAACTATTAAATACTAGCACATTCAGACAGAAAGCAGCAGTTCTGTAGTAGCAGTGTGTAACTGTGGTGGCCTCTCTGTGGTACCTTTGTCAGTATTCACACAGGTAAGTTTCGGTTGCAGTAGAACTGGTTTTCCATCAGCACTTTTAACTATTAACAGTAATATTGTTCACAGTGGTTGAAGTAGTTTTATCCAAGTAGTTGCAGTAGTGGTGCAGCAGTAGAACTGATGCAGAAGTATCAGTGGAAGTAGCACAGCTGTGGCCACAGTAATACTACCTGTAATAGTAACCCTGCAGCTGTAGTTACATTAATCATGTTACCTGAGTACTCTGAGAACCGTTTAATGGTGGAGAGGTATACAGTTTATCACACAGTTACAGTATATTTATCCAGTAATATAAATAATACTTCAACAGTATGAAAGAGTTACACATGAAAATGAGTATTTGTTGTACTTTTTGCTAATGACACATCTGCACTTTACTTTAGTACAAATTGAATAAAGGAGTTTTACTTTCAGTATTTTTACATTGAAAACATTTTTCAGCTGCCAGTAGAAATACTTTTGGTAGTAGGTGGTAACAGTGGGAGTAGATTACCTGTAGTAGTAATAGTAGTGATCGTTTACTTAGTTACACTTTTTTTATGTGAACATCAAACTTGTGATTTATTTTCTGATATGACACTCTGATGTACTTTATACTCTACTGCTAACAAGCACCTACTCTTCAAAATAAAAGCCTCAGTTTATCATCACTTTGTTTCAGCTGATCATCGTGTCTCTGCCTCATCAATAGACCACAGTTTTAGTGACACCTGGTGGACAAGCAGCGCCACTGCAGCTGTTTTCACTTCAGTCATCTGCAGTGTTTGGTGATTACATGATTGTGTGTTACGTATTTTTAGACGTTATTTTAAATGTGATTCTTTATTTTCTTCTCATTTTATTTAAATATTTCAGTTCAGACACTCAACTGACTTTTATTGTGTCAATAAGAAAATCTGAAGAGCCTCAGGTGATATTTTGCAGAGTCAAAAAACAGCCTTTGTGCTTGAACCTTGGGCCAGGTGGTGGTTTTATCATATCAAATTTCAAATTAATCAACATAATGAAACAATACAACAACTTTTTTCCGAGTCTAAGTTTTATTTAATGTCTTTTTAAAGCAGCGGGGCTTTTCTCTGAGACTTAGGACCCCATATTTTTAAATCTTAGTTCAATTATTCATGAAACCGTTCACATCAGATATGAGTGGATGAATGAAGAGTTTATGGAGTATTTCTAGTTATTTGTAGGAAGATCGTTTTTTTTCTTTCTTTTTCTTTTACTTCTTTTTAACCTTTATTTTGAAGTTACTATTACAGGTGCATCCTTCAGGGGCGGGGCTTCTCTGCGCTCTTTTCTCATTGGATAATTGATAAAGCGTAAACCGCTGTGTGTGCTTGTACACAGGTTGTCTGTTTTTAACTTGAATGTTTTTTAAGTTGATTGAAACTCAGATTTTAACGGTCACCGTGATGTTTGCACCTGTTTGATCCTCTGAAGCTGCTGAAAAAACAAACCTGAACAAACTGTGTGGAAACTGAGGACTCGAACACCTGAAGCAGGTGTGTCACCTGCTCTCTCTCTATCTGATAAAACTCCTTGCAGTAGTTTTTCATCAGGAATTATTACAGAAGCTTATTATTTGTGATTTAGGGCCAATAATAAAAAAAACTGAGGCTTCCGGCTTTTTGTTGTAATTTGTGCCGATAAAAAAGCCAATGCGGCTCCACAGTGACACCTACTGGTGCATGGATCCTCCTGCAGGTGCAGCACAATATAAAACAGCCTCAGAAAGTGTGAAACTGCAATATTTTTGTTCAGAGGTTCTGCATTAAACTTACATGTTATTGTTCGACTTTTCACAGTAAAATGATTCATAAATAATCTGAGCGAAAATCCCTGAAATGAAAATACGTGAAAATACTTTTCTTAACTTAAACTGAAGTCTTAGTATCACTGTGAGCTTTTGTTTTTATGTTCGTGATAAATGTTTCATGAGTCCCAGTGTTATAAGACATTATTCATTACACTGGTCAAAGTTATTTTATGTTTATAAAAAAATTCTGTCACTTGTTTTTTTCTTGTCTTTTTTTTTATTTATTTCAAACTGTGACTTCACAGAGAAACAAGATTCACTCCTCTAGTTATTATTTGTTATGAAGAAACCTATCACTTTTAGATTTGCTGTAGTGGACTCTGTAGCCTGTAGGTGGCGCTCAAAGAAAACCACACTGTTTCAGAGGAAACAGACTTTATTTACACTCAGGTCAGAATAAAAGGACACTGATTTAAAATAAGCTAAATAAAAGATTTTCCTATAAATTTAACTAAATTGTTTCTGAAACTTAATGTTTACAAATACTTTAAAATAAGTCCGTAACTTTAGTTATGTGCAATATAATGAAACCAGCTGAGCTTTTAAATATTCCTGTAATGTAACTAAAGTGTGTTTGTGTAAAATCTCAATCAACTTTGGTGAAAATGATTTTTGTGCTCAGATTTAAAGTTTCTGTCTTTAACACGTTTTTCTCTTAAACTTTATCTTTGGATTTCCTTCTCAAACTTTAAATGTCACTTAGATTTTTTTTTACATTTCTCAGATTCTGATGCGGATCATCTGGATCCATCAGATTATGTAGTTTTTAGCTGCTGTCAGTTACAAACTACGAGTAAATTCTTCATTAAATATCATAAAAATTAATGCGGTGCTCTGGCTTGTAATGACACTTGTCAGACTCTAGATGGTGCTGATGTCCAACAGGTCAGCCGTCTGTGCTTCACTTCATCTCTGACGTGGTTTCTTTTTAAAAACACTGATCTCTCTTCTTTAGTACACACTAAACTAATGAGAGAAACTAGTTACTAGTAACTAGTTAAAAGAGTAGAGAAGGAGAGTAATTCTATGATAAAATGAGCCAGAAAATGAGAAGTTATTGTAAAACTTTAGACACAATCTCAGTTGAATTTTCAAGGAATAATCAGTATTATTATAATTATTATTAAGTGTTATGATAATTATTATAATTATGTCATAAATATGTTGGTCCCATTATTTCACGGTTCTGTCAAACACTAGAAAGTGTTTCCTCTCTGTGCACCGTGTTTTAAAGATTTCCAAAAGATTCAGACCCAAAAAGGTTTAGATTTGATCAGATTCAGGCGGAGCGAGCATCAAACCGGAAGCGCAGACCCTCGGTAGTAAACGGGCCCTGGGCTCCGTGATGCTGCAGGTGTCCCCTCCTCTCAGCTCACTTCATAACTCGGGTTTTAATGGCGGACGCAGTGTGAACCGACACATTTGCAGTTAATTAAATTAGCGCAGACTTATTGGCGCACAGTGAACCTGCGGGGCCTCTGAACCGACTTCACTTCGACTGGAACTGATCTGCGTTTGGAAGAGTTTTATTCGACTGCTGAGTCGAAACGTTGTTGCGTTCAAGGACCCGAGAAGTTCCACCTTAAAATCCAAACTTTATTAACAACAAGGAAGCACTGAATTAATTTGTATGGTCCGTTAAATTTTTGATTCTTTCTCTCACCGACATTCAGATACATTCCCTCCATCCAGGGCACCTCGCGGTGGCGCGCATTTGCTCGTCTGCGGGGCCGCGCATCGAGTCTCTGCTCCTTTAAGTGAGAGAAGAAACTATTCCTCCCCCCTCCTTCCCCCCGTCCCTCCCTCCTCTCACACCCGGACGGCCTGCTCTGAGGGAAGAGGAAGCCGCTCCGCCGGAGCTGCGATGGGGATTTGAACGCACCTCCGCGCAGAAGACAGCGCCGCACGGCCCCGGCTCGAGCGCAGCGGGCGGGTCCGCGTCTCTTGAACTCCCCGGTTTGGATGTTCGCTGCTCGGACTCGGCCTGTCACTTGAGCGGTTGGTTGTGTGGTTGTTACTCGGAGCTGGAGGCCGGGAGCAGGACAGCGTCTGCCCGGGCTGCTGCCGCCGCCTGCGGAACGTTGCCGTCGGTCGGTTCTCGTGGAGAGCGGAGTCCGCAGGAACCTGCTGCCGCCGCTCGGCGTGTGTTTGTGCGCTGCTCTCCGCGGCCGGACCCGGTTACAGGCGTCACACACGGGATTAAGTGATTAACGCTCCGGTACGGGGAGTTGGATGTGTGTTTTGCCCCGCAGGAGTCAGCTGGAGTTCGGGCGGAGAACCGGGGCAGATGGCGCAACGGGTGCGTAAAAATCAACTTTTATTAGAGCGCAGAGACACGATGAGCGCGAGGAGACGGTTTGTTTTTAGCTTCGAGTTCAGCTGCACAAGTTTGACTCTCAGAGCAGGAATCAGGTCCGAAAACCGGAGTTTGGATTTGAGGGAAACGGTGAACCGTTTTTCTTCACGCGGACACGAAACTGATTTTAATAAATTCACAGTTATTTAAACTTAAAACTGAGTTTCAGCAGCGTTAAACTTATTTAAGACACATATTTACCATTTTATATTTCATGGATTATTTATGATCCAAACTTTTTCGGTGCGTAAAAATGATTAAACTTTTCGACAGAAAAATAAAAACTAAATTTCACCGTTTCTTGTTTTTTTTAAATCATCTTTCCCGTCAGTTTGAATTCACACCAGCAGATTTATTTAAAACATTTCCACACATCACTTGTCTCAAAGTTTTTATCCACTCAGTTAGAACCTGAACAAGGTCACTGACGCAGCTTTAATCCCATTTTATTCACTTTATTCTCGTTGAGTAAATAAATGGAAGGAAATAAAGAAAAAGTCAGCTGCTGATCATTTTCTCTAAAAATAATTTTGTGAAATGAGTCTTTAAATCTACATAATAATACTTTTTAAAAAATATTTTATCAGTTTAAATTCAGGCCTTAAAGTTTTTCTTTTAGGTTGAAGAGTTTCCGTTAATTTTTGAAAAAAAATATTCACTTAAAAGTTCAAAAGGTATAAAAACATTTTTCATCCTCACAGTTTTTTAAACTTTTTGTCTTCAGACTAAAATATTTTCTTCTAACTTTGCAGCTGAAGTCAGTGATGTTCTCACTTTGTAAAGCGGATTAAATTCATGTCAATCGTGTCTCGTTTTCAGCTTAAAGTTTTTGTTTTTGTGTTTTTGTCAGTTAAAACATTTCAGTTTTGTTTTTCCACGGCTGATAAAAGTCTGCTGAACCGGATCGCAGCAGCAGGAAACCGGAGAATGAAACGTTTGAAAAAAGGAGCCAGAAATTAAAAGTTTTTTAATTTTAAAACTTTTTGTTCACGCAGGCGGATGTTTGTTGAAACTGCGTTTTATAGATTACTGATAAGTGATCAATATAATCAAAGAAAAAAACGGACACTTTAATGAGAGTTTATTTAAAACTTTGTAGGATAAAAATGTGTGCATGTGAAGCTGCTTCTTTACAGTTAAGAAAAGAATAAATTAAAAATAAGGAAAACAGCATCGAAACAGTTAATTTAAGCAAAAAAAGGAATTTAAGAAAATCAGACTTCTGATATTTTAATAAAAAAATATAAAACTGATGTAGCAGCCTGTTATATTTTTGCAGATGTTCACAGTCTGAGGGTTTAAAAGTATTTTTTTTAAAAATTATAAATACAACACGTGTTTTTTTTTAATAGAAACAGAAATCGTGTTTTTAAAATTAGAACTTTGTTTTTTTTTTCTTGTTGCTGAAAATTATAAAATTAATTTTAAATCAATGTGAGAAAATGTGTCCTTTATTTAATAATAATATTAATAATAAATATAGTAAATTGAATTCATCAAGACTAAAAAACTCTTTATAGAAGAAATAAAATGAAAAACTGGCTTTGGATAAGTTTTTATACGAATGTTTAATTGTAAAAGTTTAAACTTCTTTAGAAAAACACGTCGTACATCATGAAAGAGAACAAACAGATAAATAAAACTAATATTTCAGGCAAAAATATTTAAACAGTGTTTCCTTTTGATTGATTTTCTGCTGAATTTGGCCACAAACAAACTCCACAGTCAGAGTTCTTAAAGTGTAAAAAAGTTTGAAAAATCAGAATATTATGGAAAGTGAATAATCAGATTCAGAATATTCTGTCTGATTCATGACGTTCAGTTTCAGTTTAGTCACTGATGTCTCATTTTGACTTAAAGGCACCGTGTTTAAATGTTCATATTATTTTGTCCACCCTCTGTCTGTAACGTAAACAGAGAAAATTCCTCAGTGGAAACATTTTTTTCACGAGTCAAAATGTTTTAAAAAGAGTTTTCATGAAGTTTTTTTCTGTAAACTTTTTATGATTTAATCTGAAAATTAAATGTTTATTTTTAAATAGTTTGATTTCACAGACTCGATGTTTAAACGTTCCAACTTTGTTTCCTCGAAAACATCACAGGATTCATCATGTTGGTCACAATAAACAGGGTGGACAAAATAGCAGGAACACCTGCACAGTGCCGTCCAATAGGAGAGCAGCTGCCAGTCCTGAAACGTCTTGATCCCACGACGTGTTGAAAAAAAGAAAAGTATTTTTTGGAAAGTTGCCCAAAAACATGTTGGTTTTTCAACAAACTCATTTATTTGTTCCATTTGTTTCTGAGACAAAAATCTTTAATCCAAAACTTTTCAAAGTGTGACAACAAGATTTTTGACAACACATCGATTGTTTGAATGTTATAAATTTATTTTTCCAACAGTTTTTGTCACTTTAGAGAAAATAAACAGAAGGTGGACAAAATAACAGAAACGTCTGATGCCTTCAAATGCTTTTTGTTCGCACAGTTTCTGAAACTCCCTCAGTGGATTTCATGAGGTTCTCATGTGTTAAAAGATTAATTTAATGTCAAACGTTACAGAGATTCATTCAGTTTTTCACAGAAAACCAACAGACTTCATTGTCTCTGAGTCTCTTCGTGTTCGGGAACAAAATCAGAAAAGTTAGTGTTGCTGTGTTTTTGAATGATCTTTGAGTTTTGAGTCAGTTTCCGTCACTAAATTCACTTTTTGTCTGTTTAAAACAACTTTCACATCTTTAGATTGAAACTTCAGTTTAAGTAAAATCTGTTAAACGTCCCTCACCTGCTTTCAGACCCTGAACACACTTTGTTTGGCATCTCGTCCATTTTATCACAGCTGGAGGCGTTTCGACCTCCGCCGAGGTCAGCGAACAGCTCAGGAGGTCAAAGGTCACATATCTCTTATCTCTGTATTTCAGTATGAAGACCTGGCCCACTACGGGCTGGAGGGGGTGGGAGGGGTGTATGGAGACCCTCACCACCATCACCACCCCCACGCCGCCGCCGCCGCCGCCGCCGCCCGCTCCCTGCAGGCCGTGCACCTGGCCGCCGCCGCCGCCGCCACTGGGCCTTACCCTCCACACCAGTACGCCCAGTCCACCCACAGCAGCGGCAGCATGGCCGCCACAGCTGGGGACGCCGTCAAGAGGGACAAAGACGCCATTTATGGGTATGATGAGTTCACTGACACTGAGAAAAAACAGGACTGATGAGGAACTAATGACTTTTTAGTCAAGTTTTCTTCTTCGTTGGTTCCTTGGTGTAACTGCATGTTCATCTGTTCACTTTGTCACCGTTTGCGATGAAGTGATGAACTGTTCCGTTCTGGGCCGAACCAGGTTTATCTGCTGTGTGTGTGTGTGTGTGTGTGTGTGTGTGTGTGTGTGTAGGTGTGTGTGCGCGTGTGTGTGATGGAGAGAAACCTGCTGCTTTTCACAGGAAGCAGAAATAGAAACAGACGTGTTTCCTTTAGTTAAGAAAAATTTTTTAAAAACTCAACTAAAGTTACTAAAGTTACAACACATGCGTATGAGCTGTAAAGTATACTCAAGTAAAGTAATGTAATTACTTGTCATGCAGAAAAAAATACTCCTGTTTGTGCTTCATTGTAATTATACAAGTAGAAAATCCAGCTAATCTTATTTTATATTTTGCATTAACCCATGACAATGCATTGTACATGTACTTATTAAGTATAAAGTATTTAATCAGCAAAGTAACTACAGCTGCGACATAAATGTAATGGAGTAAAAAGTACTAAATATATTTTTGAAATGTAGTAAAGTATTGTAGTGAAGTGCAGTGTGTCATTAAAACCAAACTTAGTGTACAGACATTTTTAAATTGTACTGAAGTGCAGTACTCGAGTAACTGTACTCAGTTACATGTGACCACAGCTGCTCAAACCTCTGCTTTAACTTTTTCTTTCTTATGAAGTAACTTCAGAACAGTTTATCGGTTTTCTTCCAACAGAAAAACTGCAGCAACTTTTCAGTGAAAAATGTGGATTAAAGGTCACGAGACGCTTTTTCTTTTTTTATTCTTCCTTTACTCGGATACATTTCTGTGTTCAGTTTCTGTCGTAAAGTTGAACAGGAAACTCTTCTATAAACACAACTTCAGATTATTTGAATCTAAAAATAAAACATTACGTCATGTGACTGACTAAAGCAACTGTGATTGGTCCACTTGTGCAGAACTCACCGCCCTTTTTCTCAGCCAGAAGATTCGATTAAACTTAGCAAACAAGTTCAAATTAACTTGATAGTAGATTTATCTGTAAATAAAATAAAAAGATAAATAAAAAGTGTAATTTGTCTGTAAAATTGTTATTCGTTTATCAGCTTTAACGTCGACATGATTCGCTTGGTTTCATCCAACTAAACTCTAAACAATGAACCAGAAACCCAACTGCCACCTAGTGTTGTGGAGGTGTAATTGCAGCGCGATGCAGATTTCTGGTTCAGTGTCGACTCGAAATAAAACAATCAAACATGACGTTAAAGAGCTCATGATGTCAAAGTTTTGTCCGTAAACTTAAAAACAGTAAAACAGTGAGACATAATTTTATTTTCCTGTTCTTGTAATTAAAGTTTCTGACATAAAGCGTAAACGTCTTCAGACTAAACATACTTTTCTCAGAAATATGACCTTATATTTTGTCAAATCTGCCTTTTTTTAGCTGGTTTTTAACTTGTCCCGTGTCTTGATCTTAATGTAGACGAATTTAACATCCAAATTTTTTCTTTTGGATTGTTTTTTGGGGAAATTTGTTCCCTTTTTTATTGGGCACTTTTATTCTTCCATCATCAGGAGCACCTTCAGCTTCCTAAATATTTTTAGTACATTTATTCTCACTTCCTTCTGGGGCAAATAGTTTGGATTTTGCTTTTTGTTCAGGTCTGTTTTTGAAATGTTTCTTTCTTCCAACAGTCACTATAAATATAGTGTTTGTTCTCCACAGCATAAACAGTTTGAAGGTTCACTCTAAACAACAGAAACAGTCTTTTAAAAACTGTTTTCATTGTTTTCTGTTCAGTTTTCTCACTTTCTCTCAATGATGCAACTGAATATTTTCAGTTCTGATTTATGTTTGTTGTGGATTGAAGGATTTTATTTTGTAATTTGTGAAATATGCAGATTTAGGAAACTTGTGTTACAGTTTTGCAGCCTGAGCTGATCCTTCCTCCTCCTCCTCCTCTCTCTCTCCTGCAGACATCCTTTATTCCCTTTGCTCGCACTGATTTTTGAAAAATGTGAATTGGCGACCTGCACGCCCAGAGAAAGCGGCGTGGCCGGAGGAGACGTCTGCTCCTCGGACTCCTTCAACGAGGACATCGCCGTTTTCTCCAAACAGGTAGAGAAACACGTTTGGTCCACATGTCACAGTTAATGCAGAGCAGATCTGCAGGGTCATAAAGAGGCAGATTTGTCCTCTGGGGGGGCTGCTGGGCAGAAACGAGCTGTGGGCCCCCGGCTGAACGCGATGTGAACAATTTTCTGTGAACAGTTTCTGTCACATCGTTCAGCTTCTCAAAAGTACAAAAATAAAGTGTAAAAAAGCTGCAAAGCCAGAAAAAGTTCTACATTAAAAATGACTGAAGTAAAAGTGTGTTATCAAAAAGAAAATGTATTTGAAGTATAAAAAGTAAAAGTACTCTGTTTGCAGAGTAAATAACTGGTTTATTGTCTCTGACACGTGTCGGCAGTATTTTAACATCCTTTCAGATTTCACCAGTCAGAGATCAGGAGGTTTTTTCTGCTAAAATCAAAATCAAGGAGCTGATGTTTCAGAAAATACACAGAACTTCAATGAAAAACTGCCGTGAAATGTTGTCGTGTGAAATACCACAGACTGACCTGCTCCTGAACGTCTCACGGAGATGTTTCAGTGATTGTAGTGTTTTTCTCTTTGTGTTCAGATCCGATCGGAGCGGCCTTTGTTCTCATCGAACCCGGAGCTCGACAACCTGGTGGGTCACTTTTATTATTCTGTTTCATTGTGACACTCATCTGTTATAAACTCATTTATTCATTCATTTCTTTTGTAGATGATCCAGTCGATACAAGTTTTGCGTTTCCACCTTCTGGAGCTCGAGAAGGTCAGTTAGAAAACAGTTTGTCTCAGTGACCTTTGACCTTTTATTGATCAGACTGTTTAAAGGAGTGATGATGTTGACTGACAACTTCATGATCCAATAGATTTCATTATAAAAGCACTTTGTTCTGATGGTTTTAATAAAATTATGCTTTTTTTGCAGGTTCATGAACTTTGCGATAACTTCTGTCATCGATACATCAGCTGTTTGAAAGGGAAAATGCCGATCGATCTGGTTATTGACGACAGAGACGGAAACAAATCCGACAGCGAGGATTTCATCAGGTCGTCAGGAAACAACATGGATCAGGTGAGTTCGCCGTCACACTGAAATAAAACCTGAAGAAGTCAGTCAGACCTTCATTAAAAGCTCAAAATCAGCCTTTTTAACTTCATTCTCTCTTCTGTCAGAAAAAAATCACAGACTTTGTTGCTTTTGTTTGATGTCTGAGATGAAACTCGACATATTTTACACGTCAGACTTTAACGCATCGACAGTTTGGAGTTTGTCTCATTAACAACATTCAGGTTTGATAATATTTTGCATTTTGGTCAATAAATCACCTATTTAATCGACTTGCAGCTTAAAAAAGGCAAACGTTCCATTAACTTATGTAAACTGGTGAGAGAGGCGACGATGCAAAGTGATTCAGTTCAGTTTTTATGCAAAAGACACTTAAATATGGAGACTGAAGAAGCCGAACCACCAACATCTGGACGGTGGACACACACACTCTGACAGCAGCACCACACAGCAGATCGAAGGCTCGGGTGTACGAAGGTTACGGGCAGATTTTAAAGGTATTAAAGTGAAAACATGGAAACACAGAGAAGGTCAGAAACTGCAGGCTGCTGTTCGGTTCTCAGGCACAAACTGAAGAAACTTTCAGAGACCGACTTGATTTAAAAACCCTGAGATGTGGTTGAAAGCTCTGGAAGACGGCGGTAAGAAAACCTTGAGCTGAGATTATTTTGTCAGACTGTATTTATTCCATTTTTGGAGACAAACACAGTTTCTCTGCAGCGTTTATTAAACATGTCTGAAATGTTGAAATCCCCATAAAAGGAAAAATGGCCTGTGAGCAGATGATTCGATCATCCAGCTGCAGGAGTCACATCTGCTGCTGCAAACGAGTCAGTTTCACACACACACACACACACACTCACACACACACACACACTCACACACACTCCATGCACAGATCCTTTTTCTTCTCTTGGACTCGTGAAAACTTCCTTCTTTTCCCAGAGAAGCAGCAATAACGGAGGTGAAAAGTCGGGTTTTTGTCTGTTTTCTGATCCAGCTGAGCAGGTTCGCAGTCGCCCCGCAGCAAATCTCCCAGCAGCCACTTGTCAGGCCTTTAACCCTTTAATCACCTGGACTCGTGAGGTGGAGCAGCTCAGCGTCAGATGACCTGCAGCTCGTCGGCTCTGGTTTTGTTTTCGAGAGCCTCCTTCTGGTGTGACGATACGCTGATGATGCCGTCCTGTTTATGAGTTTCCATCTTTGTTTCTGAGATGTTTCTGGACCGATCACCTGTCAATCAAACAGTGTCGGTGGCGGCGCTGTTGAGTCTGAGCCATGAAGAGATCCACTTGAATTAGAATGGAGAAGTTTTTATGCATATCTTGATCTGTTTACATGCTTTTGATTGACGAAGTCGTCACTCTCCGTCTTTTGGGAATCGTCACGTTTCTATTAAAAATGATCCACATTCTCATCCTGCATTTAACATGATGACAAAAAAGCTTCTGCTCAGTGACTCACAGCAGATCATGAAGAGAACTTCAACAGTTCAGGAGTGAAACCTTGAGATCTGGACTGTTTTGGTGAAAGAACACCAGATTTTGGGATGTTTTGTTGCTCAAACACGAGTGTTGTTGATTCGTTTTTGGAGTTCTTCTCTCTTTGTGAGAACATGCAGTTCTTTGAGTGATGATGCAGAAAGTTTGAGGTCAATAACTCTGGTTGTGTTTCTGTTTTGTGTGTCACTGAAAACTGTCGGTCAGTTCAGTCTGAAAAAATGAACAACATCAGCCTTTGTGCAGCTTCCTGCATCTCCAGGGATCAGAACAGGAGGCCACGAGGCTGTGAAAGCAACACCAGCAGACGGTGAAGGAGCCTCCTCTCACAGCTCAGACATGGAACTTTCAGTTACCTGAAATAGAAATATCATAACAGATAAAAGCTTCAGACCTTCTGAAGAATCATTTGATGAGTTAAACTGCATGAGCCCCAAACGAGAGCTGTGTAACTCATCTCCATCCACCTCAGGACAGAAACTGATCAATCATTCCTTTCGGGTAAAAAAGTAAACAGTTTCTAACATCAGTCAAGCTGGTTTCTGTCCCCAGATGACACAAACTGGATTCATATGATGTGAAAACCAGCATCTCTTCTTCTCTTCATCCTGAGCGAAGCTGTTTTTCTACACTTCATGTCACTGATCTGTGTCTCCTGCCGTCCTGCAGATTTCATGGAGCCGAGATCACGACGACGCGGGATCGATCCGGTCGGCCGGGACGCCGGGGCCGTCCAGCGGCGGACACACGTCTCACAGCGGCGACAACAGCAGTGAACAAGGTGAGCTCGCCATCACGGACGAAACGTGTGTGTGTCCGTTTCTACGTGCTGATGCATCACTGACTGTTTCTGCAGGAAACACAACGTCGGCCTGTGTGACTGTTTATGTTCTGCATGTTTGACAAATTTATATCAACTCTGCAAACACACATCTCACTGTGTGAGTGTGTGTGTGTGTGTGAGGGGGGGTGTGTGTGTGCTTGAAAATAAAGGGAGACGGTAAAGAAAAAGAAGGAGCGAGAGAGTGATGACGGCTGACAGACGACAGGAGCTGCGAGCGAAGCTGGAAGAAAGGAAGCTTTATGTCCCTGAACACACACCCCCAAAGACACACAAACACACACACACCCCCAAAGACACACAAACACACACACACCCCCAAAGACACACAAACACACACACACACCCAAAGACACACAAACACACACACAGGGAAACAGAAATAACACAGCGTTCATACACACACACTCACACTGAAGCATGCAGCAACAGGATTCATATACGTTGATATTTTAAACAGACATAAATACACAAAGATACACACACTAACACAAACAGAGCCGAACTAAACAAACACGCAGAAATGGACACAATGTGTTTTCACACACTTTCACACAACACTGAGCTTTAAAAACTCATAAAGAGAAACTAATGAATGAGAGAAAAATGCTCAAATATTCCCAAAATAACTTTATTTCTAACGGACAAAAACACTGGATGGACGTTTCTTCTGTCCCTCGTCAAAGTTTTCAAAAAACCATAAGAAACCAGAGAAAAAGCCACAGTTTGTAGATCTGCATCTGGATTTAAAAAATACACAATTTTAATTTTTTTTTATTATTTTGTCTTTTTTTCGGCCGTGTGTTTGGGAGACAGTGTAGAAACTTTAAACCAAGTACAAACGTCGTCTGTGTTGTTTTCGCAGCAGAGCTGATGGATGAGGACACAGATTATTATGTCCTGTCAGATTAGCTAAGCAGCTAATTAGCGCTGTAGCCTGTAAACTGACATTAGCAGTTAGCAGTTAGCACTTTTCCCTGGTGGATCTTTGTTCAGAGGCTTGTTGACATGTTGAAGGTCCGAGTGTTCGTGTTAGCATGAAAACTAGCGTGGTTTTCTGTTCAGCCTCCCGTCTTTTTGTCGCCGGCTGCTTGCTGTTAGCGCGTCTTTACTTTTTATGCAAATATGTTTAAAATGAAAGGATTTGATTGGCTGTTTGAAAACAAGTTGAGCTTTTGCAAACAGACAACAAACTTTTTTTTCCTGCTGACTAATGCAAACATTAACGGAGCATCAGTTAAACTGTGACTCAGCTGAGACTCAAGAGGCCGAGCAGGTCGTCTGCTGGTCACATGGTCGGCGGTTCGATCCCCTCCCCCTCCTCCCCCCCTCCTCCCCCTCCCCCCCACGTGTTGAAGTGTCTCGGTCAGGAAACTGAAGCCCAAACTGCTCTCTGGATGCACAAGCCGGTGCGTTCGAGCCCGGATGAATGGTGAAGTTTGTGTCAGGAAGCGGATGCCAAATCAAACATGTGGATCATAAAACCTCATTTCCATACCGGATCGGTTCGGTCCTGGTTTGCTAATGAGATGGAAACTGTGGTGACTGACAGCCGGAAGAAAAAAGAGAAGAAGAAACAGAAGTCTGACACGTGGAAATTTGCAGACGACTTTGTTTTAAATGACAGTAACCTGAACATTTCGGAGGTTTGGACAAAAGAAGGAATCTTTGGAAAGTTTCTCAACATTTCCTGAATCTTTACAGACCAGCAGTCAAATTTCTCCGTTAATCTGGAAAACAGTTTGCAGATTAATCGATAATGGAAATAATAACTGGTGACG
>JAPZDY010000020.1:9756385-9766797 GCA_029783645.1 Ctenochaetus hawaiiensis | reverse complement strand
CCAAACTGTGAAAATAGTGAGAAATGTGCTCACAATGAGCCAAAGAGCCCAAAGTGACGCCTTCACTGTGTTTGTTTTGTCCAAAGCTGCACATTATCACAAACACACTCACAGGATTCACATCATTCAGAGGAGAAACATCTGAGACGCTGCAGGAAAAAATGACTCAAAATAGTTGATAATTAACTAAATAATCCACTAATTGTTTCAGCTGTGACAATATAAACTGCTGCGTGGTTTAATTCATACAACTAATCTGCAGTTTAAACCTTTAACAGAATTCATGGCTCTAATCTGCAGAGAGCTTCTGCAGAGGGAGCAGATTAAAAAACAAACAGAGGATGAACGAAAAGAAAATGACTGCATAATGAGCTGTTAAACCAGAAGCCGCCATGTGAAGCGATGCTGCTAAAAACCACAACTCCAAACTGGACTTGAAGCATCCACAGGAGCCCCATGAGAGCAGTAACAGGCCAATAAATGAAGGAAGTTGTGTTTATATGCACCTGAAAGATCTGCTGGATGATGTTAAAGTGCAACAGCGAGGATCAGATTCACTGTGAGAGGAAAACTCTCACTCTGCCTCTGGGAGACGGTTCGATGGTGACAGTGTTTGAAGAACCATTCAGGTTCATTTTTAAATGATGTCTAGTAGTTTTGTACATCAGTTACGATCAGACTGAAAACACCGTTAAAATCTGAGATCTGTTATTATTAAAAATAAGATAGAATCAAGAACCAGGAGCCTTTGAACTGCTAACACAAAAGATTTAAAACATGATTAAGAGCCCAAAGTAAAACATTTATTTTTTTTAAAAAAATCTCAAGACAAAAAGGTTCAGGTGCATCTTATTTTAAAGGTTTATCATGTGTTCTGTAATGCAAAATCTTAATCTGCAAAGCACAGAGAAGCAGTCAGATAAATCTAGAGGAAATATAAAGTAGCATAACTCAAAACTGTAAAGACAGATTAAAGTCCAGGTCCTGGGTAAATGTCCTGTCCGTCGTTCAGGCCTCCTGGCTGCACAGCGGCCTTCACAGAGGCTTTGATTCAGGTCAGAGTTGGTACTGCAGTTTGCACCCTGGAGGCTCTCTGGCACTTCTAAGCAGACAGTGATAGATTGGTGAGATTACAGAGCAGCATATCTGACACTGTTCTCTGATCCGCCGGCCTCAAAGTGCTCGGGCCTTTTCTAACGAGCCTCGGCCAGAGAACCGGATCACATTTCAAAGACGGACCACGTCCACCGGGGGGAAAAGAGCCATTTAGCTCGCTGCCACTGTAATGCAAAAACCAGGTAGCCGCCTCCCTCCTTCCTGACAGATCTGCCACAGATTCCTTCCTCAGTGCATTGCTGTTTTCTTTAGAGCAGCAGGGTTTTCTATTCCGACCCACAGGCCATGAAACACTCCGGTGGTGTGTATCTGTGTTTGGCTGCGAGCCAGGCGGAGGGTCTGCTGGGCGGCCTGATGGGACGGTGATGAAACGCTCAGATTTCACCTCAGACCACAGTTGGTGAGCTGGAAACAGAGCTGCACTCTGGAAAACAGTGAACTGAGGATGAATTATTGATTAAACCATCATATAAACATGTTTTATTAAATATAACTGATGCAGACGACATTTAAAATTTTTTTTTTGTTAAAGACCCTTTAGGTTTTTTTTTTTTTTTTAGACAACCAACAACACTTCATTATTAAAAAACATGAACACCGTCCTGAGAACCTGCTCCCTCTTTGGTTACAAAAACGCTCATTCTGCTGATAAAAAACACAACAACTGTCATTTTCAGGTTATTATACACTAATGAAAACATACTCAAGTAAATTAAAATCAATTTCAGTCATATCCCACAAATAAATTCCCCAAAACACTGGACCTTTAATTAAACAAATCTATTTTCTAAAATGGCAGCGACAGTCTTTTCCACACAGATCTTGGACATTCACACCTACTTCATGCAGTGATGGTTGGGTGTGTGAAGGTGTTTAAGTAGGCAGAGTTTAAGCTTTTATCTCTTTTTCTGTTTTACCGGCAAAAGAAGAACCAGCAGTTTGTGTTTTCTTGATTTCCATCAAATATTAATACCATCATCTGCTCTGTAATTTTATCAAATATAATTCTCAAAAATGTAATAATTATAACAAATTCAAAAAACATTTTTGTCAGTAATGAGCTTCCATTGCCTTCACAGTAATCTGTCAGAATCCAGTGCTCTCAGTCACTTTGCATGTGTTTTCTCTAAGGAGTGAATGCCTTATTTTGAAGTGAACTTGTTTTTTTAGCAGCAGCATCACTGTGTGTACATCACAGTGTGTATGTACTGTCGGCCCAGCGGGATGCGACGAGCTAATCCGTCCTTTGGGGAAGGTGGAGGATGAGGAGGAGGAGGAGGGGGAGGAGGAGGAGGAGGAGGCGAGCCGCTGCTGACAGCTTCACAAACAACCCCTGCTGCTGCTGCCGCTGCCGCGTCTGCCGCCGCTGCCGCGTCTGCCGCTGCTGTTGCTGAGATTCACTGTCGCTCCGCATCTCTGATGTTCAGTCACAGTGATTGTTGAACGCATCAATAGACCACAGCAGATCAATTCAGATTCAGATCAATAGACTGGCAAAAGTACAATTTAAATACATTTTTAAAATTTCTTTTATCCATCGTAGCAGTTGCAGAGCTAATTTACTCACGATTTTTATAGGGTTGCTTTATTTTGACCCACTCTACAACAATTAATTATATTTAATAGGATTATTGTAGGTTTAAACCCTAATCTGTACAGTAACTGCAGCTGTCCAAATGTAGTGGAGTAAATAGCCTACAGTAACCTTTTTACCAGTGAAATGTAGCAGAGTAAAAGTAGATCTATAACCAGCAGTTAATCAAATAATTTGTTCACCGCAAGCTGCAACATAAAAGTGATGTAACATTAGTGAACTGTTCATAATAATCTAGTAACTTAACAGGCAAGTATTTTAAAAGTGACCATTTTGCACAGGACTACATTTACTTAAAGTACATTTCAGTGGGCTGTTTTGATGCTAATAACTTTTTACTTTTACACAGAATCTTAAATGCAGGAATATAACTTACGTAAACTGTGAATTGGCTCCTATACTTTGCGGAATGCTACTTTAAGTAAAATATCCGAGTACTTTTAGCACTGCAGCAACTCCAGTTCAAAGGATATTAGTAATCTGAACGGTTTATAAATATTTTACAAAAAAAAATAAAGATTCTATGTGGTGGTTATGGTGATAATAATAAAAAACATAATTTATGATCATCTTAACGCAATTCTTTGAGCGCACTGTCCGCGTAACATTGTGGCTCTTGAACGCGCCGTCGAAATGCATTCTGGGAACAACAAGATGGCGGGACGCTCAAAATCTCCGCCGACTCTTGAAATAAACAAGAAAATAAAGTGTAAATAACAAAGTAAAACTCCGCCAAAACTGCGAACTGTCGACCGGCGGACCGGTAACGAACCTTCAGGTGACTGCCGGTGACGATGAACCGAGGCTGCGGGAAGTCTGACCCTCCGGTTGGGCTGAAAGGCTCCCCGCGACCGCAGCCATCAAAACCCAACCGACTGAGCAGGAGCTTCAGGCAGAGTCAGCAGCCACAGACGGCGAGGGGCGACTCCCCAAAGACCCAGCAGGCTGGTAAGTAATTTTATCTGTTTATTTAGCGTCACTGTGGCCTTTTATTTTGAAATTCTTCTCTGCAGTTGCCCGCCATTCTCCGGTCTGCTGCGCACGAGCCCCGACAACGTTCCGGTCCGTTCTATGTAGATAAATTATGCCAAACTCCATTCAAAATTCTTGCAGTTTAAAATGTTCTTATATATCCACGGGCTTTCCTACATCAGAAAACAAGATTAAATGTAATTTTTACTAACTTTTGTTTTAAACAGTCAAATCGGCAACTAGACAAAATGACTACAGGGCTGTTTTTATGGAAAAAATAAACTGATAATTGCTTGCACCTTTTTCTTGTGTCATCAACCAGAGGAGTAACATAAGTAATCTGTGAAACAATGGGCAGAATTTTTAAGGAGAATAATATACTGCTTTTTGCATTATATGAACGGCGATCTAGACTTAAGCAATCCAGTAATAATCTAATCTGTGTACATTTATCAGGTCAATAGAATATAATACACTTTTAGGCTGCATAACAGTGAGAGGACAGAATATTTGATGTTAAGTATTTTAAAATTGTTTGTCCCACTGAAGAGAAAGACACTAACCAGCTTTGAATTTTGACCTCTGACCTCCATGCAGACAAAGAAAGAAAAGGTTGACACACAGTTAAAAAACTCTAACAGGCCGAGCAATCACTGTTTCTGTTTGTAAATCTGTTGTTTGTGTTTCTTCTCCTCCAGAGTTTAAGAGTCCGACCAGAATCCCGAGATCCAGAACCAGTGGTGGTTTCAGTGGAGAGTCTCCATACAACGACTCCGACTTTCAGCATGACATCATCTGGGACGCCACTTCTCCTTCGCCAAGCAGACTGGGTAAACGTCAGCCTTCCACTGTGGATATTTATGAAGAGTGTTTCCTCAGAATGTTTTATTAGGTTCATTAATTACTGCTTCAGTGACTGAACAATTAATTAATTAGCTAACAGCAGAAAATTAACCACAAAACTTAACACCCTCTGTTTTCTGTTTTTGAACTGTTGTTGGTTTTGCGTGTGAGAATTCTGTTTGTCTCTTCAGGTAAAAGAGGGAAGAAACAGCGTGCCGGCACTGTGGACATCTCAGAGATCGTCAGCAGGATCGCTCCAAAGGTCAGTGACAAAGCTGGTGGGATGATCGCGCCTTTAAAACTTTCTGTTTTTGGACCTACTTTGTGGACAGTTTTTAGTGTTTTCACTGGTTACAGCTCAGATAAGCTGATTCAGAGCCAGTAAACAGAATTTATTTACGCTCTGTGTTGTTGTGCTGTCTCTCTGAAGCACGGCAGGCCGGAGGTGGCAGAGCCGACGTTACAGCAGTGGATCGGAGACAGCGCCTCCATTCCCTGCACGCCAGATGTTCAGGTTCACAAACCTAAGAAGAAATCTCCGAGGTAGGTTCAACTGACCCGGCAAGTGCAGTCCAGGTCTGTTTTTTGTGTCTCTGCTGTGATGTTTTTGACTCTGTGAAGAATTCAAGGCCATGGACTGACTGAGCTTCATGCTTTCATCTTCATCCTCTCATATGACGTCTGTAGGTTCAGTGGGCTGTTAGACTGTGAGGTTGTGAACTTCTGTTCAGACAAAATCCCAGAATCTGTTTCTGAAACTTCAGTGAGTGTGTTTACATGAACACGAGTATCCTCAGCAGGTTTTTGGAGCATTTTGGTTTTATTTCACACATGAAACAGACAGTATCTTAGTTTCAGAAACCTGAGTCAGCATCATGTTCGCTGATACAAATGTTACTCTCTGTGAAACTAAATTCATACAAAAACAAACAGACACATTTAAGTTGAAAGCACAAATTATGATCCTGCTTTTACAGCTGAAAACACTCATACTTGTAATGTAAATGTGTGTGTACATGTGGTATCTTTCATGTCCCATACAAAGTTTCACACCTTTCACAATTTATGCACAAAGTGTTTTAAATATTCTTACATGATCTGGACAAGTACAGTTCTTTCAGGTTCACGGGTCATTTATAATTATGAAAATAAAATGATGGAACATAAAGCCAAATGGGCAAAATAAATTCATATTCACATGACAATGAAAAATAAACCAAAACAATCAATAGTGGAGATTAATAAGTGATGACACAGCAAAATGAATAAAACACCAGAAAACTGAAAATTAAAGAAAAAAAGAAAATTATACAAATAAGTTGAGTGTTTCAAAGAGCTGCAGCTTTAACAGCTTCTGTGGTGAAAAAAAGATAATTTCATTCATTAAATTCTGATTTCTTGATGGAACTTTTGCCCCAGAATCAAAGAGAAATCCTCTAAACTGAGTCTGCTTTTCTCAAACAGTTTAAATGAAAATGTAATCCTTTTTTTTACCCCTGAAGTGAATGTGAGTCACAGTCATGTCGTGTTTGTCACAGGCCAAACGCCGTGGACGACCTGCTGAAACTGGCCAAACAGTTTGACTTCAACATGTTTTGTCAGGATGAAGAAGTGGAGGAGCTGCACCAGCAGAGCCCGGAGCTCCTGCCAGAGGACATCTTGGACTTTGAGAACGGTGATCGAAATGTCTTCTTACCTTCTGTTCCTGGAAGCGCTGAACCAGCTGTGAAGGCAGCAGCTGGGACAGATGTGCAGGTCAGCGCACATCAGCTCATGGAGGACGATTTGGATTTTCTGTTTGATGGACCGACTCAACACGTCAGCGGAAACTTGAGTCAGGTGACGTCACAAGTAAAACCTGCTTCCGGTACGTCTTCTAAAGAGGTTTCTGGAAAACCGCCTGCTTCCTCACACGGTTCCAGCTCTGGTGTTACCACGACAACCACCAAATGCACTTTGGCCGTCAGTGAGTTTGAGGATGATTGGGAAAACGATGACCTGCTAAATGACTCACTGGTGTTGGAGATGACACAAAATCCACAGAACTTCACTACTCCAAAGCACTGCTCAACCCAGAAACCTTCCAGTGAAACAAAAAATCAAAGGGAAGGTCCAGTTAATGTTTCTGTCAGGGGAGATGTTGGACTCGGCCAATCAGCTGCTTCTAAGGCAGAAAAGGACACGAGAAAAAGAATAACTTTCAAACTTCAGTCTAATCCAGACTTCTCTGACAGAAGAATCCAGAAGGACTCATGGACAAGCCTGAAGGTGGATTACAGCTCAGAAACAGCAGCTAAAAACACTCAGCAGAGCAGGTTTTCATCCAGTGAGGGAGCTTCAGTCAAAGCAGGATCTCAGCAGACCTGGAAAACATCAAACACAGTGAAGTCAGACTCTCAGAAACCACAGTTCCAGCAAAAGACTTCTGTCGCAGGCTCAAGTGCCAAATACAACACGACTGCTTCCACAGTGTCAGTCACATCAGCCACCAAAACAGCCGAAAGCTTTTCATCTCACCACGAGGCTCCTGCCGCCTGCGACCTCCTGGATGACGACCTGCACTCGTTCTTCTCATCAGACCCGGTCTGGGACGACCCGGCTGATGACGACCTGCTGTGTGAAATGTGTGAAGATGTGGAGAATCAGATCCAGAATGTGGAGAACGTTTCTGCTAAACAGACCCTTTCTGTGTCAAACCAGAAAACAGTTCTGCAACCGTCCAACAGAATCTGGGACAACAGGACACAACCAGCCAATCAGCAAACTTTTCCCCCAAAACAAGCACCAATGTCTCGTCCCTGTGCTTCAGACAGAGCAGCTGGCAGCTCATTGGCTGCTGGGTTTGTCTCCAACATGACTGCAGGCGCACCGACCAACACAGCGAGGGATTCCTTCAGGTTAACACAAGCAAAAAACACATCAAGATCCACGGACGGTTCGGCCTGTGTGCAGAGCAGCAGCAGCAGAGTCCAGTCAGCCCCGTCAGGAAACACCTGCAAGGGGCAGTTCACCTTCAAGAGGCCAAACAACCCGGTTTCTACCGTGACCAGCAAAGGTAAGAGCACGTCCGTCCACACAGCAGAGCCGCTTCCTCCATCACACACTCAGCTATATCACAGCACATCAGACAGCAGAGACACAAGAGCGAAGCTGCTCACACAGAAAACCAACATGATAAAATATTTAGGATAAATTAACATGATGAATTCCTGCCACGTCACTGAGATCCTTGGAAGTTTCAAATTCCCAAACTGGAAGATTGCAAATTTATCGCTTAAACAGCTTTCAAACTAGAATTTTAAACCGAGATATTTTAAATTTTTGCACTTTCCCTGGGTTTTTAACAGTCAGTGAGGAATGATAAGTGAGCTGCTCACAGAGCTCCAGACCGACTTTTTTAACATTTTTTTCTGTCGTCGTTATCGTCTGTAACTCCAAACTCACCTAAAACCTGCAAACTGCACTCAGCTGAAGTACTTCAGTACTTTTTTTACTTGTTGTGTTGTGACATTAACATGTTTAACGCTTCATGTTAGTCTGAACAGAAGCTCAGTCCTTCTGTGTGTTTAGCTGTTAGCTTCATTAGCTCCATTAGCTAAACACACAGCAGGACTCTGCTGCACACCAGCTGCTAACAGCTAACAGCTCTGCGTCTGCTGATTTCAGCACAGATTTGTTGTTCAGTGCTGCGTTTTCAGGGAGAATCGACGGTTTCTCCCGTCATTAGTTTAACGTTTCTGCATCCTTTCTCATTTCAACAGAAACATTTTAGATTCTTCGTCTTTTTTTAAACATTTGATCTCACTTGAGAAGCTGGCAGGTGATGGTAACTTTAGCAAGAGAAGACGCTCTGTGCTGCTGTCGTGCTGCGTTCACTGACACTTAGATTAACATGCATACATCATCTCTGACGTGTACTGGGGAGGATCTCTGCTGGTCCGAGACATGTTTACTATCGTTCCCGTGACGTCGGGGTGCAGTTAGTCTCAGGTCATGTGGTTAGATGTCGAGCTGCTGGTTCTTCCTTCAAACTGAGAGAACTTCAAACCTCCTGCAGGTTGTGAAGGTAAGCGGCTCTTTGTACTGTGATGTTTCTGCTGCTTCGCTGCTGCTTCACCTTACAGTCGCAGAGATCCTGCAGTACTTATTATTACTGGTACTGCAGTTATTTATGTCCAGATTAATTAAAAGTCCTTTTATCTTCTTAAAGAACTGACTTTTCATTTATCCCTCTTAAGCATAATTTAGTTTTTTTTTTAACATGAAATTAAATTTTGATGTAGTCTGTCGTAGTTTTGGTTCAAGTATTTTTTTTGTTACTGATGGTGTTTAATCATCTCTGAGGGATAAAACCTGTTTTTATGTCACAGTGTTGGTTGTTGTTGACACTCTGCTTCCAGCTTCATGTGTCCACATGTTCTGTGTTTTCTCTGCAGTTGTGGGTAAATGTTCAGCAGCAGAGATCGAGCTGAAGAAGCAGCAGGCGATGGAGAGACGACGACAGCGACTGCAGGCCGCCAAAAACCCGCAAGCTCCCACGTGACGATGAACCTCAAACCCTGAAGAGCTGAACGACGTCTCACCTGCCTGAAGATGAAGCCTTTAGTCTTTAGTCTTCTTTAGTGGTCAACATTTCAAATGACTCTCTCTGTGGAAAAAAGTAAAAATCTCTGAATCAGCTCATCCAGCATTTTTCATACAAATATGTTTGTTTAAAATTAAACTGTAAATAATTCTGTAAAATGATGTTTGTCATGTTTCTGTTCTGATTTTCCATCAGATTCCTTCCTTTCAAGTTTTGTGATTTTATAAATCAAACCATGTTTTTGTGTCTGTAAAGAAAAAGTCTTTCAACAAATTAGATGTAGCGTGTTGATCAGTGAGCCTCAGAGGTGCTGGCAGCCATATTTATTTACTTTAAACTGAACCAGACTAGCTGCTTCCCCCTGCTTCCACTCATTATGCTAAGCTAGGCTAATCTCATCTCCAGCTATGTTCTTAACACACACACAGACACGAGTGGCATCATTCTTCTTGTCTCACTTATAAAAAATAAAAATAAACATATTTACCATCATTTTGAACTGTACCTTTACTGTCAGATTAAACTCTGCCAGTAAGGTAAATTTTTAATAAACTGCCCATCTGATCAAGAGAGAAAATGATTGTGAGCAGAATCATTGTTTGATCTGAAGGATGAAGGATTACAAAGTGAAGTCACCTGTTGTCAAACAGAAAATGGAGCAGCTTTGACTCGTCATTTGCATCATTGTCGACGGTTCTGACGACGATCTGACTCCACGATCTGATGAAAAGTCAAGCTTATTTCTCTTTTTTTTAAATCCTGAACAGGAGGGAGTCTGATTTCTGACCCGACTGCCTCTGGTGTCAGTTTGTTCACTTTAAAGCACTTTAAATGAAAAGTGTTTGACTAATAAAGATTTTATCATTATTTTCATCGTTTGCTGTGGTCTCTGTGTTTGTTGGTGGTGGCAGAAAGTAACTAATACATTTACTCAAGTACTGTTCTGTAGTACATCTTTTAGGTACTTTGTATTTCAGTTTCCTGCTTCTTTTCTCTTCTTCTCTTATTTGTATTGCCAACATTGTACCTCCCACTCCATTAATTACAGTTATTTTAAAAGTTAAGTTACTTTTCACTCTGCAGGTTTAGTTTATTAACATAAAAATATAGATTAACAAATAAATTAAGGTGTTATAATCAAATTTTGATTTCAAAAGAAGTGACCCAGTTTAGCATCTTTTTACAGCGTGCTGCTTTTGAGTTCTCCTTCAATAAATGGCTTAAATTAATAAATTATTATTACAATAAAGAGAAGTTATATTATTACAATTCTGTTTTTTTTAGAATTAACAAGTGAAGAGG
>JAPZDY010000020.1:9743377-9753604 GCA_029783645.1 Ctenochaetus hawaiiensis | reverse complement strand
CAAGAAACCAAACATCCACATTTGAGGGGCAAAGCTGGAGCTCATGGTTGACTGTTTACATTAGAGCTAAATGCACACACACACACACACAGTGTGGGGGGTGTGTGTGTGTTGGTGACCTGCCGGGCAGCGGAGCGGTTTCATCGTCCCACCTGACGCCTACAACAACACGGCTGAAAGTGTTTAGGGCGGATCTTCTTACCTGCAGGTGAAATGAAGTTACCTGAGAGTTACGCTGAACTCTGAATGACCCCCCCACCTCCACTTCACTCTGCCCCATTAATTATTCCCCGGCCAATCAGAGAGGATACTGACAGCTTGGTGTCCGTCCAGCTTTTTCAGACGACATCACAGGTGAAGAGCAGAACAGGTTTCACTTAAAAGACGTTTCCTGACGTCCTCGATTCATTTACGTCACCTGGCAAGCAAACAGCAGCTACGCCAACAAGTGCAGGGTCATTTAAGTCTCTCTAAAGTCCTACTGATGCCAGTCAGAGGGCAAAATAAGAGCAATTTTAAAATGAAGCAGACACTAAAGAGCATTCAGAGGCCTCTACATTTCAATTTAAAACCGGGAACAGTTTTTCTGCATCAGTTTAAAAAAACATCTCACAAAGTAAATTCTGAGTCTGATGAACAATCTGCTCTTTGCACAGTCAGAGAATGAAGCTGACTTTTCTCTGCTCACACTCAGGATACTGTTTGAAAATCCCTTTTTTTAAAAAGACATTTTGTTTATGTCATTTTAGCCATTATGGCTCAGATTATTTAGAGAGCCACGGAGACATTTTAGAAACGACTTCGCAGCCTTTCATGTTGGCTCGTGTAAAAATAAATCTGGAGTCCAAATCACAAACAGATGAGCAGATTCCAAGAGAGGCGGCGGTTTCAGGGGTCCGAGGTTGCAGCTGAGGGAGTATGAATGAGACTTTTAATTGGCAGTGACGGCAACGATTCGCTGCCTCCTCCTGCAGCTCTATTGGACCATTCAGACAAGAGGGGGGGAAAAACCTTATTTCAGGAACTTATCATCCTATTGGTTGAACCCGATGTCCTTTTTTTTTCAAAGCTTCAATTGAGGTTTTTGAATGAAGCTTTAAATGTCTTGTGTTATACTTCATGACGTCATCATCCCTTTAAAAAATAGGAGTTTGACTACTGAACGTGCGTTTAGTCCTAAACAGTCAGAATACATCACATTCACTGTGAGCGAGCGAGCAACCGCGTTGGTGTCTTTGTTTTCAGTTCAGCCTCTGACTGAACGCAACATCAAGCAAACGCGTCTCTCGGTTATTTCCTTCCAGTCTTTCTGTCGCTGAACAAACAGAAGCAGAATCTGATGCAACTCTTGGTGTTATTCCTGCGGAATCTCCATTTTGGCCAAAAAGGGCAACAGCTTAAACTGAACTAAATGTTGGTGTTAAGAGGTCGTTTGTTAGTGTTTTGAACAAAGTGTTAAAATCAGCTCACTTAGTGTGGACAAGTCTCTTCTCCATGACACCATCCTGTTTCTGCTTTGAAGCAGTTTAGACTTTTGTCAGTTTATTGATACTTTACACTTGAATGATATGAAACAGGTTATATTTAAAAATGAAAACTACAAGAAAACATCTCACAACTTTTGTCAACAAATAAAAATTTTAAGATAAATTGAAAAAAGGATGAGTGAATGAAATGAACGTCACTGTTTGAATGTGTTGCAGGTCAGCAAAGTTAAATATTTCAGTCTCTGTCATTGAATGATGAGCTAATTTCTTCTAAACTTCCTCTGAAAATTTATAAATAACAATGAAACAGCTGTAGTCTGGTGTACTTGTTCTGGAGTCTTTTCTTTTTCTGCCTCTTTCTACTTTGTTGTAGAAAGTTTCATGAACTCTATTGTACTTTTTACTTTACTACATTCATCTTCAGTTACTAGTTACTTTACAAATTGAGATTTTAAAGCACAAAAGAGTATATTTTGTTTTTAATGAATTAAACTACTCAACACTTCCTATAATACAGCTGAAACATTTAGTTGATTGACAGAAAATTAACAATGATTTTAATAATTATTATAGCTAATTTTTCAGGTAAAAGTTTTAAACAAAACGCTGTCTGGGCTCTGAGCCATGAAGCCTGACAGGATCAATAATTTAATCTATGGTTGAAGCATTTCCTTTGTGCTGTGAATCAAGCAAAATGACAAATCATTGAAGTTTTTGTGTTTTAATTCATTGACTTTCTGCTGAGAGACATTTTTTTTCTTAAATTTATTTTTTGACCTGTAACACTGAGGTCATCTACTAAAAATCTGTACATGTTACTGATTTACTTTAATACATTAAATGTGAAGATTGTTTAAGTCAATTTTAGCAGAAAATAAATTGTTTCTAACAAAACAGACCAAAAAATTTAAAACAAGAACGTTTAAAAGATTTACATTAAACTTAAAAGATCACAAATTCACATTTGATAAATAAGTGAGGAACATTTTCATCCAATTATCCAGTAATGTTTGTTAGGGTTTCATAAGTGTGACAATCAAAACTATGAAGACATTATCATAATTTAACATGGGTTATATGCATATAGGTATGGATAATTATGAGAACAAAACAATAATGAAAAACACTGATTTGACAGCGATGGGCCTCCATATCTCCCTTCTAATTTTTGTTGGCATATTAAAGAATAATTATGACAGTCTCATAGTAACTTCCTATCTCCAGTCGCCACATGAAGCTGCTGACATCGTTTCTGTCTAAAGTCTCTGCATGTAGTTTAACTTGTAGCCTCACACTGACACCTGCTGGTTGGAACAGAGTCGTGCATCTGAAGTAGGCTGGTCATGAGGCACCTTACTTCAAATAATCAGACGAGAGTATTTTATTGTTTTGAGCTCACAGGAAGTAAAGTACTCATACTTCTTAAGTACCGAATACTAAGTTTCTCATGTGCTTCATTATTTTGTATCACTGCAAATAAACCTGCGTTAAATCGGTCAGAACCTTTACTGTCAGATTCTTTCCCTCAGTCGTTTATGTGCAGAAAATATCAGCAGAACAGAACTTACAACATGAAAAACAGTTTTTCTAAATTATTTTAAGAAGAGAAAATGTTTGAAAAGTATTTTTTTTTATTTCTTTAAATTCACTACAACCAAAGACAGGAATCAAGTTTTCAAGCTCACCATTAAGCATAAGATTTAGTGAAAATGCAAACACAAAAAAGTTTACCGTCAAAAGTCCTGGAACATTTATAAATGAGTGTAAAGTTCACAGCGTCTGTAACAACTTTCTGTTTATTTCTTATTTTTCCACGTGTGAAGATTCAGTGATGCAGCAGAGATGAAAACAGGAGTAAAAATCTGAGACCGAAACCGTCACAAACAAACCCAAAAGAGACTTTTCAGCACCGACATGAAACTAAACAAGCAGGAAGTTTTGACACCGACTGTTCAAACAAAACATCAGTGAACCGAAGGGAAGGAGAAACTAACAGAAACAGACCGATACAGAGTGACTGACAACTTCAAAACTCTATGATTACACTTATTTTCTTTTTTTTAATTATTTCCATGTGAAAACCTTTTATCGTGAACATCTACGTGCTCGAAATGTTCAGGTTTATTTAATCACCATTAAACATGTAAACACGACACGGTCTCACTGGGTTTCATGAAATGAGCCAAAACTCCGAAATGCGAAATGAATTAAATATGAAAAAGATTAAGTTAAGATAAAGTATTCTAACAATGAAATAACTGATCTGATAATAACACAACTCTGACACTTCACCACATTTTTAAAATATGAGAGTTTTACAGATAAACAACTTTATCTAAGTGTTAAAGTTCTATAGAAAATGGCAATATTATAACTATTTATGCATGCACCAAAGTTTTAACCGTATAAAAACAATGTTCTACTTAACAGAAAATAATGCATTTTAAGTGCCGATGTCAAACCAAACCAGTAATATGATCTCATACTGAACACATGCACAGGTTCATTTTTTTTGCATCTGCAAGATTTTACACTCATTTCATGAAATTTTGAGACCCATCTGGTAAACTCGAGCTTTAAAAAGAGACCGTTAATAAAGCTTTAAAAGAGCTTCAATAAGACCTGATCTACATGCAAACAGCAGCAGGCAGAAGAAGAATTCAGTTCACACGTCATGCAAATACATCACAAGTCGTCCGTTTCAGGTATAAAAGTCTTTTGCAGCGCGTTCAGTCCGGCAGGTTTCCCACAGCGTGAACCTGCAGAGTTCAGCAGCTTCGCTTGTTCCCAAACAACGTTGGGCGGTAAAGATGTGACTGTCTGAAGCAGAGCAGCTGCACATACACAGATTCAGTTTACTACAGAACATCTGATGTTGGCTCACAAAGTCATTTACAGGCTTGTTTCTGCTCGTTCTGCTTTACAGAGGAAGCTAGTTTTGTTTTTCCAAATCTGACTTGTGTAAAGAAATGAACAGAACTAATAAGAACTACAAAATGTAAATGCATCTTTCCAACCCGTGGGAGTTCTGCATGTTCTTCCATGTTTAATGGCCTTATAGTTTTTTACTGTTTCAACAAGCAAACATTTGTAATACTTATGAGAAATGTCTGTATGTTTCCTAGTTTAAATGATCAGAAAATATGAAAACACTGCCGAGTTTTTCTTGGCAGACTGTAGACTGTAAATTAAAAAGTGGTTTAAGTAGCTGTGATGTCGTCTGTTGGTTGGTTGAATATAAATCCGAGGAGGCTGAACACTGCAGAGTCTCCTGATGGACGGCTTTTCCTGTTGTAGCAGCCGTTAGCTAGTTAGCTCATTAGCTGTACAGCTAACTTTAGAAGTCCTATTAGCTGACTGACTGACATTTTAATGAGGGACTGTTTGGAGATTGACTTGGTTTGGACACAGCCCCGAGTGGCCATTTGAAGAACTGCAGTTTTGGCACTTCAGTGTCAGCTTTATTTTTCAGCCCTGTCGGTTTCCGCTTGTTATTGATGCCAAAAACTCTGATCTTATTCCACATCTGAGTTTTGTGAGTTTGTTTGGACTCCAAACTCTTCACAGAAGACTTCTGCAGTAAATCAACAAATGTGTATGTGAAGCAGTTTTCATATGCAACTCCAACAGCAGGCACTCGTCACTGACAGCATGCTGCATTCATGTCACGTCAGAGTTACATAATTACCAGTTTCTGATTTGTAAATAATGTTTCCTTAAGCATGTCTAACTTGGTGCTTAAAAACACAAAAGTGCCTCAAAAAGCAAACAAATATGGATGCTGATGCCAAAGAGCTTTGTCTGGAAACATGCAGTGCCCAATCTGCCTGTTATTTCTGACAGAATTCAGCCAAACATGACTGTGAAACCAAAATGTTCTTAAAGTCCAAATAATGTACAACTCCAGTAAGATAAATGCATTCAATATTACAGTTACATCTGCATGTCAAAAATTTCTTGTTGGCACTTCATGCTGTTTGTGTTGTTCTGAAATCTACACTCGTCCACTCAGGGTTACTGTCTTTAAGATGGATTCTCTTTGATTCTCCAAAAAATACAAACAATGACACCAAAATAAATATAAAAAACCCACATACCTTGAAAAACCAGTAAAACATACAGTACACATACGCACACACACATTCACACACACAGACATATACACACACACACACAAACACACACACTCCAGCTTTCCTCCACCAAACTGAAAGTGTCGCTCTGCGTTTAAAATCCGTCTGTCAGCTTTTCAGAGGCGACGGCGAGTCACTGAGAGTTCCTGTTCACTAACACTTGGTAAAGTTTGACTTCAGAAGGCTCGGGGGGGTCGGGGGGAGGCAGGGGGGAGGGGGGAGGCAGCGAGAGAGGAGAGGGGGGTTATCACAGAGCTGGACGACGTCTTCAAGCAGATCTTCAGTGAATGAAAAGCAAAGTTGTCACACATCCACCACCATCTTTTTGTGAATGTCTAATCCACCAACGACCTGCAGGAGACAAAAGGAAGTGAGGTCACACATTTCATTTTACTTTATTGGAGTTTATGTTTAATATTCCACCGTTTACTGTGCTGCATCCCAGAGTTTTTCCTTCTTCAGCTCTGTCTTTTAGCTGTTAGCGCTTTTTTTATCTCTACGTAGCAAACTGGTGACGGAGATTAAAAACAAGAGGGGATGAAGCTCAAACGTCAACACTCACAGCGCAGAACTCCTCGAAGGATATCCTGCCGTCCCCGTCTTTGTCTGCGTTGATGATGGTTTTATCGACGATCTGTTGAAGCTGAGTGTCCTTCAGGTTGTTGCCCACCATCATCTTGAGGACCTGGAAGAGCTCTCCGTTGGATATGTAGCCGTCTTTGTCCATGTCGTAGATCCTGAAGGCAACTGAGGTCAAAGAGGCAACATGGAGGAATGTTGTCAGTGTTTATTCATGAGGTTTGCTGGATCAAAGCAAAGAAACACGAACATCCTGTAAAATCCTTAAATTTCTCAAAATGTACTCATTCACTCCTAAACTGTCCAAGTTATATACAATAGAATAGAATAGAATAGAATAGAATAAACTTTATTGTCACTGTGCTGCACCTCAAAACAACAAGAGTAGGAAATATTTCATGAGTAAACAAGTAACACAAGGGAGAACCAGGCTGCAAACTCTCCACAAAGCCATGAAATGAGGAACTGCACAAAAATACAACATGACGTTTCCAAAGTCACGGTCTCAACTCAATCTAGCAAGAACTTAATGAAAAAAAAATTGAATTAATAATAAATAGGAGACATCTGGAGGTGTTGGACACTTACAGCGTAACTTCTGCTCCTTGTCACCTTTGACGCTGAACTGAGAGACGCCTTCGATGAATTCTGTCAACAGAGAGAAAACACATTAAGTTATTAACCTGTTTATACACAAAAAAATGTTTTTCTAACAGAATATAACTTCACATCATCACACCACAGATGGAACAAAACACGGTTTTGACTAATAACTGGATATTTACACCTTTATATTTTATTGTGATAGTAAATTCAGAGCTTTGATATGAAGCCTTTCTACTCTTTGTGCTTAAGATAATGAATGCTTAATGATCTAAACTGAATACACAGAATTTTAACAATGAAGCCGATGAAAGGCCTTTTCTGAGCCTGCAGACTATCCGACCACATCTGATGTGGATCATAAAAACTTTCAGAGTTTGTGAATCAAGTTTAAACTCAACAGAGGACTTATTGTAAAGGATTTTTTCTTTACCCTTAAAGTCGACTTCGCCGTTTCCGTCAGTGTCGAATATGTCGATCACTCGCTGCACGAGGGGATTCTGTTGGAGCTCCGGTAAAGACATAAACTCCTCCACACTCAGGGACCCGGAGTTATCTAGGTCGAGTTTCTTAAATCTCTTTCCTAGCCTCTTAATCTCATCAGCATCAACTGAAATGAAAGAGAGATGAAGAGAGACGGAGTTATTTTCAGACACACACACAAACTTTCTGCTCAACAGGAGATTATTGGGACAAATGCTTTGTCAGAAGGTTTGGGCGACACTTCTACCTGTGAGGTTCAGGACAGGCTGCACCTAAAACACCTGTGGTGGACGCTGTATCTTATTTCCTGCCTGTTCTGCCTGTAGAGACCGTTAATCATCCAACACGACAACAACAACGCGACCAAACTTACCTGGCTTCTTGTTCCTACTGGCCATGGTTGTTCAGAGCAACTGGTCTTTCACTGAACCATTTGGTCTGAACCTTGTGCTACTGGACCTCCTGGTGCAGCGCTCTAAGCCCTAACACCGGGTCATGTGACACCTCTTTCAACACTAATCACTCTGCTGATAACCATGCATGAGTGAGACACAGTGGAGGTGCATTGTGTTGGTAACCTGGTGGGAACACTTTAAATAATCCAAAATCCAAAGAGTAAAATTATCACAAAGCTCAGTTTCAGTTTACCATTAACATCTATAAGACAGACTAAATATTTACTTTGAGACTTGAAACCAGGCATCATAAGTTTGACTTGGGGTCTCTGTGACCACCAGGGGGCCCCGAAGGCACTTAAAATGTCCCATGACTGAGCGTTACAAATGCACAGTATTATGTTTACAACCTGCAAGCTGTTCCTACGGGTTGCTTCAGTCAGGTATCAACATGTTACTGCAGGCTGTAAAGGACAAACACTGCATCATGATGCAGCCCGTCAGTCACAGTCAGTCAGACCGACGTCAGGTAACAGTCCTGTAAATGGATCATGAAAAGCCAATCATCTCTCAGACCCAGCAGGCCATTGTGTCAATAGATGGATCAATCAGAGGATGAATGTGATCGGCACAGGTGATGCTACGAACTGTCCAATCATGCATTTTGCTCCTAAAGTACCATCTGATGGCCAACAACAAAAAAGAAGAATATGAGTGATGGCTGCTCAAGATGCAAGTATTTTACCAGTGATACAAAAAGAAACGTGTAGAAAAAAAAGACGAAGTCGAGTTAAAGGTTTGTGCCAAATTTACAAGAGTCATGACTGAGAGTCATAGACTGTTTTAAAAATCTGTCCACTTTCTTTGAACCTAACAGAGCACAAAATTCCATGATTTTTTAAGGGAGTCTGAGTACTTTTTTCATACTGTTACTTCATTTGTAAAAATATATATTATATATTTATATTTATATAGTTCAAACTAACTCCACAACTCAGAAAACTCAGTGTTGTCACAGTCACTAACAGTCATAAAACAATACAGTGTTTCTCTCTCCTCTTAGACAATGTCAACATATTTAACTATCACAAACATCTATTTATTTAAGGCATATCTGCTGCAAATGTGTGTTTTGTGACTGAATGTTATAAAGGATGATGTTCACTTCATGAGTGCAGGAATATTCAAACCACATTCTGGCAGTACATTATCTATGACTTGTTTCATAGCGCCCCCTGCTGTCTACAGCCGGCCCTGCTCACAGCTTCTACATAACTCCCTGCAGTTACATTAGGCCTCTGTGTAAACAACTACCTGGTGTTATGACACACAACAACCACTAGATGGACCACAGCAGGAATGTTGAGCTGGAGTCACTGGCCTGCTGACACTGTGAGACATGAACAGAATACAACAACCAGCCTCAGCTGTTCTCTTAGTTTTGTCTTCAGGAGGAGAAATCTTCTCCTCCATCTTCATTAGTTTCCAAATCCACTCAGTTAAAGAATTTTCTGGAATTCTCTTTATCTTGATTCTCTTGCTGACATCAGGAACCACAAGCAAAATAAGTCTTAAAGACGTGTGAAATGTCTCTTCTGTTGTGTTAAATAAAGTTAAATAAACTGTGACAAAAGCAAAGCTCAGAAACCTTTCAGTTACGCCACATGTAGTTAAGATAAGCAACATCTTATCAGGAGAAAACTGACACTAACCAACTGAGCTGCAGTAAAAGGCGGAGCAACCCTGGAAGGAGGAGAAGCTCGACGTCACTCTCCAGAAACGAAACTTAAGTTTGTGAGAGAATCGGCCACGCAGCAGTCCGGACAAGTCTCCGTTTGTCTCTAAAAGAAAATCCTTTCTGAGTTCATCGAGTCGACAGCAGAGTTTCTGCCAAACACTGGTGAGTACAACTGATCATATTTACAGATTCAACAACCAGGACTGACACAAAGCTTCGGCTCTACTCAGACCGGAAGATCCACTCTTTTCATTTCACACTGACGCATTAACTATGGCTCTGTGTTCACAGACAGATTATTCAGCAGGAAACTTTCACTGCTTTTACCCGTCTGTCTGCATGACTTCAAAGATCTTTGATTCTTGAGCTTAGTCATTTCCTGGATTTATTTCTGCTGACAGATTACTTTTTCACTACCAGTTTATATTCAGTTTCCTCTGGATGTTTCACATTAAAAGGTTTTTTTTAAATCAGTAAATCAGGAGGGTTTTAATGTGAAGCAGCTGCAGGAAATGCAATGTTTGTTTTTTTTTTTACATCAAGTTAACAGTGAAATGTTTTTCTCTCCTTTCACATCATGTGAACAGAAATGGCTGCTGCAAACTATCTGCCCTCTGAAGATCAGTTTCTGTGCTCCATCTGTCTGGATGTGTTCACTGATCCTGTCACCACATCATGTGGACACAACTTCTGCAAAACCTGCATCAATGAATACTGGAGCACTGGTGACCAATACCTGTGTCCCATGTGTAAAAAGGGTTCCAACAGAAGACCTGAGCTGAACGTCAACACTTTGTTATCTCAGATGG
>JAPZDY010000020.1:9723792-9734832 GCA_029783645.1 Ctenochaetus hawaiiensis | reverse complement strand
TCAAAATGACAGACGGCATCAGGATTTTTCCGTCATTGCTCAAAAAAATCCGTCAAAGACGGAGAATAATCGGTTAATGCGACCTCTGCTTTGTGAATCCTTGTGTTTGAGGTTTTGGGCTCCTAAAGCTCACTTTCCAACTCTGTTAAAGTTTTTCAGACTAAAATGATTCTGCTGGATCTCTACATTCAATAGCTTCTTTGCTGGAAAATGTGATTTTTTGTTTTTTAGATATTTTTACTTGAATAAAATAAACAACTTACTGATGATAAAAGTTATAGATTTTTGTTCTGTCGGTAGAGATTTATCAATAAATTGGTTTATCTCCATAATCTGATCAAAATAACTGTAATAATTGAAATAATATGGAAAAGGGCACTGTGAGGTGCAGATCTGAACTCATGCCATTTTTTTGCAAAATCACAGAAAAATTCAGTCCCAGATTGAATCACTGTGTGAGGGTGATTGAGGCTGACTGATGGGTATTCAGCTTGTTGCAATCTGCAACCTCACCACTAGATGCCACTAAATCCGACACACTGGTCCTTTAAGTGGACTGAATGTTAAGGACGGTGGTTCCTAAACTTTTCCTGTCATGCATTTCTTTGGAAAAAGTAAATGTATGTGTGCAGATGAGTAGGAGGCGTAAAATACTTCAGTTCAGGATCCACAGCAGTTTTTTTTTTTTGCCTCACTTATCGTACAGCCGCTACACCCTCATCCTGTCCTCGACGCCTCCATCTGTGCGTTCAGTGGATGCTCCACCATACTGACATCCATTATATACCAGCAAGTACTGAATTTATGATGCAATAACAACATTAATAAGATTCAGAGTGTTTCTCTAAACGACACATTAAAGCTATTATATGTTTCCATTTCCTCTGTTTCTGATTAAAGGTCAAAAACACACAAACCTGCAGTTTTCACTGGTTTATTTCACAGAGGGAGCGACGCAAAGTGCCATCTGAAGGCCTTTACAGTACATTCGTTTTTAAAAACTAAAACATATTAGGTTTTGTCTTTTCTGTGATAAAATTGTTCCTGTCAATTATTCAAAACATTCTGCTTGAATCTGAAACTGTGCGGCTGCTCAATAAAGTTAAAACACACTGAAGCTAAATACCTTGAGATTAAAGCAAAGTCATCAGGACCATCGTTCAGTTCGGACTTCATTTAACCACCAACCAAGGATTCTTTTCTGAATGTGACCTACAATCAAACATGTGCCTGTATATTTAGGAACGACTCACTTTATCTGCCAAGTGACTTGAATCTCTGACATAAATTTGAGTGTCATTATTTCACGGTAGCCTGACAGTAAAGCTGCTGGTGCTGCAGCGGCGTCTGAAAAGAGTCTTAAACCGCTGACCGCCCTGCTCTGATGATGACGAGACAAAAAAAAGACACGTCAACTGTCATATAAACTTCACAAAAATGCTCACAGTCGAGGTTTTTGGTCCCCTGGACTCAGAAAGATGACAGACTTCAGGCCACACGGACACTCACGTCCATGCTGATGTAGAAAATGTAACTCAGCTTCTCACTACTTTCACATTAATGCGAGTAAACATCAAAATGCATCTGAAAATGACCTGGCATCCACACCAGTGTTTTTAAGTCATTTTTGTAAAGCCTGACATAAACATTGAAACACCTAGACAACAGGAAAACACTTCATGTGATCTTCCTTTCAGTGGCAAACAAAAATGGAACTGTTGATCACAACCAACCTGTGGTCAGTAGTGGGACAGTCTGGTCCCTCTTAATGAGTAAAACAACCTCAAACCATGCTTACATCAAGGTTTTCCAGAAAATTTAGATTCCCTCAGCTACACTAAAACATCAGACCAGCATTTTCAGATGTGTCGGTTCGAGAGAAGATAACTGAGAAGCTCATTGTTCGAGCAGAAAGAAGAGCAGCTCAGTCTGCATGGAGGGCAGCAGCAGAGAGGAAAGGATGTTTCAGATTCAGCTGGCTCAGTGTGGGCGTATTCCTGCTCGTTGCAGTGCGAAGGTAATCACCATCCACACAATTCTGAATCCATCGATCCATTTTTAACTCTAAAGGGTAACAGTTACCAGCAACATATGACCCACGTTAACACACCCGCATCCGGCGTCTTGACTCATCAACACACCACCGTCCTATTCCCGGCATTGTTGCACGGCAACTCTGCAAAGTTATATCTCACTTTCTACCTGGATTCGACTCAACCCAGCTACTGTTCTGCACCTTCACTACTCTGTAAGATCTGATCAGTGCATCCTTCAGGCATCCGATCATGAAATGTGGTCAGTGTGTGTTTATCAGCCTCAACAAAACAAAACACCCTTTATATTATTAAACAAGATAATAAGACTGACTGTTAGTTTATTTTGTTTTTTTGCCTCTAATATTTGACAGCAGCTGATCAGTTTGACTTTTATTTTTAGATTAAATCTCACAGTTACATCACTTCAAAGTAAATGATGGATGGTCTGAATGTCACACAGCTGAAAAATGCTCTAAAAATGCAGTCAAAGTCAGGAAAATGTTTGATTTGAGCCCCAGCAGAGACGTCTGACAGAGCTGACAGAAAATCTGCTATTAATCGCATAAGAACAATACAGTACTTCCGGTCCACACTTTAAAAATAAAACAGTGAACTGCGGCTAAAAATGTATTGCCCCATCAACTTTTCAGATGGGAACAGTATATGTGCCAAATACATAATGGGCTTCGGAAATGGTCATCAGTCACATGCGAAATATTTCTTGCAGTAAAGACCCTTAGAGCATATATTTAAAATTTTCTACTTTTCTCTACCCTACATATTTAAACATAAATGCATACCTTTAAATTTTGGGCAGTAAGACTGAGAAAGTGAGCCAGATTAACACTATTACTCAAAACGACTGCTGAAGAATTACAGGCTAAATATTTGGCCAATCATTTGATGATAATAATTGATAAGCACGTAAATGTGATTTTCTTTCCATCACCAAGCCGTTTTAAAGCTTTTATTTTGGTAGCAGTAGCCCGGTATTTCCGTCGTCACTTTGTTGCGCACTTGACGTATCTGCAGCTAGCTAACCTGCTAGCAAAGCTCACAAGCTAGCTTTGACCATGTTTTACAATGTCATGTGTAGAAACGACTTCACACAGTGATATGTGACAGTGTGCCAGCTAAAAGAAACACAAAATACACAACAAGCGACGATAACTATCACAAACAAAATGCCACAAATGCTGCTCTCTTTTTTTATGTCAGCGCTGAGCTAACGGAAGCTAACGGCAGCTAACGGCAGCGGAGCGAGTTAGCATGGGAAGCTAGTTACACAGCTAACAGCACAGTCGAAGAGAGAGAAGCTGTTTTTACAAAATGAGGTTCGACAAACAATTTACAATGTAAGCAACAGATTTTTCTCACCATTTTGCCGTCAGAGAGGTCTCAATCCGCGGGGAGAGAGGTGCAAAAGTCCGTTATCGGGTCGATATGATCAAGTAGAGACGATGTTTCAACGAGGTTTCTGACTTTTAACGGTCAGACACCGACCACCGGCTGCCTGACTTCACGGTTTCTGACAGCGGAGGGGGGGGGTTCACTGCAGAGCCGGCAGACAGAGAGGCAGAGGGGGGAGAGAGAGCAGAGAGAGCCGCTGACAGTGTGACGAGAGGTTGAGTTGGTGAGGAGAGTGAAGAGGAGGAAGAGGAGGAGGAGGAGGAGGAAGAGGAGGAGGGGCAGGAGTGAAAGGTGCAAAGCAGAGCTCGTCTATGGAGGAGATGAATCACTCTGTTTGATGATAACCAGCTCTGATGTCTGCAGACATGGGTTCATTTATCACTGTGGAGCGAGTTCCGTCTGAAAACATGTGGTGACACTTCAGTGTGTTTTTAAAACTCAGAGATTTCCCACAATCCTGTTGTTTTTTATCCTTATTCTTAAATAATTAACGCACACTGATACCCATGTTTACCTGTTGGATATTTGTGCTCATTTTTCTAAATACTTATTGCTCACATATTTTTTCTATAAACCTCTTCTTTCCTCTATCATAATTTGCCCTAAAAAAATTTTTTTTCCAGTGTTGAGATTGTTGTATGAACTAAATATTTCACTCTGCCCTCTCTGCACAGTTGTGTGTGATGGTGAAAACACACTTTCTGCTGCATGATGTTTGATGGCTGCTCTGGGAGAAGGTGCCGCAGTCATAAATAAGCGCAGCCTCAAACTGCCTCTGTGACAAATGTTGTGCTGTCTATAGCAAAGAGTGATTCATTATCTTAAAAACTCACAATCTTTGGAGAGTATTTTTTGCAGCACATCCACTCTTTACTCTGTGACGCTCATCCCTGCAGAGGGGAAACATCAGAGATCACACTCAAAAACAAAAATCCATTTTTACATTTTCTCTACAACAGAATCCTTAAATTAAATAATATGAACTCCTTTTTGTCAGCCATCAAAACCAGAGTGAGCATAAGTTAGATTACACCTTCATTATTTTGTCTTCGCTTGATGTTTGCATGCAAAACTTTTATGTTCATGTGAGGTCATTTTTGGCCACATATAAGTAGGAGAATTAGATATTTCTGTCAGTGTTTCGAAGCTACACAGTTCAGGTGCTTTATTTAAGTACAAATTTAAGGTTCTTTTCAGGGGAAATCTTGTACTCTTCCCTTGATATTTTATTTGGAAGATGTAGTTTTACAAGTTCTCACACTGAAAACATGAAGATCTTCTAAAACACGATAAACTGTTATAGATTAAATATTTTTAAAAAAAGTGTATAAAAATTAAAATTACCTCCAACTTAACAAAATAAACAGTAACACAACACCTACACACTGATACATCCTCATGTTAATAAAACGATTAACTGTGTAATAATGCATCAATCATGATTTTTTGAGTACTTTCACCTTTGAGACTCAGAGTACATTTCATTACCCTCGCTTTTACATTTTCTAACATTTTCAATGCAAGATTTCACCTATAATGAAGTATTTTTGCAGTGTTGGTGCTTCCTCCATTACTGCGAAACTGACACATTCAAGCTCATAATAACTGCAGCTGTCACTGCATGTTACTATTGGTTCAGTATACTGTTTTATTCACAAAGACACTTTACACTCCTCAGTTCAGTTACAGAACAAAACAGCAAAATGTAGGCAAACTTAAACAAAACAAACAGATCAGATTTGGCAAAATGATTTCAGTCATGCAAACAGAGAAAACATGAGCTGCTGTGGCACAAATGAACACAAAGTGAAGCGGAGCTCGTGGCGTTCGATACTCACTTCCTGTTGAATAACAGAGGAAATCGTCTCCTTCTCAACAGAAAGACGGATGTGTTAAAAGCTTAAAGGAGAAATCTGGTTTCTCTTATTTTCCACAAATCTTGTGAAAACAACAGAACCGACAGTGATGGAAGTCAGAGAGTATTGAGTTTTACTGGGAGACGGACTCACACGTTGTTGTTGGTTTTGGTGTTTTCGTTGGATTTGTTGAATTCATCACATTTCTACCTGTGAGTCTGTTTCAACATGGCTGCCCCGAAGCTTTGATTTTAACGGTTTCTCACTGAAACCAGAATGTTTGCTGATTATTTTAGATTATTGAAAGATTTTCTGCCACAAACGTCGTCTGATGTCGTGATCTGATGGATTTTCTGCTACCTGTTTGCTTGAACAGTGTTTACGTGTTAAATTGTGGGTTTTTTTCCTTAAACGAACACAATAAGCTACATACGTTAACACATAAGAAAAGCAGAAACTATTACAGCGATACAACGTCTCTTCTCTCTCACACTCACACTTTCAATAAATAAGGTAAAACATTTCCTCCGTCCACAGGTGTCTTCCATCCTGGTCTTCAGCTAACGCCATGCTAGCTTGAGCGTGCGGACCCTCCCCCCCTGTGCTGTGGTGAATCTCAGTGTGGAGTCATATTGCTCAGAACTTGAAGGCTTCTCTTAAGTCCACCTTAAAAGAAAACCTTCAATATTTGTAGGATATCACTTTTTTTATTTTTCAGGGTAAGATGAAAAAATTGGTATCACTTTTCTAAGTCTGCATGGCCAGAGAGAGGTCTGACATTTAGCTTAGCTTAGCTTAGCTTAGCACAGAGAGTGAAAGCAGAGGAGGGATTTTCAAGGTCAGAAATGGGCCTTAAGTTTTTTTCCATCCTCACGTCTTTGAGCTAAGCTAAGCTAAACACATGCTGCACATCTCTCTGCTGAACGCTGAGCTGGAATGTGAATCTTTCTCTCACCTGGCTGTTCGTAAGACGACATGTAAGCTTTTTTTTCCCCACAAATTGTCTGTTAATCCTGCACATCGCTAATCTAAAGCTACAACTTTCATGAGCTTCTCTTGATGTTTGATCACGAAAAGGAAACCCACTCACACAGTATTTGATGGATTGAAAATTCAAAAGCAAAACAGACACGTGAGCGCCCCCTTTGGAGGAAACTGCACCTTTAAAGCCTCAAACGTTGTGCCCGTCCTTTACCTTTAAAAACATCTTGAACCGGCCGAGGTGGCAGACGTGAGTGTGCTGTGTGGGATTTCTGAACATGAGCTCAAACTCTTCCTCTTTACTGACACATGAAGCTGTAAGAAAGTACGGTTGCTGAGTGCAGCTTGAAAACAAAAACCCCTTAAAGACCAGCATAGCAAACAGCTGTTTTCTCTCCTTTTTTTTTAATATAAAACAACACAAACGCCAGACCCTCGCTGACTCGATGCCTGCCTTTCAGATGAGGCTGTCCTTCAGTAGTGATGCTGATGTTCAAAGGTGTCCCGGCACAACCGGCTCAGTTGAACGCCTCCTTGTTGATCCACATGAGGGTCCGCGTCTCGTTGGGTTTGCACTCGTACTCGATGCTGCTGAACTTGTTGCCGAACTGGCAGTGCTCCCTCTTGTAGTAGTTGTAGTATTTTGCCTGCCAGACCGTCTCGAACGTTCCTGCCTTGTTGAACTGGACGGAGAGAAACTCACAGTCACCGGCACAGCAGCATAAAGAATGAATGAGTGAATGAATGAATGAATGAGCGGTCAGCTGTCTCACCTCCATGCTGACTTGGACCGGCTGTCTGTCTCCGCTCTTGGTGTGCGGGACGCCCTCGGTGTCGTACTGGCCGTGATAAACCACCGACTCCTCGTCTCTGGACTGCTGCTCCAGAGGGAAGACGATGCCGCCGATGTTCATGTTGCTGTGAGGAGGAAAAGAGAAGGAGGAAGAACGATGCTTTATTTACGCCTTTCAGGTGAAATAACACCTGAATGCACCTGCAGGACCCGAGACACATGAGTCAGGTGGATTCTGAAACCCAGGTTTCTTCTTAGTTCAGTATGGGTGGAGAAAGTGTTTTGAAGCCAAATGAATGAACATCTGGAGGGGCTGACATCAGTGTGAGCTTCTGCTTCTGAGACTTAACACTTCTGTTGAGGAGTAACTGGTCCACCAGCTGGGAAAAGGTGGCACCATGCTGGCTCCCAGTTCTCCCAGTGGCCCCCAAGAGCCTCAGATCCACAGAGTGTCACTTGATTTTTGCATATTAGATCATTTTCACCTTCAAAATACAACATCAACCGAAAAGGTCTAATATTAATAATCTAGTATTGCAGCATTTTTTGAGCTTCTGCTGTAAAAATCATATTAATTTGGTTCATATTTTGCTCATAATGTTCGTTTTCCCTCAGTTAGAGCTCAGAAGCTCCGTCCCACCAGGTTTGTCTCCTCACAGAGACCAAAACTCATGATATATTCAGTTTATTCCAGTCAACTTTTAGTCTTCCAACATGTACAGTCTTTTTTAACAGCAGTGATATTCAGTGTGAACATTACAGCACAGGGTTTACAGAGAAGGAGGTTATTTGTCTAAAAAAATAAAAATGTTATGAGTGTAAACTCTGCAGGTCTCACTTTATAAATTTTATTTCTGTTTCCTCTAAATTTGATTTCATGATGCATTTAAAATGAATCTCAAACCCTATTTTGTTTAATTATCAATGTTGATTTTTGGTTCACCTTGAACTTTTTTGAGCTTTTTGTAAATTCTTTTAAGGGTCGTTTGTCCATCGGACCCCGCCCTGCTCCACTCTGACCCCGCCCCGCTCCACGTTGACCCCGCCCTGCTCCGCTCTGACCCCGCCCTGCTCCGTTCTGACCCCGCCCCGCTCCACTTTGACCCCGCCCTGCTCCGCTCTGACCCCGCCCTGCTCCACACTGACTGCACCTCAACTAATCCAACCACAATAAACTCACATCCACCGATTGTTTGCAGATCAGCGGACGGACGACGTTTCCTGTTTCCACCAGCGACGGTAAACACACACACACACACACACACACACACACACACACACACACACACACACACGATCCACACATGATTTATTCAGGCGGACATCTGATGCCGGAGGCCTGCAGGAGGAGGAGGAGAACCACGGAGGCAGGAGCAGCGCTTCACCGTGTGTCTGCTCTCCGTTTATTATTAAAAGGTGGATTTAAAACATTTTTTTGACTTCACTGAGCGAGCTCGTGCCCCGCGCGGCCTCCTGCTGCATGAAATAATTTAAAATGATGTTCATTTAAAATGAGTTTCTCCTTACGTGGCCTCGACGTTTCCAGGCTTCATCACCACCTCGATCTTGTATTTGGAGCCTGTGAGCAGCTTGATGGTCCTGCTCTGGCCGAACCTGGTCCCGTCCACCTTAAAAAACACGGGCCCCTCGTTGGGCTGGATGCGCAGGGAGATGGAGATGTTGATGATCGGGGGGACGTCGTCCATCGTGCCGGGTTTTCTGCTTTCAGGGGCCGATACGAGGTCCGGTGCTGCGGGAGAGGACGGCGGATGCTGCGGTGATGCTGAGGAGGGACCACAGGCAGGCTGGAGAGCGCGCGGGCTTCCTGTCGCGTTTTTTCAAAATAAAAGCGAACTTGGAAATAAGTCTCTTTTCAGGGCTGACACTGAACCGAGTCCTCGCTCGAGACACTGTGAATAAGTTCAAATGTTTTTAAAAACTCCTGCCTCTTTAGAAAAATTAAACATCCAAAGTACTTTTAACTCTGAGATTTTGGCTGATTGATCCGTTTGATTTAACTCAGTTTTATCTGCACAGAGAAGAGCTGCAATGATCTTTCCTTGAATTTGTCCATAAAAAGTAGACAGCAACTATTTTACTTATATTTTTCAAGCAGGTGATCAAGTGTGAGAATTAGACTAAACAACCGACTGATTCATTAAAAGAGCCAGAATAAGAAATTTTAAAAATATCAAATTGTTGAACCCCTAGTGATCAATAATTTACCAAAGTACATCTACCATTAAAATAAAAAAACATTATACGAGTATAATGGTTATGTTTTATATTCCCTCTATTCACCAACAACAGACACAGCATCACATGAAACACACCATCATTACAACACACTCCAACACAATGTGATTTATTGCATCTCAGTCATATTTACATCTCTGCAAAGAAACAGCTTCATCGTGATGATTGATTTCAGCCAATAATGATGAGAATTATCTTGTTTCTTTTCTGTTTCTCTGTGGTCCTTTTTTCTTAAAAAAGTTTAAAAAATATGTACAAATGTTTGTGTGTATTTATATAAAACACAACAGCACAAGAGAAAAATCTGAATTAAAGATCAGACACTCAGAAGTGTTTCAGAAGCTGCTTTAAATAAAATCCTCGGTCAGGCGGCGAGTGTCGCCGTCAGTCATCTGTCCAGCTCCGCCTGCAGGATTTCTCCCCACGTCTCGGCGTCCAGCGGCGTCATTTTCCTGCCAATCAGCTCCTCCGCTGACCTCACGTTGCTGTAACGTCCTCTCAGCCAGTCTCTCTTCAGACAGCTCCGAGTGTAGTTCTTCACCAGGGTGACCTGCAGAGAGCAAACAGGAAGTAATCAGATTACAGAGGAACCAAAAACCTCTCAGTCTTTACATGACTGTGAGTTCATCGATAACAGCACAGCGCCTCCTCTGGCATCTTCTACTCATTCTGCCTCACATCTCAGAGCTTTAAAGCTCCAGAACTCGACTCTGAGCCTCTGAATTCATCTGAAGTCTCGGTGTCTCTTCACCACTTTGCTTCAGAAGGACATTTATGAAGCGTCACCACAGTGCAGCTTTGCTCTGATGAAGGTTGTTGGCAGCAGTGTGAATATTTTCCATTTGTTTCGGGTTCCTTAAAGCATCTTCTCACTCTGCTAAATTTGTTTAGTTTTCCTCTGCTGACGTCTGACAGCAGGACTTCATGCTCCACCCTGTGAAGTTCTTGTTTCTCCTTCTCACATGAATAAAACCTTCCCAAAAACAGAGAGGGTCAGGTGGTGTTATAGAAAAAATCTGAGTCAGTGATTTTAAAACTGATCAAATCTCACACACAGCTGGTGATGAACTGCTGGTTTGCAGAAACATCTGACCGGTTTGTGCACAGATTCGCTGCTTTGACTTGTAACGCTCATGTTAACAAACCTCACAGACACTCGGCCCGGAGGAAAAAAGGCTGAGATGTTCGTGCATGAGCCAAACTGATGTGCAGGGTACAAATATTTTGACATTTTATTTGTAAGAATGTTTAAGGAGATTACATGCTGATCGTTTTTTTTTTACTGTTTCTGTGTCTTTTTTTTCACCTTCCAGGACAGGCCGTTTCTCCTGTCGCTGTCCACCTCCCTCTGGCAGACGGCTCGGACCAGCAGGCACTGCCTCCTCCACAGCTGGTCGCTCTCTTCGATGATGTCGTGCCACAGCTTGCAGGTCCGTGAGGCGCTGCACAGACTCTCTGCGTCCAGCTCGCCAAAGATCTTCACGCTCATTTCTGTCGGCAGCGTTTCAGCAAAGTTTTGAGGGGGGGTGTAGCAGGTGGATATCAGGGAGGGTCTTCTTTCACAGAAGAAACACACTGGCGAGGTCCTCGAGAGGTCATGCTGCATAATAGCTCAGAGTCCAGCAGTTTGAAACAGCCTGTAAAAACAGAGCGGTTAAGCATCTCAGAGCAAAGTGAAAGAAAAAACATCACATGAGATAAAAATCTC
>JAPZDY010000020.1:9670324-9682143 GCA_029783645.1 Ctenochaetus hawaiiensis | reverse complement strand
CAGTTTCAGATCATCCAACACTTCCTGTCTGTGGGGGATTCTGGGCGAGGTAGTACACACACTCCCCATCAGTGTGTACTTTAGTGTTCAGCTTGCTGACGGAGCTGTACAGACCGGTGGAGGTGCTCTGGATCTCACTGATGCTCATCCAGGAGTACGGACTCTCCACATCGGACTGACTCCTCAGCTGCTCCTCAACAGCTTCAATCTCCTCATAAATCCTCTCAGTTCCTGTCTTGGCCACGTCTGGGTTTGTTTCTCCTCTCTTTTTGGAGCAAAATCTCAAAACAATGAAGCCCAGAAGGACCAAAGCTGCTCCTACGACCACCCCAACAGGTATTTTCCAAAAATCTGAGGCTTGTTGGTTCTTTGCATCTTCATCTTCTCCTGTAGCGACTTCATTCTGATCTGAGCCGAATCCAAAACCTTGTCCATCCATTCCTGGTGGGTCTGGTACATTTTCGGCTTTGGGATTCACCTTGTTGGGATCTGTTGTCACGTTAAGATATATAGAAGTTTTATTACAAAAATACATACCGATATCCGAGGAAGTAACACCTCTGATTACCAGTGAATTGTCTGCGAGGGAGCCGAAGTGTTTGTCGTGTATTTTCTCGTTGCCATTTTTGATGGTGGCAAGAATCACCTTGTGACCACCTATGTAGCGACTCCATGATACATCTCCCTTCTTATAGTCACATGGCAGTGTAGCCGTCTCGTTCTGCAGTACTGTCATGTTTTTAGGATTGACTGTGAAGCAAAAAGCATAAACTGTGTTAGGTGGTGGCCTCATTTCTAACACATTAGGTTAAAAAAGTTAAACCTTTATCATCACATCCATGTTGTCTCCTTCATAAAACTTCTGAATGTCATATGGTCGGATATTAAACCAGGACTAGTTTCAGTCTCTTTGAGATGTCACAAGTCCTGCTCACTGGCTCGTCTCTCTAAAGGAAAATATTCAAAAACATGAACTAACATAATGAACAGCATGTGAAGACACAACAGTTTTGACATTATGTCAAAGAATGTTGCATGCTAACCTGCTAGCCTGCCCATCTCCAGCTTCATAACTTGCTTTAGTGTTTACATCTTTGCAATGACCCAAACGTTGACACCAAAATCAGGAGGAAAGCCAGAGCCAAATATATATATATATATATATTCTAAACATGTAGGAGAAAAGCTGACTTCTTACCAGGAATCCTGTAACAGAGACCCACAGTGGGGAGGAAGTAGAGGAGACTCAACATCTCTGCAGCCTGTGAATGTTTTAAAATGACATGAGACCAAACCACAGTCCTCTTTTATCACAGAGGAAGTTATGACCAAAAATAACACAAGGGTTTGGAAATGAAACTGAGTTAACGTGTGAATTTATTCATGTCCAGAAGCTCAGAACACGTGGAAACATTTAGATGCTGATGAACAATAATCACTTACATGTTACAAATAAAATCCTCTTATCAAAGTTCACTGTGACTCTTTACCGGTCGAACCTGTGCATGTTATCGCACAGTGAAGGACTGTTGCACCATTTCCAACGAGTTTGTCTGGAATTGTGACTGTGTCGATAGTTTTATTGTTTATGTGGAAGCTCGAACACAAAAATCTATCAGAAAAACCACGTGTGTGTTCAAGTGTCCCCTGAAATATGTTTTCACAGAGCTGTTTTGGTCTGCAGGTGATCTTTTAGCTGCACAGACACTCAGGAGGTTGAGGGGGATGCATCTGTTCATTTGCTAACGAAGGTGAGGGTCAAACCACCTGCTAGACTTTTCTGTTTCACTGTGACTGTCTGTGTCTGTGTGACTGTGTGTGTGTGTGTGTGTTGCAGCTGTAAAACAGACGTGTGTGTTGAAACAGTAGTTTGGGGAAAGAGTTGCATACAAAACACCAGATACAGCTGATTTGTCAGCAGTGTTGTTCCCGTTTTTGAGTCCACTGACACAACAAAGCAGACAGACTGTCTTTCTTGGGTGTGTTTGCAGTAAGATTCATCTGCCATGTGGGTAAATGAGTCAACCTCTATTTTTAAGCTGGCACTCGCCCACGTCGGCTCTGTTGAGCTGTTAAAGTGAATTTCCTGAGAGGAAACAAAATGCTCTCACAACACTGCTTTCTTTGCTCAACTTTATTCCAGAGAATAACAATAATGATAATAATGATGATAAAGTGTTTAAAATATATTATTTACAATCTGCAGCACACGGCTGATTATTGGCTCAGAAGCTTCTATGTCTTGTTTGTGTTGGTTGGCTGGCTGATCTTTGACAGATCTCCAAACGACGCCGTGGCTGAGCCTCGCTTCGCTGGTTTGGCCTGACAAAGACAGAAACAACAACGTTTAAATGATCAAACTGATTTTTCTAGAAAAAAAGTCTCCTCTGCTCCTGAATCTGATGGATGAAAACCAGCAGTGATGGTGTCTCACTGATCTGTCAGATGTTTCTGGTTTTCTTGACCAAACAGAGAGTGAAGAATTTGTTATTTGAACATCAGAAGCATCAGGAAGAGAAACTCAGGCAGAAAATAATAATCCAGACTGTTTGTTACATAGCTGAACTCTGGGAATCGCAGTCCAGAAACACCATGACAGTTAGTGTACAGAACTAAAAATGAGACAAATTTAAAATAAATAGGGACCTAGAGGAGCACTGTGTTAAACCAGCAGTGTCCGAACATCTGGTGGTGTTTCTACAGAACATCTGTCTTACCTGTGACTCATGAGGCTTCCAGCCAATCATGTAGAGGATCTCAAAGGTTGCAGGGATGGAGCCGTCCTCGTTACCGTACATCTCTGAAGGAGCAGCAAAGTTACATTTTTTAAAACTTATTCTGAATTCATCAAAGTCCTAGATAAACATGGTCCTGGTTTAGATGGCATCAAAACCAAATGTCTTAAATTGTCACCCCGTATCTCAATGTACCCTCTTTGTGATCTCTCATATCTCTTTATCTACATGTCAGATGTTAACATATTACACCCCTACTCTAAGGGGGCGAGGGTCTCGAACCTTACAACCACTGACCCATCTCAGTCATCTGTTCTATTGCAAAAGTCTTTAAAAAATTCATTTATGACCAACTTCAACATTAACTGTATAAGTACATTTTAGTGCCATTTAAGTCTGGCTTTAGTCTATTTTCTGTAAGTCTATCAAACAAGGCTCCTTTCTGGTTTAATTCTTATCTTCATAGCAGAAAACAACGTGTTTTCCTACAAGGATGTAAATCCGATGCTTTAATCCAACAATGAGGTGTGCCTCAAGGTTCAGCACTTGGATCACTTCTTTTTTTTCCATTTTTTTGTTAACGACTTTCCCTCTTGCTCTGAAAGTTGTGTTCAGTTTTATGCAGACGATACAGTCATATACACATCTAAAACAAATTTATTACAGGTCAAATCACCTTTGCAGTCTCATTTTAATACCCTGCAACTCTGGCTCTTATCAAATACATTACTGCTAAACAAAACTCAATCTCAAATCATGATCTTTGGTACTCCTCACAGTATAAAATCCATAACGAGGTCCATAACATTTACATGTTTACACACAGGAAACAAAAAAACTAACAATAGGGTCCTTGACTGTTGGGCTCAGGCCCTAAAAAGGCTGCAAATGTATTATATATATATATATATAGTTAGACTCTGAACTCTCTTAGTCTTCTTAACTGTTCAAGAAACTGCTTCCCTTTCGCTGTCAGAAAGAAGTTTGTGCAACAGTTTGCCTGTCCTGGACAATGCTGACGTTTTATATCAGGTTGCACCAAATACTAAACTCCTCCCACTCAATGTAATTTAAAAAAGACTCTGTAAATTTGTTCTTGGCTATCCTTTCACAACTCATCATTGTCCTTTGTATGAAAAACCTAATTTAGCCTTTTCCCAACAACGAGACTGCAGCTTTTCTTGAGAAAAAGGAAGTTCAGACAGTGACAGAATCCAAATGAGTCTATTTCAGGTTGGTCTGCTGATGAATAAAAGGCACCAGATCAGTTTAATAGAAGAAACGTCACTGAATGTGGAACAACTGAGCAGAGAAAAAACAGAAGGGTCAGAGGTATCAGCTGAAGTCGAGTGACACCAAAGTAAAGAGTAAAGTTTTTATGAGCTCAAACTTCTGGTTTTGGTCTTTTTGTTGATGATTAACAAACAGAGAAAATGTTTTTCTCTTCTCTCTCGTGGTTCTGGATTCATGTTCCTGCTGCATACAGTACATGTGGCTAAAGTAATCGATTACAGTCCTCCTGTAGCAGTAACTTGTTGCTGTCAGTGTTTTTCTGGTTCTGGATTCTGCAGATTTGAACCACGTATCTCCAAAAAAGGTTTCATGAGCTCAGAAAAACAGAAGAACTGTTTTCAGCTTCCAGACATTTTGCAGCTCAAACAAGAAGCTTTTCATATCTTTCAGTTCACATCTGGTCATACAAGGTTTGTAATGGACAGGATGTGACAAGTAACTGGTAACTAAAGCTTCCAGAGGCTCTTTCAAAAGAAAAGAAGTAAAAATGTAAATTATAAAATGCTACTTTACTCATTAGAAACTGATATATTATAAACTATCATTGATATTTTGGCATTCTTAACAAAGCTGCTGGAAACAGATCTGTTGTTTTCATACTTGAGCAGCTGCTGGTTTCTCTTCTCTCACCTTTATAAATAGCTGCTGCTGCTAATATGGTGTCTCTGTGCAACAGCGACCTCCGGTTCCACGCACAGTTGCTCTCCCCCATACCTGCATGAAATCATACATGATATATTAAGATGAACGCTCAGAGTTTGAAGGAGCACGCTGAAATGAGAGTGGAGACAAAGTCACCAAAGTAAAGAACAGACATTCAGTTTACAGCTTTAAATGGCCTGTTCACACCTGATATTAACTGTTCAAAATATCAGACATGGTTACAGGAGACGTGAGGAGACGTTGTGAACAGAGTGAACAGAGCTGTTGGAGTCAGTCAGGAAGGACGTTCACACCAGGCGTGAAGAGCCTGACAGGTGTTCTGTGGCAGGTGAAAGACTCAGAGCAGTTTGTACCTTGTAAGTCGGTCATGAGTTCGATGATTCCTGGATAGTGAACCTGAACTTCATCAATGTCCTGAAACAGAGAGACAGGAAGTGACGGGTGAGTTGTTTTTCACGACTTTAAATATGTAAAATGGATGTTTTCATAAAGGTTAAAATCATCTCTTTTTTTGACTTGCAGAAGCATTTTTTAAATTCTTTAAAATGTTTGAAGTTCAAGTCTTGTTGTTTCATTATCTCAGCTATTTTTTGTCTCCAAACTTTTATTTTTATTAAAGATTTTTGTCTAATAGTTACTTCTGTAAACCACAAACTTTGCAGCGTATTTATTAAAAGCATTAAGTTTTATTTCACTTTCCTTCTGCAATCAGTTAAGCAGTGATGTCTCAGTTTTCACTACATGAAGTTAGTCATTGATTCCATGTTCTTTTTTGGTGAACTGGGTCCTTGTTTGCATTTTGCAGACCACCAGTTAATCAAAGTGTCTGTGTGTGAAGCTTTCCTCCATCTTTTGTCTCTTGCAGGTTTAAAACCTCATCAGCATCTTTAATCAGAAGAGCGACGAGCAGAAACGGAGTCTAACTGCTGCGACGTGTTCGTGCAGCTGTTTCTCACCACAGTGAGCATGCTGAAGCCGGCCTGACCCAGCAGGTTGCCCAGGTCAGTGACGGCCGTGTAGGGGGAGATGTGGGGGGAGAATCCGCCCTCCCTCTCGGTCTCAGCGAGCTGAAGGGAGCAACGCAGCTCGTACAGGGTTTCCCCGCCCACCATCGCCCCGATGAACGCCCCGTCCGGCTTCAGCACCTGGTGGATCTGAGCGGAGGAGGAAACAATCAGCTCATTTCCACAAAACTCTGTTTTGTCTCATTTTGCAGCAGTTAAAGTCAGAAACATCCTTTCAATGTTTGTTGTTCATTTACAGTTTAAAGCGAACAGAAACTCTGCAGGCAGCAAAGAACAAGAAGGACATTTATCATCACAAGTAATCTGACTTCGTTTCAAAAACAGACTAAACTACGACCTCTAGTGGGAGGTCGTCACACTGCAGGCAGTCACAGGTAAGAACTGTTTGTATTTTTAAAGCTTAAACTTAATTCTGACCTGTTTTAGAGCTCCGGGCAGGTCGTTTATCCAGTGCAGACTGACAGAGGAGAGAAGAGAAAGCAGGATTACATTCACATCGTAGACTTTAAGATCTTCAACATGTGAGCCAAAAGAAAAAACAGCCAAGAAAAATAAAAAGCAAAGTAAGAGGCAATCATGTAGGCAGCGTTTTTTCAGGTTTGAGGAAGAATTAGAATCAGCAGGTATCTGGTTTGGAGTCTCGGGTTCTTCAGATGAGAAAAAGTCACATGATTCAGTAAAAAATGTGCAGTTTCACATCATTGTGGACCGTCATGTTTGATACCTTATCTCTGTATGAAAAACTCAAAGACCAAACTTGCTAAAGATAAAACAAACTACATCAGTTGGATCTTTGGAAAGTTGTTTGTGACTTTTGATGCTGATCCTCAAAAAAAACATTTTTTAGGTCAGAAAATAATGTTTGATGTTTATCAGAGAAGTTGTTGAATGACTGAATCTGTAGAACATAACACTGAAGTCTTAGCGCCCTCCTATGGCAGAACATGGTACAGCAGTGTCCTCATGGATTTGAAATGAACAAATAAATTCTCCCTCAAAAGTTCTCCAAAAATGAGGAGAATCCTTTAAGATTGAATGAGTTTTCATGTAAAACATGAATCACCTCAAGCTGCTCACCACCAGGTCGAAGGTGTTTTCTTTAAAGGGCAGAAACTCCTCGTCTGCCAGAACGCAGTGAGACGGGATCTCACACGGTCTTCTCTGTTTCTGCAGATTGAAGCCGTAAAAAACAAACAAACATCAGCATCATGTGTTCGTTTCTGTGAGTAAAACTTCCGTCAGCGTCCCTGACAGCTGACTGGAAGGACTCATTCATCTTTTAGCAAACAGAAACTGATGAGATGCTGAGATCACGTCCAGATGTTGTCACCTCTGGACAGAGAACATGCAGATCAGCTGCACATGAACAGGTGAGTTTCAGTTTCAACACTCACTAGAGTTTTCTCTGAGACGTCAGTCAGGAAAAATCGCTCCACCACATCCTGAAACACGAGCAAAAAGACACAGTTCGCTGTGACCAACCGACAGTGATTCAGTACTGAATCCATTAAATGAGACCAATCACAGCTGGACCCTCAGATCCAGATGTTCAAACATGGCACCTTGTTTAAATGCTCTGCGATGTGACTTTTTCCACCGCCGATGTCCAGAGCCAGAGGAAACGTCCTGAGAAGACAAGAGGAGGCAACGATGAGGATGTTCGAGAGGAGAGAGAAGAAGAAAGCTGTGTGTCTACTGAGAATCCAGCTGTGACGTCAGAAACTCACCTGGCGATGTCATAAATCCGATCTGCCACCCGACTGCCGACCTGAAGTTCAACACCACAGACTTTTATTACAAGCTTATAATGTTATGATTGAAGAAAAAAGATGCTGCTGGATTTTAGGAGGCACCTTCTTCTGTGTGTTTACTCAAATCTGTGTAACTTCAAAAATTAAACCTTTAAATATTGTAAAATCTGCCAGAACAAATAAATGTGCCAGCTACGAGAACATTAACTTACTATCTTCAAGTCATCATCACATCTTTCAAATGGGGATAAAGATCAATTTATTTTTAAAAAAATCAATGAAAAACTCAATAAAATGATAAAACTGCTTTATTATTAATTGTTCTGTTAAAAAAAATGTAATTATTTGTTAAGAAATGGCCTCTGAGTCGACTCGAAACTGATTTAAAACCGTAGACTGTGGCTGTTATACTGTTATATATGACACTGTTAAATTACTGTGACTCCTACATTCATGTCAAAGCAGGATTTTCCTGTCAGCTGCCTCAGAAGAAGCTCACTTTGAACTATTTTAAATAAAACTATAAAGAAATGAATTATGACATCGGTTAAAAGGACAATCAGCGCATGTGAAACTGGAACAAAGTGATGTTTTTACTTGAAAAATGACTCAACTGTCAGTTTATTTTCTGTCTGTTGATTGATGGACAAACTGTTTCTCTCATTAAGAAACATGGTAATTCATAAACTCTGTGTGTGTGTGTGCGTGTGTGTGTGTGTGTGTGTGTGTGTGTTTGCATGAAGCATGGGTGTAAAAGTCGTCCTTCATAAAGTAACTACAGCTGACAGATGAATGTAAAGTGTAATATTTCCGTCTGAGATGCGGTGGAGTGAAAGAAGAAGAAGGTGGCAGGAAATAAGATGTTGGTGAGGAAAAGGTGGATCAGAGTACTCCAGTATGGGAGTAGTTGAGTAACGTAACGGGCTCTCTGGCTCTACCTCGTCCCTCAGGTAGTCGTAGTGGTGTCCGTCCTGCAGCGATGCTGCCCAGTTCTTCTGCCTCTTCTTCATCTCTCTGTTGAACACGTTCATGGTCCCTCTGGCCGACACCGACAGCCCTCTGCGGGGCTCACACCTCGGCCCAGCGCGGAGCCCGCAGCAGGAGGACGGGATGCGGCCCCGGCCGCCCGGAGAGGCTGCAGGAGCGGCTCCGGCGGTGTGCAGCGCCCGCAGGAGGCTCCGGCTCACCGCGCTGCTCATGGTGCCGCTCACCGGTCTGCCGTGAACGAAGGCAGAGACGCTTAAACTCACCAAAACACCGTGAAACCGGCGGATAAACCGGCTTCCTGCTGTCCTCCACGGGGTCTGACCTCTCGGAGGGCTGGAGGGAAAACATGGAACTGGATTCTACTGGGTTCACTGGAAACAATGGAACTGGATCACACTCAGGAAATGGACTAAAAGACTTCCAATCCAATTCAAAACCTATAAATTACAAAATCAAGTAAAATAATAATTCTTCAGCTGTGTCACCTCTCACTTATAAAAGAAAATGCTTTAACTACTGATGGTTCACATGTGATTTTACAGGTTTTGTTGTTTTTTAAATGTGCTTTTTAAAGTTAGATTGGGCTGGAAATAAATTAAAGTGTTTTAATGTTTTTAATTTTTATCTTAAAATGCCGAATTATATTTGAGATTTATACAGTTTGTGAAGGAACGTATTCTTTGTTAATAACAGGCACATGAAGTCATGATTTGTTAGCTAAGCTGTTTAAAAAGTGTTTCGTAAAACTGATTCAGTCTCAGTGCGCGTTTTCTTAATTTTGTCCCACTTCACTCGCCCTACCGAAAAAGGGGCGGCAAGGGAAAAAGGTCACGGGAGAAGTGCATGCTGGGAAAACACGTGTGGCAGAAGACCAGAGAGGTATCAGAAAAGTTTGATGGTTTTTTTTTTTTTTTTTTTTATTATTATATCGTGTTTTAAAAAATATTTTAATATGTTCTCAGAGGCGCGTGCTCGGGGCTGTCCGGTTTTCCCGCCGCTGCCGTTCTTCTTCGCCGGTCGGACATTTTGTTTACATGTCGGTGCTGCTGACTGAACCTCTTCAGTGATGTTAACGGACGTTTAAGTCGACTGTCAAACCCGAAGTGTGGAAAACTGTTAACGGGCTGTATCTTCGTTTTAAAGACATCTTTGTGTGGATGTTTCCTCCGTGTTGTGGAAGTTTTTCACGGCGCTGAGCTTCATTAAAAACGATATCAACGTTAACCGAATCATTGTTTATCGTCCTTCGGTTAAAGTGGAAAAGACGCTTAAAGTTTTATTGATAAAACTGAAAATCTGCGATAGAAGCTCCTCAGCTAGTCTTTATTAGTTTTAGCCATTAGCTTTAATGCGATAGGCTACCTAAGCTAGCAATTAGTTACCATAATAATAATAATTTTTAGCCTGGAGACTTTCTGATGTTTTTTGGTGTAAAATGTGTCAGTTTGTTCAGTTTGTTCAGTTTGTTCAGTGATGTTTATTAAACTAAGCTCAATCTTGTTATAAAGTCAAGCACACTGTCTAGCTACGTTTATATATCTTCAGATTTAGATTGAATCTGACTTTAACTGCTCTGTCAGCATCTTAAGTCAACAGTATTTTTTAAGATTACAGTTTAAAAAGAAATGTGCATTTTAAGAAGTTTAAAAATGCTCTAAGATGGGGGAAACCTCTCACATCGCACACAGTAATTTGATAAGTCGATAATATGGGATCAGTATCAGGTCATTAGAAGAAAGACGTGCTCACTAGATGTAACAAAGAGGCTTTTCCTGTCTGTCTCTGTCAGGTGACACTTCAGGTTTGCCATCATGTCGTGTGGAAAGAAGCAGGATGGCGATGAGCGCTTCCTCCGGGTTCAGAAGGACCCCAGATTCTGGGAAATGCCGGAGAGAGAACGCAAGATCAAGATCGACAAGCGTTTCCAGTCCATGTTTCACGACAAGCGCTTCAAGGTGAAATACACCGTGGACAAGCGAGGCCGTCCCATCAACCAAACCTCCACCGAGGACCTGAAGCGCTTCTACAAAGTGTCTGACTCTGAGGAGGACGAAGAAGATGAGGAGGATGTGAGGAGCAAGAAGGTGGCGGAGGTCAGGAAAAAGCAGAAGGTGAAGGAGAAGCTGGTGAAGGCTGATGGAGGGCTGAAGAAAAGAAAAGCAGAGCAGCCTGGTCGAGGGGTCAGAGTTGTTGATGAGGGTGAGTAGATGTCAGACTGAATCCAGACGTCCAAACCAAAGAAAAACACGCTGAGCTTTCATCAGACACACTCTTCATTCTGATCAGTCAGCTCATCTTTTGAAATAATCTGTGAATTTCTTTCTAAACTGAAGAATGTTTCTGACGCTCAGATTAAAAATGGTGGCAGCTTCATGTTTCACAAACCGATGACTCATCTGTGCGGCTCACTGGACTTTTCTAGATGTTTGTCAGAGCAGAAACCTGCAACACTTTCTTTTTCCCCCAGATGATGAAGATGAGGAGGAGGAGGAGACTGCAGAGAGGGAGGATGTTGATCTGGGAGACGGTGACACTGACGGCAGTGAGGAGGAGGATGAAGATGAGGAAGATGATGAAGATGTAGAGGAGAGGAGCGATGTGGCGAGCGGATCAGAGGAGGAGGAGTCAGGTCTGGATTCTGACGAGGACAGCGACAGCGGGCCGGACTTGGCCAGAGGGAAGGGAAACATCGAGACCAGCTCTGACGAAGACGACGATGATGACGAGGTGGACGCCATACTGCAGAGAGAGGAAGAGGAGCTTGAGCACGACTGGGGGGACCTGTGCAAAGACGCTCCACGCAGCGACGAGGTGAGGTGGCGTCGGACGGGAGGAGGAGGAGGGTCGGTTCTCCTGAAACCTTTCAGGGGCTTTAACTGTGTTTGTGCGTCAGGTTTCTGCCCGACTGGCCGTCTGCAACATGGACTGGGACCGGATGAAGGCCAAAGACCTGCTGGCTCTGTTGAACTCCTTCACACCTAAAGGAGGCGCTGTGCTGTCTGTGAAGGTAAAGCTGCAACCAGGAAATGAATCAACAGGAAAAAAGACTTCAGTGACGATCAGCTGCACCGCTGGTTGATTTATTCTGAAACCTTTTTATAACGTTTAAATATTTCATGTGCAAAAATAACTGATGCTGTCAGAAATGTGGCAGAAAGAGAAAAGAAATGTGGAGCAGTGGTGGTTTTTAGTTTGTTACGTTGCCATCCACCACTTCATGTTGTCTGTAAGTGAGATTAACTGCAGTGCATGCTGGGTATTATCCAGATCTACCCATCAGAGTTCGGGAAGGAGAGGCTGAAGATTGAGGAGACTCAGGGACCGCCGGAGCTGCGAGCTCTGCCCGACGACTCAGAGGACGACAC
>JAPZDY010000020.1:9481694-9499848 GCA_029783645.1 Ctenochaetus hawaiiensis | reverse complement strand
CAACAAACAGCAGCGTTCATCCTGCTGCATGCTGGGGGATTTTTAAACATGGACGACCGCAGACGCAAAAACAGTTTTAATCAGTTTAAATATTTTAATCTCTGTGACGTCAGATTTGACTCGTTTCATGATCAGGCGGCTGATTGGTCGAGCAGAACGCGAGCTGGAAGTTTCATTTTGTCTCAAACTGGAAGGAAGAAGAAACATCCGTCTTTTAAATCTCACTGATCGAAGCTGCTGGAGGTGAAACTCTGACCAGTTTTCTCCGTCTGTTGCTGCCACAGACCATCGAGACGCAGCACAGACTGACGACTCGACACGTTGCAGCGCAGCTTCATGTTGGCAGCTGAAACTCGTCACTTTCACTCAGAAGCCAGCGGGAGGACGCAGGCAGCTGTAAAGTTCAGGGCTCGCAGCCAGATGTGAGAGCACAGCTGGCTCCCCTGAGGTCACTTACCCGCTCGGTTCCCACACTTATATCCTTCCTCACACTGGATGTGTGTGGAATCGATTACCACGGTCACAGAGTCCATCTGTCCTCCCTCTGCAGTCCGCTGAGCTGCTTCAACCTGCAGCTTCTTCACACCGTCAGCTAACCCTCTGATCAGGATCTCACTTCATCCATCAGTTGTTTGTTGTGTAAAATGGTGAGAAATGTGACACTCAGTTTTCTAAAGGCCTGAGAGAACTTAAAGATGGTGAGTTCACTGTCACATCAGACCAAAAATATCCACGTCTGAGAGGCTGAAACCCTTTTGTTTGCTTTCTGCCTCAAAAAACAAACCGCCGAGTCATTTTCCTTCAAACTGTGAACATGTGTTCAGGTTTTAAACGCGTCCTGAGCTGATGGATCTGAGGCCTGTACCTGAGCAGAGACGTACCTTGAGGACACTGCGTGGTCGTCGTGGTGATGCCGTACAGCCGGGAGCGTCTCTGCGGCTGAAACTCTTCGGTCTCTTTCTTTAAGTGACGGTCCACAGCGACCACGGCCTCCCTGAGGAACACAGACCATGAACACGTTCATCAGAAACCTCAGGACGTCTGATCGTCCGGTTTCCTACACTGTTTAAAACACTTAAATGTGACAGCAGGAGTGTCGGTCAGACTCGTTATAACATCCCAATAAAATGATTCAGCAGTTCAGGTTCGTTCTGCATCGTAAAACTATCAGCTGATCTCAGGTGTGTGTGTGTGTGTGTGTGTGTGTTACCTCCTCCAGTCGGTATAGTACAGGTTCCTTCCAAAGGAGACGAGGGCGAAGGGGTAGTGGATCCCTTCCAGGATCTGCCTCCTCAGCCTGCTGTGAGGATCCAAACACTCCACCTTTCGAGTACCTGCAGACCCATCAACCAATCAGAGGCCACCAGAGTGGGACACATGACTGAGAACCACCTGGACCAACAGCAGCAGACTCAGGATCAGGTTCCTGCGACTCACCTGCGTCGGCCCAGCACAGCTGCTGGTTGTCGAGGTCAAAGGTCAGGCCGTTGGGAAGCCCCAGGTCGTCCTTCACCAGGACGGTGCGGTCCGTCCCGTCCATGTTGGACATCTCAATCTTAGGTCCGTCTCTGTTCCAGTCGGCCCAGTACAGCTGCCTGCAGCACCAGGACAGAACCAGTCAGACCCACCTGCTGCTGTTTGAACTAATCCTGTTCTTTTAAAAGCTCGTCTCGTTCCCGTCACTCACCCGTACGCCGGGTTGGTGACGATGGCTCGAGGGTTGATCAGGTCGGTGTCGAACAGGACTCGCCGCTGGCTGCCGTCCAGTTTGGAGACCTCTACGGTGTCACGCATGGAGTCGGTCCAGAAGAGGAGACGAGCCACGTGGTCGATGGCGATGCCTTCAGGACTCTGGAGATCTGAGGACGGACAGATGGACATCAGACGCCGGACGGGGGAGAAACTCTGGACGCCTCCAGCTCACATTCAGAGGACATGATGCAACTACGATGAACTGAAGTTAAACATCAGCAAAACCAACAAGCTTCTGGAACCTGAAGCGCTTCAAATGCAGATGTTTCTGCAAAGAAGCAACAAATTCCAAAATGTGGACGTCAAAGGATCTGAACGTCAGATACCAGACTGTCGAGCCTCAAACTGAAACCAAATGTGACTTTTGGTCACAGTCTCCCCTGATGTGAAGTATTTAAATAATGGACAGAACGTTTCATCTCCTGCTGTGAGGACCTGATGTTTCTGCTGATGTGATGTCTGCAGTACCTGTGGTGACCACCGGGCTGATGTCGCCGCCTCGCAGACGGGCCCTGCTGATGGCCGGCCCGGTGATGTCGCTCCAGTAAACCATCTTCTCCACACAGTCAAAAGCCACAGCGATGACGACCCGATCCTGAGGGAAAACAGACGGTTCTTTCATCAGAAGCTTTCAAATAGTCTGTTGTCCGAGTGACAGAATGTCAGCGACGCATCGACCACGAAGACGCCGACGCTGACGCCGAGGAACTTCATGACAGAGAAGAAAAGAGTTCTGATGCTCAAAACTGTTACTGAACAATTAGAGGATTGTTTCAGAGGAACCAGAAAGGCTGTCTGACTGCTCCGAAACATCTGCACAGATGAGGCTCACATGTCTCAGCTGGTCGTCACATATTAAAGGAGCTCGTGTGGGTTTTGGACTTTGAAAAGATCAGCTTCGTCTCTGAGTTTCCAAATCTTTGATTTTGTTTGAGTTGAGAGGGAAACAAAAACTTTGTATCAGATTTCAGATGAACCTTCAGGACGGTTGAACAGGATGAGACGGAGACGAGATGATTAGCCTGCTTTAGCACAAAGAAGTTGTTCCATCAAAAGAGAAAACCTGTTTCCCACCGTTAAATCTAGCGCCACCTTCAGGTCAACATTACCTTTGTGTTCTGATAACATTCCCATCAGCCTCAGCTGCTCAGTGTGTTCAGTCCTCTTTGCATGCTAACACAATAAACTAACAGTGAAAATGGGGAACATGATGTCTGCTACACATTAGCACGTTAGCATTGTTACTGTTAGCATGTTAGCATTGTTACTGTTAGCATTGTTACTGTTAGCATGTTAGCATGCTGCTCAGTTCAGGACAGAAGAGCCTCGTTGTTTCTGAGCGAACAGACGTGATCTCTGTAAATTCAGATGTGATCTCAGGTGTGATGTCAGGTGTGATGTCAGATGTGATCTCAGGTGTGATGTCAGGTGTGATGTCAGGTGTGATGTCAGGTGTGATCTCAGGTGTGATGTCGGTGTGATGTCAGGTGTGATGTCAGGTGTGATGTCGGTGTGATCTCAGGTGTGATGTCAGGTGTGATCTCAGGTGTGATCTCAGGTGTGATGTGGTCTTACGGGGACGTGCAGCAGAGCTTTGGCCTCCTCCTTCCTCATGCCGTATCCGTCCAGAGGGATCGTCTCAATCTTGCCGCTCTGAGCGAACAGCAGGTTTGTTCCTGGAGCAACGGGGTGAACGTCAGGCCGCGGCGTCGGACCCACCGGAGGAGGAGTCACGGTGTGGTCAATACCTGATGAGGAGAGGATTCATCATTCATGTTATGCAAATGACAAACAGTGTAGAATACAAACCAAAGTCAGGGCCCGAGCTGACTCACACAGCGGGGTGCTGCCGGGTCCGGTGCGGGTGTTCGGGATCTCCTGGCCGTTGGCGTCCACACACCAGCACTGACTGATGGCAGTGTGGCACTGCGTGGGCTCGTAGGCTCCATGCTGGTCACACTGAGGGACGTACTGACTGACGGTGGGCCGGCGGAGGAAAGAGAAGAGGCCGGAGCCGGAGGTGGCGGCCTGGGCTCGCTCTCTGTGGCGCTCGCACTGGGTCTGCTCTCGCTCTGAGAACAAACACGGTGACACGTCGATGTTATTTACGACTGTAACCTCGGCTAAAACACAGGAGTCTGACTAAACTAACTAAACTAACTAAACTAACTGAACTAACTGAACATGCAAACAGAGGCAAGCAGCTAGCATGGAAATATGCTAACGTTTAGCAACTGAAAGGTCATTTTCACTTCCTGAATCCCCAATCCAAAGCTGTGATTGGTCAGTTGTTCTCCATGGCAGGAAAAACAAAACACCTGTTTGAATCTCTGAACTTTGTGTCATACTTCAAACATTCAGATATTTTTTGGATTTTAGAATTTTTTAAAATCTTTTCACAGTAAAAAATATATTTTAAGAACCATGTAAAGAAAATGTTCTTTCTCTGCAAATATTAAAATGTTATCTGAAATGTACATTTATGATAAAACTTTATTTAAAACACATCGAACAGGTCTCATGTTCTCTGTTTTTGTATTTTGTCGCCTGTGTTTTTAAGTTCAGGGCCACAGATTAAAGACGAGCTCTTCCTCTCTGCGGTCACATCCATCTCAACTCTTATCCTGCAGACTATCAGCAAGACGAACCACAAAGCAGCCAAAACAGTCTGACAGACAGCAGCGTGTCCTCGCAGCAACAATCAGCCGAAGAAAAAAACCACAAACAACAGGAAGACCCCTGAGGGCGACGGGGGGCTGAATATCAAAGACTGACTGCCAGACAAAAGACACAGAGCTGCTCAGTCTGAGACGCTGTGACGAGTTTTGACAGGCGACAGAAAGATTATGGCTTTCAGAGGCCGGCGGGTCGTAAAGGGACGAAAATATGACAAAACTCTCTGTAATTAACTCTGAGCTCCTGACATCTGGATCACTGAGGGAGTCTGCAGCGTGTCAGCATTACACAACGACGACAACGTCAGCAACAACGACAACAACAACGACAACAACGACAAAATGGTTTGCGTGTTTTCAGTTCAGGTGAAGGAAAAATATAAAACAGTGAGGAAAAGAAACGAGAACGGAGGACAAACAGAGAGACAGACGTGGACAGAAGGAGCCTGATTCACAGTTTCCTCTCGAGTCCGAGGCGACTCGGCCGCAAACGTGAACGGAGTCACATGACTTGAACTCGAGTCAGACTCGGCTCGGCAAAATCCGACTAAGACTCAAAATCAGACTTGGACTCAAACACTTTGAATTGAGCCTTTTGACTCGAAAACACTTGAAAACTTCTTCAAAACAAAAGTTAATAAAGTACTTCTGTTAAAATTCAGTTTGTTTCCTTTGAATTTCCTGAATCACTCTTCACCTCCAGCAGGTCACCACTTCACTGGTCCTGTTTGTTTCAGCGTCCAGTGGACGGCGGTTGTTAGTTAAACTTCACATCAGGCTGCAGTGATGACTTCCTGCCTCCAACCTCTGACTTTCATTCTGTGCTTCTGTCTGTCGACTGTCCTCACAACAACATGAACCTCAGCTGTGCGTCTGCGAGTGTTTGGTCTCACATGAAATCTGTCTGTCTGTCACCTCGTCTCCTTCTCAGCCTTCAGCTGAGTGTTTACACTCTGCAGAGTTCACACAGCCTCCGTTCGTCCCTGTAACGTCGGTTTGAGACAAAAGTTTGACCGTGAAAAAGGAGCACGCTGCTGTTTTTCATGTTTTGACTCGTTCGTGTTAAACAGCGTCGAACACGTCACCGGCTCTCTGACTGAACTCCTTCACTGGTTCAGTTCATGAGACTCAGATTGAGATGAAATCGAACAGTCTGGATTCATCGTTTGATCTCTGATCACGCTGATCGGTGTCAGCGAGGGTCGGGGTCGCCTACCTGTGGATGCAGGGCTGCACTGGAAGCCGTCACCGTGGAAACCAGGGTTGCACTGGCAGGTGTATGAGCCCTGCGTGTTGGAGCAGGAGGCGTCTCGGTGGCATCGACCCTGCTGACACTCGTCCACGTCTGAAGAGGAAGAGAAGGAGCAGAGATGAAGACAAACAGAGCTTCACTCCTCAGGTCACGTGATGACGCACTGACCGCCATCTTTGAAGGCGAGTCGGGGCAGAGCACCTCTGATGGTCACTGCTGTAAAAAAGATCTTTAATTTCATAGAAACCATCTCAAAACGATCCATAAAAAGTCTTCATATCTCATTCTGAACTCATGTCGTAACCATCGAAGGGTGACGCCTCACCATGCTAACATCTCTGAGGCTGCACAGAGCGCAGCACTGCTCTGAGCTAAATGCTAACAGCTAGCTCTGATGTTTACATGTTAACGTTTGCTAATTATCAGTAAGTGAAAGCTGATGTTAGTCAGATTTGATTCGATGAGAAGTTGGACAATCTAAAGTTATTAGGAGACATCTGGAAGGAAAGAAGAAGGTCTGAATCAAACCTCCTGACGTTAGAGCAACGCTGCTAGCATGACTTAAACACAGAGACTTGACCTGTCGGCTGAGTCCAGGTGAGACAGAGCAGCTGAATCACAGAGCGAGTACAGACCGTCTCATCCTGATGCTGATCCAGCTGCAAGAACATTCCTCCCTCAGATTCTCCAGAGTCCATGAAGCAGAGAGAACGAGTGGGGGAGGAGGGGGATGTATATGTAAGAGATGAGCTGCACAGCTGTAAGGCAGGGCTCTACATTTCCTGTCCAGGTGGAGACATTTCCTGTCCCCGGGGGCCACTCACAGAGTTTTACACTGAACAAGCTCAGTCTGCTTCTCTGGAGGTTCACATGAAGAAAACTCTGATTCTGAAATGCTGCGATTTGATGAAAAACAACATGTAGTTTGTTTTTCATTCAGAAAACAACTTTTTACACTTAAACTGTCCTTCTGTTTGTCTGAGCCATCGCTCGGCCATCAGCCCTCCTGTGCTCTCGGGTCATGAAACCTGTTTTTCATATCTGTTCTCAGTCCGTTCTGCTGAGTCGTCTAACTTCTGTTTTTTTTATCTGAACTGGATCCAGAGTCAGAATCCAGGACGGAGATTCACAGATTATATAAACACAGTTAATAAGAGCTGACTTGTGGATTAATTTCAGTTAACTTTATGTCTTAACGTTGCCATTAAACACACCTGACACCTGCAGGCCTCCGTCCTTCAAACACTCACCTGTGAAAAGTTTACTGTCAAAAATTCACACTGATACGAGTTTCACACAAAGTTAAAGTTCAAGGAGCTGAAAGTCTGTGTGAACTCACCCCGACACACCCGGCCGTCTCCCACAAACCCCTGCAGGCAGGTGCAGATGTGTCCAGAGCCTCCGGTGTAGCTGCACAGAGCTCGTTCAGGAACGTCACAGTCATGACTTCCTCTCTGACAGTGATCCACCGGACGGTTCTCCTCTGCAGGAACAGAGACAGGAGACACGTTAGAGCTGCAGGAGGGACTGGAGGAACATGGAGGAACGTGGACAGACTGGAGGAACATGGAGGAACATGGACGGACTGAAGGAACATGGAGGAATGTGGACAGACTGGAGGAACATGGAGGAACATGGACAGAGTGGAGGAACATGGACAGACTGGAGGAACATGGACTGACTGAAGGAACATGGACAGAGTGGAGGAACATGGACAGACTGGAGGAACATGAACGGACTGAAGGAACATGGACGGACTGGAGGAACATGGAGGAACGTGGACAGACTGGAGGAACATGGACAGACTGGAGGAACATGGAGGAACGTGGACAGACTGGGGGAACATGGACAGACTGGAGGAACATGGACAGACTGGAGGAACATGGACAGACTGAAGGAACATGGACAGACTGATGTCAGAGGGACGGAGGCTGAAAGTTTCCAGCCAAAGGAAAAAAAAACTGCAGAGAAGGTTCGGGGGGAACCAGCAGTTTCGTCTTCTCATCCATCAGCTCTTTTCTAAGTTTTATCGGAGACATTTTTCATCCAAAAGAAAGATATTTGATATTTTTGCTGGACTCTGTTTCACAGAGGGTTCAGGTTCAGGTTCTGGTTCAGGTCCTTTACTCTACGATGTGATGACTCACTGTGTTAAACTCGTTCCCATCAGAGAACGACATCAGTCTGAGACGTGACGTCTCCATCTCAACGAGCTTCATTTACAGTCTGAAGGAACCTGTTTTGTTTCCGTCTCCTGGCGGCTTTCAGAACATCTGCATGTGCAACGTGGGCCTCTTCAAACAAAGACTCACACACAGGAACCACACACTCCGCCCACCCACACAGCTGTCCACACACACTCTTTAACGCACCAATGCAGGTCTTTCCATCGCTGGCGAACACGAAGCCACTGGAGCATTCGCAGCGGAAAGTTCCGGGCTGATTACTGCAGACGGCGTTGGATCCACAGACCCGAGGATTCTCCCTGCACTCGTCGACATCTGCCGGTAACACACGGTGAGGAGACGGACGGCAGATGGAGGTGATACGACGGAAAAGGTCAGTGACAACAGTGTGAACATGCAGAAACACACAGTGAGAAAAAAACATTGAAGCTTTGGTGATCAATATAAACTTTGTGACATCAGCTTACGACTTTTCTGGGAATAAAAACTCAGTTTTTCAGGAAAATAAATCAAAATGAACTCAAATTCACTGACACGATCAAATCAAACTCAAGTCAAATTGTTTCTTATTACATTTAAAAACATTTCAAAACAAATAAAGGACATGAGCTCGAATCAGCTGTCGAGTTTTGATTCATTCTTTTAGCGTCTCATGATGCTTTGATGCTGTTTATTAAGAATTTAGGTCCCATTTGACTGATTTTTCATCCTGTAAAATGTCTTCAGAACTGTTCAATGTGCCTGTAGGTGGCAGAAGAACGACATTTACTGTTACTTTCTTTGCCTGTAGGTGGCGCAGGTTGGATTTTTGGCTGCAAATGTTCTTGTTTCATTGAGCAGCTTTTTACAAAAGTTTGAAACCAGTTTCTACATTTTCATCTTTAGTTTTTAATTTCAGAAACAGACGTGTCGTCCGTGTGTGTGTCTCAGGACATGTGACGTGCAGAGTTCAGGTTACCGTGGCAATAGTGTCCATCTCCGGTGAATCCATCGGTGCACTCGCAGGTGAACTGGAGGCCTTCGCCTGGTCGGCACATGGCGTTGATGTCACAGCCGTGTCTGCCGGTGAAACATGGATTCTGCTCTGGAAGACCACCTGCCAGAAACACAGCAGCACCTGCAGGTTACTGACGTCTCACCGCCACGTGTGCTGGTGTGGATTTACGGTACGAGAGTGACAGGAAGTGTGACGGTCGACAAACGTCTCATCGTTCATCGTTCGCTCGTCCAAAATTGAAACATATTCAGTTTACAGTGAGTTAAAACAGAGAACATTTGCCTCTCAAACAGCTTTAAGGGTTTAAGGTGGAATAATTCCACATGAGAAACCGTAAAGTCCGTGTCCTCCTGTTCCCATCATGCAGCTGGTGTGTTGGAGCTCCACAACCTTCACCTCCTCACAGGAAACACGACCCAGATGTCCCACTTTCTGCCAACAAACTCCAGCTGAGTTGTGTTTGCTTGTGTAACTCTGGAGCCCCGAGCATCCAATCAACAGCCCCCACCTGCACTTTTACCTTTAACCCCCCTTTTATTAAAAAAAACAAGGCGAGGTCTGAACTTCATATAGAACTGGACCTTGTTGGTGGACGTGTTAAGCCCTTTGCTGTCTGTGGCCTCTTGTTTCTCCGTCATGCGCTCTGTGCTGACTGTTTTGTCGGGCTGATTGTTCTCTGGTTTCTGTAACTGTGCGCTCGTCTTCATGCTAATCTGCCCCGCTGAGTGACGAGTGACCAGATTCTCATTTGTAAAGAGAAGTTTAAATTGGCCCGCATGGTGTAAGCATCTCCTGTTACCATGGTGATCAACATCAGAGACGCTGCAGAGTCTGATAAAGAGCGAGAAGCTGAGCTCCTCTGTGGTGATGAAGAAGTCTGACATGATCAGAAAAACCAGCGAGGGCACGTTTGTGCTCCACAGGCATCATGGCGTGGCGCCGTGATGAGCTGAAGCTCCGCCCCCCAGCTCTGACTGATGCCTCCCCTCCGGTCTTCACATCTCATTTCACTCATCATAACAGCAAAGTGTGTAAGTAAATACTGACAGCTTGTCTCGTTGCAGATTAACAGCTGATGTGGAAACACGAAGCGAGCGTCCAACCAGCTGCTCATCTTCATCACTCAGCTGCTCATCTTCATCACTCTGCTGCTCACCTTCATCACTCTGCTGCTCATCTTCATCACTCAGCTCCTCATCCACACTCTAACGGCCCACAGTCACAGTCCAGCCATAAACTCCTCCGGATGCCCTCCCCTCCCCCACTTCCCTCCCCGCTGAGGGCCGGAGGTTGGTATCTCCTCGGCCTCGGCCGCTGACCTTCACCCCCTGCCAACACTCTCGCAGCCTCTCTGATTGCAGCTGAGGAAATACAGCCGGGCTCAGATTACTGTTTATCTTCCTCTGATGTTCCCCTGCAAACACCAGAGAGGCACTAAACTGTCGGAGGCGTGTTTCAGTGCATTCCTGCGTGTAATAACACACATCTTTGTACTCAGAATGTCCCTGACAGACGACCTGGAGACGTGGACGTCTCTTCTACAAGGACCTGAACGATCTGTAACTGCAGCCTTCAGATCTGTAAACACACTCATGTTTTCTTTGTAAATCCTGACGGAGTTTGTAGAACTTTCAAGGTACCAAAACCAAAAAGAATCAGTTTTTCATGATGATTTAATTGGTAATAATTTAAACACCAGCAGTCGACAAACACATACGTTACCAGGATCGTTATTTAAAACTTTTTCTGGTTAACATGACTGCACACCAACCACATTACACTGAAAATTAAGATTTTTTTTTGATGTTCAAATAGTCCTCATCATGGCCACTTATCAGTGAAAATCAATCACTTTCAAACTTTCCACACGGTGGAAAAACAAACATCACGCTCTGTGTCGTAAATCTGATCCATGAAGCCAAACTCAACGAGAAATGATTGTTATTTTACCAGGTTACGTTCAGTGAATCTAACGTCACTTCCTGCTGCGAGGAGACACACATCACCAAAGTTTGCCTGCAGGCGACATCAGCTCTGAAAGTCAGTCCGTCCAGGAGTTTGAGGTGTTTTTGGTCGCTGTTGCCTGAAAGACTGAATTCTCAGCAGCGTTTTCGAACACTGCTGATGGATGTGACGTGTTTCTGACACTCTTCAGTTTGGTGCTGATTTAGAAACTTATATTCTAAACTTAATATTCTAAATCATTTTGCAGTTTGCAAACTTGTTGGTTTATTATTTCTGTTTCTCGTTCTGCCATATTTTTCTGAATACAGATTTTATTCAAACTTGAACCGGATCTCTGGACTCACTGTGGACGGAGCCGATCTTGTTGCTCATGGCGTAGCGGATCAGATGGTTGTCGGCGTCAAACATCACAAAGATCTGATCCACGCTGAGCTGCTGGGTGGACGGCGCCGCTCTGATGGCCTCGTCATGTGGGCAGCTCTGGAAGGTGACGGTCTGACGCCACTGGTAGCTTCTGGTCTGGACGCGGCCATCAGGGGAGGTGATGGTGTAGTCACGGCTGGAGGAGGAAGTGATCACTGGAGGAGAAGAAGAAGAAGAAGACAATGGTTTGACTGGATCAGTCCAATGTGATTCAGCTGTTATTCAGTTTTTTTGTTCAGTTTTGTCAACAATGAATTTTGTCCATTCTGTTTCCCTGAAGTTCGTATTTGCCAGAAACTATTTCCATCAACACAGCAGCTCGTTTTAAAAAGGAACAAAATGCAACGAGCAGAACGACACTGAGCTGCACCAGCAGAGCTAGGGTTAGGGTTAGGAAACCGGCTCCATGACGAGCTGCTGCTTCGATAATTAAAGCGGATCCACAGCAGATCGCACTGCATCGTTTTAACCGTGCTTACAGTTTCTGTCATACTGGTAGATCTCCTTGTACGGGTTGATCTGGACGGAGGATCCCAGCAGGACGGCGGGCAGACGTCCCTCCAGCTCCGTGCTCACCACCAGGTGGTCATGTTCGTCGATGCCTTTGAACTGCTGCTTGATGCTCAGACGCTCGTTGCCGGGCTGGAAGATCACCTCAGCCTGCCGCGAAAACTCGCCGCCTGCGTGGATGTGTGAGAAAACACGTAAGTGTGAGAAAACGTGTCCAGGTTTTAAAACACTCGGTCACAAGCAACGAGTTACCTGCTGGGACTCCAGACAGAGACACTAACATTCATTAACCTTCAAGGCGACACTTAACATGTGAACTACACACATCAGCAGAGTCGCTGTGTTTGCTGCCTGGAAGTTAAACTGAGCGACACGTTAACTTCTGTGTTTATGTTGCTTCAGTGTTGACGGTTATAAATCAGTCACATCTTCTCACCAATGAGACTGAAGCCGTTCTGGTAGCCCGGCTGTTCGAGAGCGAAGGCCCAGCCGATGATTCCTCCCAGGGAGGACAGCGGCTGCAGCGACGGGCCCAGGCTGTCCGGGATGTTGCTGATGGCCACGTAGGCCCGTCCGTCATTGGCCACCACGTATGAGTGCAGGTCGTGGTTGCCGAGCACCACGGGGGAAGGCGAGTTCCCAACAAACACCTGGCCGTTCACCTTTCCATTCATCCTCTGGGGTTTTCCTGGAAAACAAGAAAATTACTCGAGAAGAAGCTCAGAACTTCAGGTTCATCGTGTTAGAGGCAGCGATGACAAAAACCCTGTAACAAGGTGGATCTGCGCACTCACAGGAAAATAAAACCCAGAAAAAAACTTAGATTGATAAATGCAAAAACAAACAACAGTCACTATGTGAGACGGGTTTCGCCCAGAATAGACACAAGAAATCCCACACAGAGGAGCTGATCACATCACGTGGCTTCTGAGTACAAACTGGAATAAATTACCAGCAGTTTCATCAGGCGTCTTTGCTTTTTTTTTTATCAGAGTGACACTGACACTCTTCTCACCTTCTGCCACGCAGTCCTTCCCGTTTCCGTAGTATCCGGGCTTACAGTGGCAGCAGTAGCCGTTGCTGTAATCCCTGCAGTCAGCGAAAGCCGAGCACTTGTGCCTGTTGTGGGCGCACCTCTCTAGATTGTAGGCAAACACTGAAAACAACAACACGAAGGACCGATCGGCTCGAGTTCAGTGACATAAAAACACAAGAACTTTGAAAAAATTCTTTAAAAAAGTAGAAAAAACTTCACGCACACGAGTTCTGAGATTTGGGGACTCACCGTTGACATCGAGATTTTCGTCTTCATCAACCACGACGATCTGCGGTTGGTGGGGTCGGGAATGAGGCGGCACTGGTTGGACTGGTTCTGGGTGGGTGTACTTTGGCACAGCTGGATCAGGTTCTGGGTACCTCGGCTCACTGGATTCAGGGATGTTGTATCTTGGTTGCGAAGGCTCAGAGACGGAGGTTCTAGTCTTGGATTGGTCCGGGTTCCTTGGTCGAGCCCTCTCAGGGTCCAGATCTTCTGGCCCAAACTGGACTGGTTCCTCATAATCTGGTTCTTCAGCCTCCGGTTCGGCACGCCCTGGCGTCATGGTCTCAGATTTCGGGTCAGTGGGAATCTCCCTCTTGTCTTCCGGTGTCACCTGAGGTTTGAATGTTGGGAATTCCACCTCTGGCTGCTCATCTGGTTGCCTCGGCAACATGGTCACAGGAGATCGGGTGGCATCCTGCTCTTCAGGTACGTCAGTGACCATCCCTGGCGTAATGGCGGCGAAGAACGGTGAAGAGCCAATCTCATACACCCAAACTCCTCTCTGACCCGAGGTCGTCTTTCTATTTGGACACAGGAAGGAAGAAAAAACGATTCTCAGCGACAGAACGCTACAATATTTATTCGCTCTCTACAAACACACATTAACACCACGTATGTACGTGGATGGAACTTCAGCTCTGTCCGTATGTTCGTGGTCCCCCCGATGGCAAACACCTGCAACATATTTGTGTTTCATCTGCTTTCATTTACACCTGGTTCCTGGTTAAGTCAAGCTTAAATCAACCCGACTGTCAGATGTTTTTTCCAGCGGACACTGGAGGACAAGATCCAGAACGAGTCCAGATGTGGAGGAACGAGAGCTGAGGACCCAAAGGTCGTTTTATTCAGCTAATGCTTTTTATCACAGAGTCAGTGGAAGAATGTAAACCCAGTGACTGTAAGAAACACATCAACATTATCATGGCCCATGCTAATATGCTAACATGTAGCTCTGTTAACTTTAACTGATTAAATCTGAAGTTGAACTACAAATCAAACCAATGATATCAGATTCGTACTCAGTGAGATCCCTGATGGAGCTCTCTTCATCAGAGGTGGCGCGAAAGTACGTGCCCGAGTACGTTGACCACCAGCCCTCCACAAGACCTTCATTGAAGCCAGTCTCCAGGAGCTTAGCTTCGCCCCCTACTGATGTGGAGAAAAACTGCAGGCCGTCTTTGGGGTACAAGAGAATGGCACAGGAGGACGACTGCATGGTGGCCACAACCAACTGGAAAGTGTTTCTCTGGAGAGAAAAAAGAGACGATAATGAGCAGCAGTTTTTGGTTTATTTGGTCTACAGGGCCACATCTGATCTTCTGTCCTGGCTGGTTCTTACATGCAAAGCTACTGCAGACTTCTGTCATTTAAACAGAAAAAATACAAACAAAATCCCAAAATTTCATTGTAATTTGAAGATTTGCTGGCAGGAATGAATCTAATTAATGCAGTTATAAGTTCAGTCCCGTGAACTTTTTGTCACATGCAAATTTGTTCCGTTGAATGCAACCATCTTGGCAGTGACGCTTGACTTTTTGTTTGTTAACTCTGATCTGCAGAATTACAACCTGCTCAGAATCAGGAGACAAAATAAAAGACATAAACACTGTAAAAAAATGTAACAGTTTTTCTTATTTTTCACGTGTGACCAAACTAGCTAACTTAGAAACTGTCACTTGAATAGCCAGCTAGCTTGACTGGCTGTTCTGGCTGATAGCATTAGCGTGTTACTGGCTAGTTAGCATGCTACCGGCTAACTCACCAATTTCTTCCACCAACCTCACAGCGCCACCTGTTGGGTGAAGTGTTGAGTATAAAGGCTTTTTACATTGTTCAGTAATGTGTTTGTTTTTTTTCAGGGGTTTTAATTTGAAAATTCAGTAACTACAATAACAGATCGACAATTAGAGGGTCAATGTCAGTTTGGTCTCGGGAGCAGTTAAAGTAAAAATATGAAAAAAAACTAAAAAAAATCCTGTTTTTATGATCATCTGACTTTGCATCTAGCGCAACCAGCAGGCCAAAAGTTTAATCTGTCCCAAAACTACAGACATTCCCATCAGTCTCAGCTGTACTCTGAGTTTAGTGCTAATTAGCAAAAGCTAACAAGCTAACAAACTAAAGACGGTGAATATTAGCTAAACCTGCTGTGTGTCGGTTCGTTAGCATGCTAACATAAGCACTTAGCTCAAAGCCCCACTGGGCTTCATAAAGCCACCAACATGGCTGCTGTCAAAGTCCTGTTTTCCATAAAATCAGGTAAAAATCAGGTGTAATTCAGGTTGGACATGGTCCCTCACCTTCCTGTCCAGTTCGTCCCCCCGTCCGGAGGTTCCCCGGGCTGTCATGCCCTCCCAGGTGACGATGAGGGCGCTGGTCGGCTCCACACCCTCGTCTCTGGGGAAAGCCTTCTTGATGTGCTGGGCGGCTCGATCCAGGACCTGAGAGCTGTTGTCCAGCCTGAAGTAGACCTTCCCCTGCCCGTCACTGGTGTCCAGGTCCCCCAGCAGCGCTGCGATCATCCGGAAATCGGCGGGCATCTTCCCCAGGTACTCCTCCTCAGGCGGCGGGGCAGCGACGGCCACAAAGCCGTTAGTGTTGATCTGAAGGCGGAGAAGGTTCATCCGTCAGTAACATCTGCTGTGGTTCAATCACTCAGATCATATGGATCACACACATGTTTGTATGTTTAAAGCTTTTTTACACCACCTGAACAAAATCCACTTTATTTTAAGAGCCAATAATTAACCTTTTCTACTAAAAGAAACTCATTATTACGAGTGAGGAGCTAAAATAATGTCTTTGTGCATCAAAACTATATGAATAAATATTATTACTGACAGAATTCTCATTACCTTCAGATGATTCAACTACAAGTCTTAATGGGGTTCACTGATTACAAATTATCTCATAACTAAGAGAAGTTTGCTCATTTTTTTAGATTATTTTCATGATTATGAGGAAAAAAAAAACAGTTAATAACAATAAAAAAAGAAACTCAGGTGTTGCCTGGATTAACGTCCTGAAGGAAAGGAGACACACAGGAGGAGAGAAAGGTCATGTTGGTGTGAAACTTGTTCTGAAACTGGATGTTTGACAGAAGGTCCGCTGGGTCGGACCAGAGTTCAGATCCTGGACTCAAACAGTTTCACCTCCCCCTGCAGCTCTGAAACCTCACAGGTGTTTAGTTGGGACCAAAATAAAGGCAGAGGTTGAAGATGGGTGAGCACTGATGGGTCAGAACGTCCACATGTTGGTTTGATCTCATCAGGATGGTTTGTGTTTCAGAGTTTGACACCAGCAGGCAGCAGCTTCATCTGCTCTGTGTGTGTGTGAGTGACAGATTAACCTTAACTTCCCATCAGTCCCAGCTGACCACAGATCAGTCACTCCTTCACACTGAGCAGCAGACCGGCTTCATGCTGCTCTCGTTTATCATTAACTGAAGGATTATGGAGCTGCTGCTCTCAGGATGCCACACATACTCTACAGGTTAATGTGGACCTGTGGACCTGTGTACCTGTGGACCTGTGGACCTGTGGACCTGTTGACCTGTGTACCTGTGTACCTGTGGACCTGTGGACCTGTTGACCTGTGTACCTGTGTACCTGTGGACCTGTGGACCTGTGGACCTGTGGACCTGTGGACCTGTGGACCTGTGGACCAGGATCAACACCAACCTGAAGCCTGTGCGTGTGATCCAGAGGAGACCCCTGTGAGATCAGCTCAGATCTGATACGAAGCTCCGCAGACTGTCACGTCTGACGGACAGGTTTTATCCGTTTGTGCCTCGTTTTGAAGAAAAGAGGTGAAACTCTGGAGGCGACAACACGCGACACGTATGATCTTCACTGAGCCGAGCTGTGACTCTGCACATGTTGTAAGATCAAGATTTAACCCTGAACAGGATGAGGAGACTTGAACTGCTCAGAGGAAACTCAGGTTTCTTTGAAACCTGCACAGGCAGCAGAGGTCAAAGGTCAGCAGGCCTCAGCGCTGTGAGATCAGGTGAAGTCAGAGCGGAGGAGGGGAGCTGTGATCGACGGCGAACAGACGGCGTCTGTGGCGTCTCAGCAGGTATCTGACTTCAGAGGAGACGCCTGCTGAGCTGAAGACACTCGAGCTTCAGAACAGACAGGAAGCCTTTTGTCTGACTGCTAACGACTTTTCCAAACCTCTCACGAGTCAGCAGGTTGAGCAGAAGAGGCTCAGGTGGGAACTGTGTGTCTGTTAGGAGGAACCGAACTGAGACCCCCAGATCAGGAGAGTCCGAACACGTCTTCATGTTTCATCCTCTGAACGTGTGTCAAGTCTTTTCATTAAACTCTCACTGTGTTTCAGTAATCACAGTCTAATGTAACTGAGTAAAGTACTTAAAGAGTAGTAACGTTTAGAATGAAGGTCAGAGTTACACAGATTCCTGTTTCACGTGTTTTAACCTTCAGTCTCTTTTTCAGACTCTTAAAACTTTATGTTTTAAATTTCAGGCCAAACTTACAGAACAGCTGATAGTTTGATCAATAATCTGTCAGCTGGATCTGATTCCGATAGCACAGTTATACTAATCATTGATGTGCTGCTCTGTGGAAAAGCAGGAACAATGAAAAAACTCTGCATGTTGGGCGTCTCTGCTGCGTTTCGGAGCTAAATGAGCCGTTGTTGGAACATGTCACAGTACATGCACTGTCTGCAGACCTGCGGGTCACATGACCTCCTCTGTGGGAACTGACATCACGCATGTTCGACCCCTGAGATCATCGCGATCAGTGTGAGAGCAGCAGAGGGAGGAAACACCCCGAGAGCCGCCATCTGCTTTCAGAGGACAGATGTGCTCCGTCGACACGTTCCAGATGTGTCGGCTGTGAGAAGACGCTGAGCTTCCTGTCAGGAACCGAACGTACGACCGGAAAAAAAAACCTGCACAGCAGCAGCAGGACGTTTGATTCGATCACCTCGACGGTGTTTCAGACCCGACGGCTCTTCAAAAGTAAAAGGAAGCTGAAGAGTTTGAGATTTTGACTGTTGGGCTGATAAGTGCTGAACCACCGAGCACCGGGGGGGGGGGGGGGGCAG
>JAPZDY010000020.1:9413807-9425746 GCA_029783645.1 Ctenochaetus hawaiiensis | reverse complement strand
TGTCATAGGATAAGGGAGAAGCCTTGGAGCGCTTGTTTACAACTCTGACACATGCCGCCGGCTCTTGGAAAAAAAATGGACGTAATTTAGAAAAGAAATGGCATGTAGGGGTGAATCTACATGGAGGTTCTAAAACGATTAATCGTGCAGGCCTACTCTGCAGTAATGCTTCATTTGTGTGACAATAATAAAAATCATTTCACATTATTAATAGAATCCAGATGAATTCTCAGTTACAAAAAGGTGTGTGTGTGTGTGTGTGTGCAGGTGGATGAGATCTACTCGGTTCCGGATGTGGGAACTGTGGTTGGAGGAACTCTGTACAGGTGAGGAAACACATCACCTGGTCGTGTTCAGATCTTATTGACCGGAGTCCTTCCTCACATGTTGTCATGTGATCTGAACGCGCCGCTGTTTGAACGTTTGGCGTCTCCTGTCACAGACGGTTGGTCCAATCAGACGGCTGCTCTTTAACCCTGATGGTCCTCAAACGTGTGTGACCCTGTCGTGTCTCTGCAGCTCTCTGTCGTGTAACTGCACTGAGTGTGTTGCAGGTGTGTGGCAGCAGTCACATGACTGTGTGTGTTGCAGTGGAGTGTGTCGGGAGGGCGAGAGGCTGGTGGTCGGTCCGACCGACGAGGGCCGCTTCCTGCGTCTGAAGGTGGGGAGCATCCAGAGGAACCGCTCGGCCTGCAGGGTGCTGAGGGCCGGACAGGCGGCCACGCTGGCTCTGGGAAACTTCGACCGCTCGCTGCTGCGAAAGGTCAGAGGTCACATGACCGAAAGATGGATTCTGAACTCACAGCGAAGCACTTTATCACACAGAACCTTCTTACTTGATAAATCTTTGACCAAATGCTCATATTTACTTTTATGTTTGCACATTTAATCCGTCCAGAACCTGTGAAAGTCTCTCAGCCATCTGCGAGAAATCGAGTCCAAAAAATGTGCAAACATTCGTCACTTGGGATAAAATCCAGAGTTCTGCAGACCTGAAAGAGTGAACGTCTTCAGCTTCCTCCCTCTGTCTCATAACTTTGCCTCCAAAGTTAAAAAATATAGATTTATAATATTAATGATAGAATAAAATATTTACCATCCAGGTTCAGAAGGACATGAATCTGTGAAATCAGACTCGTGTATCGTCTGACTGTTTCTGCTGTTCCCGTCCTCTCTGGGAGTCGTTTAGCACATGTGCTTCGTTCCAGGTGCAGAAGTCTCACCTGGTTGGTCTGCAGCTTTGAGCCGATGTTTTAAATGACAAATAAAAAGAACCACAGAGAAACCGGCAGCAGGCAGCAGCTTGTTCTGTCAGAGAGGCGGCGGGTTCAGGACCCTCACGCCTCTGAGTCAGCGTGTTGTCAGCGTGCGATGACAGTGATTTCTGATTGGTTGCTGCAGGGTATGGTGATGGTCAGTCCCAAGATGAACCCGACCATCTGCTGTCAGTTTGAGGCCGCCATCGTCCTGCTCTTCCACGCTAAGACCTTCCGCCGCGGGTCGCAGGTCACCGTGCACGTCGGCAACGTCAGGCAGACGGCCACCGTCGAGTGCCTCCACGGGAAGGTGGGTACATCTCAGAAAAGGTGTGGTCAGATCGCCATCTTGTGGCTGTTTGTGTGTAACGGTGCGTGTGTGTGCTGCTGCAGGACGAGCTGCGCACAGGTGAGAGAGCCGTGGTCCGCTTCCGCTTCATCAAACACCCCGAGTACCTGCGACTGGGCGCCAAGCTGCTCTTCAGGGAGGGCGTCACCAAAGGCATCGGCCACGTCAGCCGCCTGCTGCCCCCCTCCCAGAACCACGACCAGAACCAGAACCACGACCAGAACCTGCAGGAGCACTGAGGAGCTCCTCCTCTTCGTCCTCCATCACAGGATGGGCAGATGTGGAGCCTCGTGTGAACTTTGACTCTGATCGGGTTTATTCTGCCGCCACATGTCGGCACGTTAATCCTCCTGGATCTATAGTTCTGTCCTCATTCACCCTGCTGTGCTGTCAGAGAGCCCACCATCATCATCGTCATCATCATGGTCCTCTTCCTCCCAGCAGACGCTCGTGTCTTCAGTTAAAGCTGGCTGACCTCGGGGACTTAAGCCTGGACGTTAATCTGATGTTGTTTGATTAAAGAGGCTCTTTTTTCTCAGTGCCGCCGCCACTGCCGCCGTCGTGAGAAGACAGGAGGATTATTTTGGGGGATTTGAGGAATGTTGGTTCACCTCGACATTCAGCGCAGGAGGACGGATTGAGTCCAAACAAGGAGGACGTGTGGTTTCTTCTCCATAGTCTGAGGTGGATTTCATCAAACATCAGACCATGAAGCTGGTTTTGCATGTTTCAACCCAGAAACTTCAAAATGTGAATGTTTTTTTAATGCAGTACGGTGGCCGTCGAGGGTCAGTTTGAAGAAAAAGAGTTTGTGCTCTCCAACCAGCAGCAGGAAGGTGTTTTTATAACGCAGGGGTGAAACTTCATTGAGTTTAAAGTCTCTTTTCTGATTCATATGTTAGAAACTTTTAGCTCCTCTTGTCCACAAAATTTCAGGAAAATGGTGGAAAATGTCCCTCAGTTTCCCAGAAGTCCAGAGTGACGTCTTCAGATGTTCTGTACAGGCACAAAGATATAAAACAGAGAAGCAGAGAAACATCAGAGGTTTGATTGCAAATTTCTCCATCGTGGGACTAATAAAGGAAAATCTTATCTTGTCTTATCAGCGATCGGCTGCTTTCGCTCTGAGTTCACTGAGACGGATGAGACTGACTTCTCTGACAACAGAACAGACTGTAACATGATGCTAATTTGTGCAAGATAACTTCATTTGGGCTCAGATTCACCTCAGAAAATGAATTACTGATGGCAGATTGCTTTGCGAAGTTAAATTTTTAAATATTTTAGAGTTCAGCTTTAAACTGTAATGAGTTTGCAGCTGCTTGTGTGTCTCCTGTGTCTTTGCCCAAAACCTAAAAACTCTCCGTTTACTGTCAGAAATGACACAAAAAACAAGAAACCGTCACGATACTGAAGCTCAAATTAGCAGATTTTAATTAAGAAAATAGTAGACAACTAATTGTCTTTCAGTTAGTTTATCACTCGACTGATGGTTCAACAGGAAACTGTTCACTTTCTGTCCAGAAGCATCTAAGCTAGCTGCCCTGCTGACTGCTGGTTTGAAAGCAGACTGCTGTGGCTAGTTAGCATGTTAGCTTCGCCCTGTGTGGTGACACCTTGTATGTGTGGATGAGCTTTGCTGCTGTGTTTGACTCTGGAGAACTTGAAGACTGATGAGGCAGCACAGGTTTTAGAGGACGATGCTCGACACCTCGGAGTTCACGCTGATTCGATCTGACAGGATTAAAACTCTGTTGTTTTTGTATTTTACTCTAAAACACACAGCTTCTCTTTCTGTTGAACTCTGTTCTTTTTGCACTTTTTTCACTGTTGATCATCTTGAAGACTCCTGTCTGTCCGGTCGGCGTGGCTCTGGATCTCCTCAGACACCAGCTGACAGCTTCGCAGTGCCTGATGAGACGAGCAGATGTTGGTCCATTCAGTTTATTTCTGCTCACTCGGCCCTCAGACAACCAGCCACGACTCTGGAGGTCTACGTGTTGATGAAATACTGCAGGAAGCTTCAGCAGCTGTTTGTTCTTCAGACAGCTCTTTGTTGCATCGATGTGTTTTATGGTTGAACCTTCATGTTCTTGGACAGATGTGGTGTTTCTTCTACACTTTGCAGCCTTACATTCAGTCCGTGGAGTTTCATGTCCTTCGTTCGGCTTTTTCACTCCAGTTGCTTTTGAACTGTTGATGCCTGTATATTTTAATATCTGCATTTACGAAAAACTGACACTGAACTATTTGCCTCATGGGTTTCCAGTCTGTTCATGTGTAGTGATGATATTACAGTTTGTAGGTTTGATGTATCATAACCTGCATGCTCTTTGACTGGCAGAAGAACTCTAATCCTCTCGTTTAAGATGTGAAATATGTGTCAGTGTTGAAGCAGTTCTTCATTTGTTTTTTCTGAGGTTCTGTGCAATTGTAAGCTCAAATATCGAATGTACTTTCCATGGATCCTGTGTAGCTTTTGAAACTGCTTACTGTCGACTTTGCACTTCTGATTCTGCATGTGTGTTGATGCAGGTCTGAGATCTGCAGAGCTGAGGCGACCGTCTGACTCGAACCCTGCAGCTCAGCATTTAAACAGACAGCAGCGGATTTACCGGCTTGTTTCCTGACCGTCCTGCAAGCTAAGAAATAAACTTTATAGTGGAAAATGAAACGTGACTGAACCTGTTTCCTCTTTTTCTTTCAGAAAATGAATCACAAAAGGAAAGAAGGTATGAACTCGTCTTTATTTTGTTCATCTTGTTCTCCGTCTTCCTCAGAGTCAGATGACAGTGTGTTTACAGTACAGAGAAGATCCAGGCTGTGTTAGCTTAGCTTAGCACAGAGACTGAAAGCGGATGGAAACTGCTAGCCACCTTCACCAAAAGTAAAAACCACAGCTTGATTCATAACCAACTGATGAGCTGATTTAAGCTCGATCAAGCTTTTATTCTGGACGATGTAATAATGTACTAAATTAGAAAAAAAAAAATCAGTTTTCACATTTCAGGATTAAACCTTCACTTTAGGACATCTGCTGTAAATAAACATCAATAACAAAAGGACTTAACTTACTCTTTAAAAACAAGTGCTTTTCCTAACACAGATCCTGTTTGTGAAGCTTTTATGCCACAAAAATCAAACTAAGGTTAACAAACTGAGTCTGGACTCACATCTGATCACATCTGCAAAAGTGCACGACAAAATCTAAAAACAATTTATGTAAGAAGTGTTAAAAAAACATGAAAACAACCTGCTGAAACTTAATCTGGACTCTGCAGCGACCAAAGGAAGGTTTTTTATATTTTTAATCTTCCTCTCTCAGTTTTTTATCTCGTTTGCACCAAAAACTTTTGCGGCTTCACAAAAAAAAGAGACACTTTTAGTGCATAAAAATTACAGGCTGATAAAACTCCCACAAATTTGGTAAAACACACCAAAACTTGTATGAATTGTCTCTAAAGTTTGCTACATTTTTTAATGCAGAACCAGTAAAATCTTGATTGTAACAAGGTTTGTTTCCAACATTTGGGATGTTTGTGGCAGATTTTCGTTTCCACTTTCAATCTGTAAAATAAAACCTTAAAAAAAAAACACAAAATGAACCTTAAAGAATTTTTACTCTTTTTTTGCTCCTTTTAAAAATAAAAAAATCACTGAAATGAAAAGTCAAATATCTTCTGATGAGTTTTGGTGAAGTGATCATGTGTTCGTCTGAACTGTTGTCACATTCTTTGTGCTGAGGTTGTGAATCTGCAGCTCAGAAAACATCTGTTTCTGTTTTTTGACGTCTGACATTTTAAGTCCAGGCGTTCGCTCGTTCGTCCGTCTGCCGCTCATCCTCACAACGTTTGGGGCTTTTGGAGGATTTGTCGGTTAAGCCAGGCTCCTCTGCCGCGGTTTGATCCTCAGATACAGCTGAGAAAAAAAAGAAAAAGACAAGTTTCTCATTAAAACGTCATTAAGATAAAACTGAAGCAGTGAACCCTCTTACATAAGACTGTTGAGTAACAGGAAACCTGATTAAAACTGGAGGAAACAGCAGACGGAGGTCGATGGTTCAATTCCCAGTGAACAGAGCAGCACTTCAAGTCGTTTAAACTCAAACATTTTATTTTACCGACGCACAGTTTCCGTATATTTGGACACAAAGGGACGGAAATATAGATTTAATTTTGACTAAATTGACACGAGACTTAAGCACAAAGACGTGACACTATAGTGACCTGCTGAATGATGAGTTGGTCTCTCTGATCGTCACAACGTAGTTTTGTTCAGGACACATTCGAGGACATTTACGAGAAAAAAACATGGAACATGGATTTTCAAAGACACTAATTTTGTACTTTTGCACATAATCCAGCCTCAGTCTCTAAAGCTTGGTGACATTTTCACTGGAGGCGACGAGCTAACCGCTAACATGCTAGTTAGCAGAAAACGTATTGTAAGTGGATCTCACTGTTTTTCTTGGTAAGACTCTTCCTGTTTAGGCTTTGATTCACACTGCTCTGCCTCTGATTGGTTCACCCTGATATTTTTATGGTAAATGATAAAAAATCACAGTAGATTTGTAAAATTCTAGTAAAATTTTGTTTGCCCGTCACTTCCAACCAGTGATGTTTTACAAAGTGACAACGCTGTGGTTAAGATCTGGTGATGTCTGTGTTAGAGCCAGGTCAGGCCGAACCCAAACAACCAAACCAACAAAGTCCATCAGAGGCAGAGCTCAGGTGGATCCATAACGACGTGCAGGAAACTTGCTAGCGTTGATCAGTTAACAGCTGGTTTCTTTCATAGTTTCTTTGTACTTGAATCTAAAAAATTCTCTGAAATTTGATCGTTCAAAATCAACAAATCGGCCACCAGTGTTTCCAGGCTAAATGTGTCCCTCAGCTCTCAGAGGAGATGCTCGGTGTAGATGGCTCACCCCCAGCAGATTGCGGGGGATGTAGCCCTCACGGTCGCCACATCTCGCCCACCACCACTCCTTCTCCACCTCGTCCTCCCGTCTCAGCACCGTCATGCAGTCGCCCTCGCTGAAGCCGAGCTCGTCGTCGTCCTGAGGCTCGTAGTCCCACAAGGCGTACACCACGCCCCGGTTCATCACGCCCATCTTCTCCTGGACGCCTGCCAGGACACAAACAGAGAGGAGCTGCTAGAATAACACCCGGATTTAGGACCCTCATGAAACCCCCTCAAGGACTCTGAGACACTTGCAGGGAACATCTTTATGTGCCTCCATTGTGTGCCGGTGACCCCTGAAACCTTTTCAATGCTTTAAAGTCCTAATTTGAACCCATAAATGTTTGTTTTAGTTGTTCCTGAAAGTTGCTTTGGATTTAAAACAGAACTACAGGAGATCACCACTGATGTCGTCCTAATTTTTATCAGAATAACTTCATTGGATTCGGTTTCAGAGATGTCATGTCTCCCATGTTTTGTACTGTTTTCCCTCAGATCTTTAAAGAATCCTGGATTTTTGACATGATTTCTCAGAACTTCTGTAAAAAACTCCAAAACCCACTCAGGAAATCACTGATCTTCCCAAAATACCCAAATACTCGTTTAAAGTCTTGAAAAAATCTCTTCAGAGCTCAGGACTCCTTGTGGTTTTTTCTGAACCCCCTTCAGGACTTTTAACATCTCCCTTAACCTGTGAGCTTCTGAGGGATCCTCAAGTTCAAACAACTGTGATGCATGATGTTTTTTTCTCACCGTAGAGGAACTGAGAGCACTGAGCGTAGCCTTCCTCCATCTCCTCACACTTGTCAGCAGCCGTCTGCATGTCGCTGTACGTGGTGGCGAACACCGCTGCCCCCGACTCCACCAGGAACTTACAGACCTGAACGTTGTTACAGGAGGCGGCACAGTGGAGGGGAGTCCTGGAGACGAGGAGAGAGAGGAGGAGCTTGAAAAATGGTTCACACTGACTCGTCCAAGACATCTGGATCAGCTCCCACATCACTGCTGCTCTCTCGGTTGGAGAGCCAGCAGGACTGGACTTTGATGAAGTTCAGGTTCAGACTCACCAACCGTCGCTGTCTGCAGCGTTGGCGTTGACACCAAACTGAACCAGAAACTTGACGATCTCGGTGTGGCCGGCACAGACGGCGTTATGCAGCGCTGTGATGCCCTCATCGTTCGGCATGCTGGGGTCCTCCACCTGCAGGACAATCATGGGATTACGAATTTTTCAAATATCGTGGAGTCATGAGGATAATTACAAACGTTTCATGACAAAAGTTTTTATCTTTGAGAAGAAAAAGTTCAAGCTGAATCCAACAAATGTTCCCTGTGATCACCTGGATCTTAATTGGAGTCTTAGCAATAAAAAAACAGATATAAACATCTTTAAACACACAATCCAACCAGATTAGCAGCATAAATTGATCTCTAGATGCGACACTTCCTTTATTCTTTAACTTTCCCTTCCTGTGTTTGTTAAATGTGAGTAGATCTGCAAATGTGTCTTCTGAACCAACAGCGGTGTGACTCACGTCGTAGATGACCCGCTGGACGAGGTCGAACTCGCCTTCCAGCGACGAGTCGAGCAGCAGGGCAAGAGGGTTGAACTTGACCCTCGTGCCGCGGTCGTTCCGCTCTGAGGTTCCTTTGCGGAGGATCGACTTCTTTCCCTGAGAAACGACAGGAAGAGAAGAGAGAAAGTACAGAGTTTCTTTAACCGTCAGGATGAAGTGACTCTTTAAAAGGAATCAGGATCATGGTTAAACCCACCGGGGGCACCGTGACCTGTCCCGTGACCTCCGGCGGCTGCAGGCTGAAGGCGTCGTCTCCCTGCTCCCCATCGCCACACGTCGGGTACGGTGGGGGCGGGTAGGGGGGGAACTCCTCTGAAAAGTAGTCCTGGGGGGCTGAGGCGGATGGACGCACCTCCTCCTCCTCTTTGTCCTCCGCAGTGGAGCGGCAGGAGGCGGGGTCATGGATGGGTGTGCGGGGGGGCAAAGGGGGCGGGGTCAAGCCGTCCTCTGGACTCTCAGCGAGCGGCTGGTTGAAACCGGGTACATTGCTGTTGTTGACTCTAAACGTAACGTCCGAACTGCCCGTCCCGTCCTCACGAGCCCTGGGATGAGCCCCCGCCGGAGCGATGGTCTCCATGGGGATGGTTTCCATGGCAGCCAGAGTGGTTTTCTGATAGAGCAGCTTCTGGATGTTGGGTCCGGCCGGGCCCTCGGGCTCAGTGATGGAGCTGCGTTTCTTCAGCGGCCGGGGGGCGTGGTGCAGCCGGCGGCGCAGGGCCTCCAGGTCGGCGTCGCTGGGATTCCTGTGGGGGTTGGACAGGAAGGGGAGGAGCTTGGTGGGGCTGAGCGGCCGTGGGGTGGCGCGTTCCACCGTCTCTGCTCCAACACCCTCACTGTTACCCAGGCAACCCTCCGTCCCATCAGAAACACAGGAGCCAGAATTCGTGACGCTGCCGTCTGAGGCGATGGACGTAGAGTCCACATCAGTCCGGACCGATCCGGTCTGATGACCCCCGCCGGCTGTGAGGACTGGTTTCCCGTACACTGTGAGGGGGGGGGCAGAGACACAGGGGTCAGAGGTGAGTTAATGAACAACATCTGTTTCAAAGCTGAATCAATTGATCAATTGATCGGTTAACTGATCAGCTGCTTGGTCAACAATCAGCGACAACCGTCATGTTCATCTGAGTCTTTTTACAGAAAAAAGTCCCAAATATTCTCTGATTCCATCTTAAATTTACAGATTTTCTTTAATAAAAGAAAACTGAAAGTCTTTGTGTTTGAACTGTCGGACAAAACAAACAACGCCTTACTTTCTGGTAACCATGACAACAGAGGGAGGAGTCGTCATGGTAACCAGGAGGTTTGTTGGTAACAGCCGCAGTACCGGAGCATTGCTGCTGAGTTACGGGCTGGTTTTCATTTACGTTTGTTCTGACGCTGCTCCTCACCTGGCTGGCTGCTGCGGGGCAGCGTGCCCTGGCCCCCCAGCTGGTAGCCCTTTCCTGGCGTGGCCTGCTGGGTGTACATGGAGTAGATGGATGAAGCTGCCAGAGTCTGAGGCTTCTGCAGCACGGTGGGGGGGGTTTCTGAGAGGTCGGGGGTGTACGGTCGTACGGCGGCGGCCGGCGGACTCTCCTGCTTGTTGGGCAGTGGGAGGGTGTGACTGTGGCTGGAGACGACACCTGGAGCCCGGAGGTGTCCGCCGACAGGACGCACCTTACCGGGGAAAGTTCCGGTGCTGTAGGGGGGCTTGGAGAAGGTCGCCGGGCCGGATGAGGAAAACGGTTTGGGCTTACTGGGAACAGGAGGTGGTGCTGCAGCCTTGGACACACCTTTACCTGAGGCCTAAAGGTGAAAAACAGAGGTAACACTGGAATAAAAAGCATGAGGTGACATTCAAATGTCAGTAATTCTTCTTCTTTCACCTCGTCAAAGAAAAAATGAGTTTGTGCCAGTGAAGAAGTGAAGAGCCCATTGATACCTGATTATCCCTGAGCAGGTTCTCAGTGATGTGATTGGACCGTGAAGGGACTGGGGGCGGGACATCAGACCCAGAGAGGCTCCTCTGCTCTGTGAGAGTCTTTCCACCTGTTTTATACAATAATCAGACAAACTCAAGTGTGATTTTCTTTCTTCAAGTTTGGTGTGTTCTGTGTGTGTGTGTCAGACTGAAATGTGTTTCTCACTGAGTCTTCAGGCTTTTACACACCAGGTTTTTCACACAGAAAGCAAATATCACACTGTTAAAAAAGCAACTGTCTCTTTTTCTTAACTTTCGCTCAGTGAACAAAGAAATCAACCGACCACGATGGCTGACAGGCTCGTCACCTGCGTCTCTCAACACCAAATTATAAAGACAAAGATCCTAAAGACAACAGACGGACTCTTTGATGAGGAGGTGAAACTCTGAGCCCAAAACCTCCTGTTTTTTTCCTCTCTGAAGCAGATGAGGACCAGATCTTCATCACTGGAGGATGAGTCCATTTATTCTGTTTTCTGATCAGACCTATCAAAACTTTGTTATATATGTGTTTTCGCCTGTTTCTGTCGTGTTTTGTGTGAAGAGTTCTGGTGGAACATTTCGTGACGCATCCGATGTGTAAAAGTCTTTACTGTTTCCAGAAACAACATCACATATTTCAGAGTGTGAAACTGGAGCTCTGACTGACCGGAGGAGTTGTGGCCGCCGAGGCTGGACATGCGAGGAAGCGTGGAGGCGTGGCTGAAATCTCCACTGGATTCAGAAAACGAGCTGCTCCAGTCGGACAGTTTGGAGACTTTGGATGTGGGGAAACCTTGAAGCAGAGAAACTTGGATGAGGCTCACTGGATCAGTCCAAAGACGGAGCATTAAAGACCTTCAAGAAATGACTTCTTAACCGGAGAGATCCTTGTTTTTCTCTCACTTCCAACCCAGAGAAGAGCAGGTGCGTTACCTGAGGCTGGTTTGAGCGGTCTGGGAGGCGGCTTCAGGGACGAGTCGGGCATGGGCAGGGTGGCGGTGCCGTCCGGATACGCAGGCTTCACCACCACCTCCTGACGGAGCGGCACCGGAGGCCCGGGAGAGCTCGCCGTGGAGGACGACTGGATGTACGGCCCCACCGCCGCCACTCTGGAGCCCACAGCATGCTGAGGGGCCACTCCGTCTGACGCCACCTAGAGGGGACGGACAGATATGATGGAGATTTGACTTCATGTTCAGTAAAACGTCTGCAGATAGAAGCTTTTTTATCAAAACTCCTCACAAACAGGATTTAACAAATAAAAGCCGGAAAGTTTGCTTTAATTCTGATAGACTTAATACTTTTAAGTCACATAATTTTAGCAGTTCTGTGCTCATTAGAAGCTGCTTCGGCACAAAGAATCAACCAAATCAAAACAGGAATAGTGTCAGTGTTTTTACAGTTTTATTTAGGTTGTGCAAACCGACCGGCAGATTCTCCTTCTGCTGCAGAGCGGCTTTCTTCTTCCAGAGCCGCTGGCGGAGCTCGGCCAGCCGCCGGTCCATCGCAGCCACCTCCAGGTTCCTCTTGTTCAGGCTTTCTCTCTGCTGCTGCAGCCTGCTGCTCTGATCCTGGTTCAGCTTGTTCCTCAGCTGGGAGGTGAGAAGAAGCTCAGTGAAAAACGAGTAACGAAGGAAGAAGCCAACATCTCAAAGGCTCGTCTGTGTAAACTCCAACATCATGGATGTAAACGTCAGCAGCGACAGACGTCATTATTGAAACTGTTTCTTTCTAAAGTTTGCAGCTTGGTGGGTTCTTGTGAGGTGAGTTTAGCCTCGTGTCGAGGAGGGAATTTTTATGGCTGAGGTCTGACAGAGAAGTTTTGTTTTAAACATAATTTAAATTTTACC
>JAPZDY010000020.1:9396133-9407190 GCA_029783645.1 Ctenochaetus hawaiiensis | reverse complement strand
TACTGAAGTTTTTGAGACTTGAAGGTAATTTAAATTGTTGGTTTGTTCCTGTATTTTCTGTGTAAGGTTATGGAAATGTTGATCTTTGCTGATATTTTGGGAAAAGAAGTTGATTTGAGCAAGTCTTTATCATTTCCTCCAACAGGTGAGATCACTGTAACCATGCTGAAGGTAGCACTTGTGCTTGTATGCCTCCTGAGCCTCACTCTGGCCAAACCTGTAAGTGTAACATTTTAATAATCATTATCAATACCAGTTTTTCTTTTTCTTGATATCATAACTTTTATAACTTGTTATATTGTGATACAGACAATTTCATGTGTGTGGCCTGTGAATTTTTCCACAGATGGATGAGGCACACAACCGTTTTGCTCGGTCAGACTCTGACTCTGATGAGGTGACTACTACAACAACTACAGTACAGACGTTGCTCCAGCTCATTGTGACCCTCCTTCAGCAGCAGCTGGCATAAACTACAACTGCACCACCTGCCACAACCACTTCTACTGCATCTTTAACTACTACAACTAAAACCTTAATATTTACCAACATTCAATAAGTGATTAACAAAAACTTTTGAATGACTTAGATTTTTACCATCAGCCTTATTTTGTCTGTAGGTCTCTAATGAAGAACGCCTTCTTTTCTTTTCAATTTTCAATGATGTTGGAGCGCATGTGTTTTCACTCTCATCATTCATGTTCAATTTATGATGTAGATCAAAAGCACTATGTTTTCTGTAGTATCCTAAAATAAACCTCATCAGTGCAAAACATGGACCAATTTGTTTGCCTTTTTCTTAAAATACATACATATGAGAAACATATTTGCGAAGTGTTGAACATGAAAGATATATAAAAAAGTGGATAGATAGATTAATAAAGAGATTAACTGGAAAATTAAATGGAATACACTAGAAAAAGTCAGTGACAAACAAGTGAATTTGATTGTGAAGCTGTTTCATTCTTTAGTGATTTTAAAAAAAAGATTGCTAGGTTTGTGTTAAACAAAAGTATGTCCAGGGAGAAGTAAAGAAACTTCAAACTGGGCTTTACCATGATTAAAATAAATGCAATAATACACTTTCAGTATATTTAGCCAAAATAAGCTGCAACTACAAAGTATTAGAATTTGTCACTAATCGCATCTGGAATGCTTTATTTCTATTACAAATTATATGGTGCCTATCACACTGTCCAGGTATGTCTAATCATTACCTGGCCAAAGCATTTCCTCATTGTAAAATGTGGTGACAGATGATTTTCTAATGATAACAACTTCTCAACACTGCTGCATGCTTATGAGATGACGGCGTTTAGTGCATCTGTATATAAGAAAACTCGACATTCGGAGCAACACAACAACAAAAACAACCTCCTCGACCGCCTGTGAGTCAGTCTGCTGAAGTTTTAAGGACTTGAAGGTAATTCATACAATTTGTTTATGGCTGTATTTTCTGTGTGATATTAGTGGAATGATGATTTTGCTGATATTTTTGGAAAAAATGGTAATTTGAGCAAGTCTTCATTATTTCGTTTTCATCAGGTGAGATCACTGTAATCATGCTGAAGGTAGCACTTGTGCTTGGATGCCTCCTGAGCCTCACTCTGGCCAAACCTGTAAGTCTAATATGCTATTTCTATTTTGCCAATGGCAGCGGTCTTATATTTTGATACTAAGACTCTTATTGTATTTGTGTGATGTAGCTCATATTGTATGTGTGAAATGTGAATTTTTCTACAGATGGACATGGCACACAAGCGACTTGCTCGATCAAACTCTGGCTCTGAGTCCAATGAGGTGAGTGTTTTCTTTATCTAATTCAGTATTCAACTTCAGTTCAAATTCAACTCACCTTATGTTCAGTTACTGTAAACTTCAATTGAAACTTGTTGGCTGAATATTTGATAATGGATGTATCTGTTTTTTTGAAAAGGTGTAGTATGACTATGCAAGCTACAGTGCAGTTAAAAGCTTATGTGTGACTTGTGAATGTTTTACAGATGGACGAGGCACACGCACGTTTTGCTCGATCAGACTCTAACTCTGTCTCCGATGAGGTGAGTGTTTTCTTTATTCTCTACAGTTTACTTCCAACAATAACTGAATGTCAGGTAATGCAACTTTAATTACATTAAACTTATATTAAACTTATACTTGCTGTATATTTGACAGTGAATGTTTTTAATTTTTTTGAAGGATCCTGTGTCAACTACACGGGCAACAACAACAACAACATCAAAAGCAGCAGGAGCAACAAGTACACTGAGTCAGCAACAACAGCAGTTGTTCCAAGTCCTTCTGACCCTCCTTCAGCAGAAGGGATTACTGCCACAACTATAACGGCATCTTTTACCACTACAAATAAAATCTGAAAGTTAATCAGCAATCAATCAGTGAATGACAACTAAGTTTAAATGTCTCAGATTTCTAACATCTACTTTGCCTTTTTAGGGTTTGTCATGAAAAATTATTCTTTGTCTTTGTTAACTCTTAATGATTTTGTCTTCAGTGTTTTCATGCTCATCATTCTTGTTATATTAAAGATGTGAATCAAAAGCACTCTTATCTCTGGACAATAAACTCCATTAATGCAAAAGTGGAACAAATTTGTTTGCTTTTCTTCAAATAAATATTAAAATACAAAATACAATATCAGAAATAAACCAAAAAGATATATGAGAAACATGAATGAAAAAAACTAAACAAAAAAAAGAGGGTTCGTAATACATATTTTAATCAATAATCAAGAATTTGGTTTTTGACAAACAACTTGAACTGAAACACTTGGTGCATTTTCATATGTATGTTCATGTCCTCAACAGTACATGTTTTCTTTATTCTCTTTACTTCAGTCTTTAAAGTGCACATATTTATTATCAACTTGTCAGATTTAAAGCCTGTTTGTGCAAAACTCAGACAATTAGTCTAGCAACTGATTCATGTTTTGTTATTGAATTCCAGGGTATTTAATGGACTTGTATCTGTATTGATGATTTATTAATAAATACATGTGACCGGTAGAGCTTACATCTTATAGCTTGCAGCTCTAGGTGTCATTAATCATGCCAGCACTTTACTCAGCATGCTTTACTATTTGACGAGTTGAACATCATTGATCTCTCACAAACAAAGACACTGGTTAGTTTTAAAAAAAATATATACTAAGTAATATTAGCTAAACTTGTACCTTACTTCAGTAACAATCTCTGCTCTTTTAAGTAGTTTTAATGCACCCCAGATTTTAACAGAACTCAAGAACATTGTATTGTAATACTATTTACCTTAATAGTATCCATAAAAATCTAAAATTAGCCAATACACAAAATAATTAGCCAATAATAATAAGACAATATATGAAATTAGTTGATAAATATACATTAATTGAATAACATATAGAACAGAGTGACAGTAGCCTCACATAAACAGCCTTGTCTGTAAAGGAACAGTGTGATTGACTGTAGAAAGGTCATTAACATGCGCTAAGCCCAGGATTCACTGATGATGCTCTTGCTCAATTGCAATGCATACATTGCAGAAGAAAAGAGAATGTCTATGGAAACAGTCACCCAATGAAAATCTTAAACCCATGACCTTCATCCGGTGACTCAGATTATGGTGACCCAGTCTTGTGTTGTTAATTTTTCTTTGCGTTTATGTGTTTTTTACTGTTTGTAAAGCTGCTCTTTCTTTGTGAAGTTATGTATATTATGTTGTATGTGTTTTTTAATTAGTAGATTTTAATATACTGGGATTTTGTAGGACTGCCACTTTGGTGGATTTTCCTCTAAAAGGTTAATGCTGGTATGGTGGAGCTTGCTATAAATAAATGAGCATACGGGAAACCCTGCAGCAAGTGAGTTTGTATCTTAAACTGCAGGGTTTGTCAAAGCACAATGAACAATTGTCTTATTGATGAATAACACAATGAATTATTGCATAATGTTGGTACACAAACATTTGAAATCCGTGATTTTTTTTCCCCAGTAATTTAAATTCCAGTTTAATTTGTGAATCATCTATCATTGTAAAAAAAATTCAATTTAGTTACAAGGTTTGCTATAAATCACTTCTTGAAACCATACATGTGCTCTCATTCTCACAAATTCTTCCATTCGAACCACCACTTTTCTGCTTTTATATATCACAGTTTTAATACTAGTGTTGGTCTCCACACTCTCATCCATCACTGGCAAATACACGTTTCTTTAACCCATATATAATCAGAGACAAAATCTGTGGATGACACTCACAACGCAATGTTTAATGACTGCTATAGAGGAAATAAAAGAGGTCCACCATGCGTAAACAAGATGATTACAGTATTTGGAAAGGATTGAGCAAGTGCTGTTTTGCCTATGAAAATATAGCTCCAGGCAACAGATATTAATGTTTCGTAAGCACAGAACACTTCACCAACATCAATCTTACCCGAATTTGACCAAAAGTATTTAAAACTACTTTCTGGAAATCACTGTTATGTGGGAGCATGTTTGCATTCTGTATTTTATTCAGAATTTTAATACTGTAATCGTAAAGCACAAGGAAATGTGTGTGTATGTTTAAGTGATCAGCTGTACAAATTGGGTTTGGTGGTTAAAACCAGCTCAGCATGTGTCATAAAATACTTTAAGTCCACCTGGATTATAAACAGGATGTGGGCCTTTAATGCTACATGAACAGTCTAGTTGGGTCATGAAACCGTGCTCACGCCTGTTTTGGTTTTGTCTCTGCAGGCTGCCATGAGAACGACCACAGCTGATATGAAGTAACACACCTGCGAAAGCAGTGTGGGCACACCGAGGCTGTTTAAAAGCTAATGGATTTTCCCGAAGGGACCAACTTGAAGAAGGAACACAGTCTTAAATTTTTATTCATTATCAGGCTGTTTACTAGCAGGCAACTCTGACTATTTAATACAGTTTGAAGATGAAGATTGAGTTTTTTCTTTTGATGATTTTCTACTTGATCAATTCTGCTGTTGTTGTAAGTACAAAAACCCATACTTTCGTGTTGCTATTATTTTAATGACTCATGGATGATTTTCAGTTAATAGACACAAACAAGTATTCCTTTGAGTGATTTTTTAAATTTTATTTTGCAGAATTGTGATCACAGTAGTGATTCAGACAGTGATGAGGTAAGGAATTCTCATCACTCTAGCAGTGAGTCTAACAGTGATGAGGTAAGAATTAAACAACCCAGCTGCCACAATTATTGTTGGCATTGCACATTTCTGAAAGATGTGTTCAAGAGATGTGTTGGAATTTTACATTTCACTGGGTCACTTTATGTTAAAACCCTGCATTTTTGTGGTTAAGGAAATATTTATATGCAACATATTAAATGTACAAATTTAACCTACCCATGCTTTGCAGACATGTATAAAGAATTTAGTAAAGCTAGGCTGATATTCAGTTAATCCTATCATGATCAACTAAAATCAAACAACTCTGATTAGAATATAAAGATATTTTAATGTGCTTATTTTGTCCCACTGCAGAGTGGCTGTCGTAATTCGTTGTTTCGGCCGAAGCCTCTTCCTCCCTGGACTTCCATCCCTCTCTGGGAACTGTTTCCTAATCTGTTTCCACGGCCACAACCACCAACTGCCCCACCTACAACTACAACCCCAACAACAACCCCAACAACAACAACAATGCCAACAACCACCACAACCCCAACTACAGCCCCGAAAACAACGCCAACCCCGATTACAACTACAACTGAGAGCCGTGGCGATAATGGATAAACTGCACTGTTCTGAGAGCAGATATAGCATATTGTCTTACCTTGCGTCCTTTCTGCAACAATAGAAATGGTACTTATATTGATATAGAAATGTATACTGTGCATGTGCTTTCTGCATTTGATATTTTTCATATTGAACCTAAGTTTGAATCACATTTTATTGACTTTTACGTAAACATAAAAGTATTTGTCAGTATGTTTTCACATTTCAGTATTGATGAAGCAACCTTTCCACATTCTCATGTATTTCTCTGTTGACTTCATGTTTATCACTTTTAACTCATTTTATCTGCTAAATCTGTTTTATCTGGTTATCTGATTTTTATGGCACCATCCATATAAAAGTCCTAAAGAATGTACTGTGCATTGTGATTTGGAACAACTGAGATAGGCACTTCGTCAGGATATAATTATGAGTTTGGATGGTGCTAGAGACACCTGTGGGAGGACGCTGACGACATGCCGGCGTAATATCCACTCAGTGGGCACACACATCACCATCCCTGGATCAACGCAGCTCAAGAAAGGGATGACTGTTGAGCCTTTAATGCCTGACTCTCTGCTTCATCAGTGAAGTCTGTCACACTGTACTTTTACTATGACTCAGCCTCTTGACAAATAATCCCATTCATTTCACTGCACTGCAGATTCCTTGCTGCAGTTTTTCACAGATAACTACATTAACCTGTTATTTAATGTATAACTTTATTATTCACATACTTTTTCATGCGTATCAAAGCAGTCGGATTTGCACAGCTGCTCATATGAATGTAATCTTAAAAAAAACAGGCAGAGGTTGGTGAAATTCAATCATTTTAATCATGCACTGAATAATGATTTTTGTGTGTTTTTCAAATTATTGTTAATGGGGATTTTGTAAATGAATTAATTTAGAGAAAGATACATATAGAGGCAGTATTTTTGTTGAGAACTGTATTTGAATCATGGGTGTTGTATTGTCCTCTGTTGATTGTTTATTTTTTGATATACTCTTATGAACCCAATATGACAGAAATGTCACGTGTTAATAAAATTGTTGTAAAAAATATAAGAAAAAAGTATTCCTATCATTAATTTTATCAATAAACAAATTACTCTCTTATCTCTCTACTGCAGCACTTTTTTGAACTTATAGGTAGGTTTGCTAACAAAAATACATTTATTGGAGTTGCATTTTAAGCTATGGAAGGTGTATGGTTTAGCCTGGTTTAGTTTTAATTTGGTCCCATGTCAATGACTTTTGTGACTATTAGTGCTGCAACCTAGACTCATGTAAATGAGATATATATTCTGTTATTTAAATGCAACAAAATAGATGAATGAAATACAAAAACTCCCAATTTATTTAAATCGCAATATCTCTTAGGTCTTATATATATATATATATATATATAGGAAAATAACAGGAAAACAACAGAATATATATATACATATATGTGCAAAAGTAAAGAGTCTTTTAAGAACCTAATTTAATACTACAGAGTAACAAGTAATACAGAATCAGGTTAAATGCCAAAGATATTAAAGTCAAGGGATTTAAGCTTTATAGATATGAATGAGAGGGAGGCTAAATTATGTAACATACTTGTTACATGTCCAGTGTGTCACTGCTTCACAGTGCATGCTGGGATGAGCTCCAGAAAAACCTGTAACATTGCAATGGACAAGGAAAATAAAAAGAATTCCAAGAATAAATTGTGTAGTTCTTATTGTATTTGACAAATCTTAACAACCATTTATATGTAGTTGACATCTGAGTTAAAATCTATTAGAATTGTCAAGCACATTTAATAGATTTACAACAAAGTTCCATAATGTAGATAGAGCTCCGTCTCTGTACATACAACACAGAAACCTGCTGCAGCGCAGCTTTTCTTGAATTTAATTTAGACCCTTGTCTGACCAAAAAAAAAGAAAGAATTTTTCCCTCTGCCCCCAGCTCTAGTCTGCCCCCTTGTGCGCTTGTAGGTACCTGCAATCTTTGACTGACCTCAGCTGTAAAGTCATGCAGCAATTATGTGTCTGTGTCTGGGATTCAGGCTCAGGTGCGCAAGTTTACCCCTCATGATAGCGTAAACAACAGAATTGATTCTTTGATGATAGATATACTCATAACATCCAAAACAGGGTTCACTGATTAAGATTCATTCATTCATTCACTTTATCTGATGCATTGATTTATTTCCTGCAACAGAATTTGACAGCTAACACAGGTCCATGAGTGAAACATAATGTGTTGTTTTCTACCATTTCCTTAGTAATCTTCTTCCTGTCTCGATGCACATTAAACATCTTTGGTTTGACCATAATTACAACACGAGACACTGACACATCAGTCGCACCCACAGGTGTCCTGAGTAACAGGAAAACCACAAGGCCTCGGTTCTCATGTGTTTGTTTATTCTTTTTTGTAGACATTACAGCATAATAATCAAAGGAAAACAGGCAGTTTAGGGAATTCAAGGGATTGTGTTTGTTTACAATTTCAGTGTTCCATTTGAACCAGAAGCTCAGGTAGAATTTGTCTGATTTTTGTTGTCATGTCTGTCATATCTGTTCTGTCATTGGTTGTTTCTCTCAGAGAGCAGTGCATAAGGCAATGCTCCCTCTCAACCGTGTTGCATTGAATTTACACTTTGTGCTCTTTCCACTTCGCCTTCATTGATTTTGTAGGAACCAATACCAAAATCATACAATTTTTTTTTTCAAAATGACTTTTATAATTCTTTTCTCATATTTTATCATAATGGTGTCTACAGTTTCAGTAAGTAAGCTCTTTATTCAATGTATTTTATAAACATTTGCAATTTAATTATTTTTATAATGCTATGATTAATGTTGCAATACTATAGAATGTTACCATTATTATCCTAATTTAAAATTGTATCATGTGAAATCAACTGTGTTAGAGATCATTTGGGGATTTTTCTTTTTTTTTCTTTTTTTCAGGCCCGTCCTAACGCCATGTCTCACCTCCTTTCACAAGGAGAAGCCACTCAAGCCACAAACCAGCTCCCTGAGGCTCTGACGCCAGCTCCACTTTCTCCAAAGGTAGAGCAACCACAGCCCGGGGTCCCTCAGCAGCCAGACCCTCAGGGACAACAGCTCCTGCCCCCAACACATCACTACACCTTGTCTCCACTGGGGGGCAGTCCAATGGTTTTCTCTTTGCAGCCAAGCGTCCACGGATCTCAGCCTCTGGTAGGACATAAAGAGAAAGAGCATCTGGAGAAAAATTTACAGGAAACAAAGCAAAACTCTATTTCAAAGCCATTTCCAGTTTTATCACCTTATTTGTTTTTACCACCTCAATAAATCCCAGATGTGCTCTTTTTTGAATTAGAATGACTGAACTAATCTAAAGTTTGTTTTGTTGTTGCTTTTTTTCAGATTTTCCCCCCTTATGGATACTTTTCTCTTTTCTCATCCCCCTTGACAAATCAGCTGGTAAGCCATTATCAACAAATTCACTACCTGTGTTTTCTTGATCTTTTCATGCACTACAAACTGTACTGCATTTACTGTCACTGTGCTTTAGACACCTGATGCAGAAAAAGCCAGCCACAACTCAGCTTAATAGACTTCACCTGGGAGGTTTTCAACACATTTCTACCGTGCCTGTTTTCCCTTACATACTGTCAGCATGATATGCGTAGGATAAATGAAGCAGCCATCATAGAGAGTGTTGTGGAAATAAAGACATCTGTACTTACGCCACAGTCTGTCACTTTGATTAATGACTCTGGAATGGAAACTTGGATACTGTTTTGCCTTTGGCATGTTTTTTCTGCCACAAGTGATATTTTAATTGCAATACTTTGTATCTAATTGTCTGATGTTTGGTGTAGGGGAGTAGGAGTCTGATCTTGTCTCAGATTGTCAGTTATTTTTCTTTCCCCTAGTTTTCCCCGTATGGATTCCCGGTGATTCTTGCATCACCTGTTCAACAAACTCCAGCTAATCAGCCTCCAAACAGTCTTGTGTTACCTGCAGAAACACCATCAGGAGCTGCTCCTTCAGGAGCTGCTCCTTCAAGAAGTGCACCCCAGCCAATTCAGCAACAGCAGGTGTCTTGGCCTTTTAAACATAAATTAGAAAGTTAAAAAAGGGACATGCTGCTTCACAATTAGGCAAAACTTAGGGAAAGTGAAGTTTACTCGAATGTTAACTTGTAGTCTCTTATTTTCTCCAACAGAATCCACAAACTGTTTACATGCTCCAGCAACCCATGGTAATTTGAAATACGCTGCAAGCTTGGTTGCAATCCTGATTAATACTCAGTCTGGTTTCATAATTTTCTGTCTGATAATATTTCATAACATGTTCAATGTTCTCTTTTTTAGAACTCAGCACTTGGCAGTCTTAGCTCCGAGGAACTCCAGGTAATGCAAAACCAAGATTTTTATCTGTATCTCAGCTTGTTCAAACAATTTTCTCAGTGAACTCAGCGATCCCATATTGATGAACCTGTTACTCCTCCCTTGTCTCTCACACTATCTTTCCTCTTTTTCTCCCCATTTCAGATGGCAGCTCGAATAGGGCAGCTGGGTGTGTACCTGTCCAGCGTGCTCACAAACCCATCCTCTGGAGCCGTGCAGCCTGTGAACCAAGCTGCTGGGCTCACAAACCCAGAGCAGCAAGGCATCGAGCCAACTGTGGGGGCCTCCTTAGCTGGAGTCCCACAGATGCAGGGGCCAGCCTCCTCTTGGCTGTAGTCGAACACTAAAAAGAGCCATGCAGGTTTGGAGAGACCAGTACAGGAGACAGCAACTGTCCAAACACCTGCTGAACCCAAACGCCGACACACACAGGGAAACGCTGTCTGAGACTGCAGCCACCAGCACAGACAGCTCATAACATACTGAGATAAAATGAAACACTTCTGAAATTAAACCTGTAGATTAACAATGAACCATGATGCATCTCATGCACGATCTTTTGTCTTAGCAGTTTACTAACTGTGAACATTTTATTTAATTATTATTATTGTTTTTTAATAAATGATATCAAATAAAAATTGTTAATTATTATTCTGATATTTTAATTGTTTTCCCTTTAATCAGTCATGTGTATCCTTTGCTTTCATGAATTTCAGTTTATATAAAGTCTTATCTAGTGGCCTGCTTTAACTGATGTTTCCTCACCATTTTGGGGGAAAGAAGCCATAAAAAAACAAAAAGGAATTATTAAAATGTTATCACTTTTTATGTTGATATGGTTGATGTGCTACAGACTCACAGCATTTGGAGTCGTGTTCATTTCCACATGGTCAATAAAAGGCTGATATTTACTCCACTTTTATCTCT
>JAPZDY010000020.1:9369322-9386580 GCA_029783645.1 Ctenochaetus hawaiiensis | reverse complement strand
TACTCGATGGTCGCGATATAGTCATTTCATACATCTCATCAGATTTTTACATCGATACATCGAGTATATTCGATATACCGCCCACCCCTAGTCTCTTAGCTCCTCTTATGTTCCTCCTGGAACTCGTTGACCCTGAGTTCCAGAAGTTCCTCTAGTCTGTGTTTATGCTACTTTCCATTGTGTATCCAATAACACAGCTTCAACCGTTCGCTGTTCCACTGATCACGCATGTCCCTCTAGATCTTCGATCCATGAAGCTGTCTCTTGTAGACTGTTCTTGAATGTAATAATCTGCTGTGGATCCTTCTTGTTCTTGATACTTCAAGACAATAATCTGTTGTAGTTTCTTTGGTAGTTTGTCTCTGTTGTAGATCTCACTCAAGTGTTGTGTTTGTAACTTGCGTTAAGTTCGAAGTAACCGATGTTTGTATGTAACCTGAGATTCAACTGTGATCTTTAGGTACAATTCTAGACATCAAAGCCAATCAGGAGTTGTGATGTCACTCAGAGATCAAAGCATTTTGATAATTGCCTTTGATGTTTCACAGGACAGGGGAAGAGTGGGCGGGGCTACATTGTCTTTTATACAATAATAAAATAAATAATATATATAATTAAATAATAATAATAACAATAATTAAAGCTGCAAGCAGCGTTGGTAGGGCCCTTGCACTCTGGCCCGTTGGGTTAGGTATCTGTTGCATTACAGTGTAGACAATTAATCTATTTTCTGAATTTTTAAGGTATTTTGGGTCAATTTTTTAAGAGCTTTTATTTTCAAAGAGTTTGGGGCTTTTATTTTGAAAGGCCGAGAAAGATCTAGTGACCGGGTCACTCAGACGGAGAAACAATTGTTTTAAAAAAATAAGAGCTTTTATTTTAAAAGAGTTTGGGGCTTTTATTTTGAAAGAGTTCGGGGCTTTTGAAAGGCCGAGGATGACCTAGTGACCAGGTCAATGTGTGATGGACATGAGTACTGGCAGCTGTGTAGTGATCAGACATAAATGCAGGCTTAAAGAGAAATCTACATGTAAATCAATGGAGATATCGATCGAACCCACACCTGTTTGAATGTGGACTGCTTGATCAAAGTTAAAGCTAGAGACTTTATTAAAATTTTAAATGAGTCAAAAGACTTTGATCTAAAGACAATTAATGAATTTTTAAGGTATTTTGGGTCCATTGAAAAAAAAAACAAGAGCTTTTATTTTGAAATTGTTCTGGGCTTTTATTTTGAAAAGCTGAGGATGTCCTAGTGATCAGGTCAAAGTGTGATGGACATGAGTACTGGCAGCTGTGTGGTGTTCAGACATAAATGCAGGCAGACAGAGAAATCTACGTGTAAATCAATGGAGATATCAGTCAAACCCACACCTGTTTGAGCTTCGTCCAGTCAAACATAGTTTGAGCTACAGACTTTATTAAAATTTTAATGGGTCACAAGACTTTGATCTATAAATCTTATATTTACATGCTTTTGATATCTTGTACTGTTTTTGAGTTATTACAGTTTTACTTCTATAGTTTCTCTGCTCCCTCTGAGATTTTATAATGGATGTTTAGTGCGGAATGTTCAGGTGCTCAGAGTGAGTCACATCACCGGCAGACTGGAAAAGGGGAGAAAAATGAGGAAACGATTTTAGAAAACTCCTCACAGATCCCACAAACTTTTTCAAATCTACACAAACTTTTCATATTCTAGTAGGAACTTTTGTTCTCTTTCCATTGGCATAGGTTTGAAAGCAGTCAGACTTTTACTTTAGACTGCAAGGGCCTCAGTTTGACACAAGTCTCTTTTTTTTCTATTTACTTTGGGAAGACACAGACAAGGTTGTGTTGCAACTCCAACTTTGAGGGCTTATAAAATCCAAATGATTTGAAAGAAAAACTAAGTAACACAGTAATTTTGTTAAGTATTGTGTCCTTAGTCATCTATTAGCTTTTGAAGGTGCTACCATTTAAGCCCTCAAAGGAGATATATTTTGTTCAAAGTGAAATTTTGCAATTTTCAAATGCAAATTGCTGAGTTTTTGTTGATTTTAGCCTAGGGTTGTCAATGTGAGATTTAAAGGGCTTGATGAATACTACAATTACAATTACAATAACAATAGAGCCCTTCTCCCTGGTAGGGCGAGGGCTCTAATTATTACAATTTTTGCAATTTCTCTATGATATTCCTGTGGGCTGTAGTGGACATTTTTCTCTGCCTAGGTGGCGCTAGAGAGTACATTTTTGCACTGTGGGGGCCAGATTTTCCATTTTATCAAATTTTTCACTGGTCCTGAAGTGTGTGCCAAATTTGTTGAGTTTTTGAGCATGTTAAGTGGGTCAATTTAAGGTTCAAAGTGCGTGTATTATAATAATAAGAAGAAAGAAACAGTACAGTTACAATAGGGCCGTTCCCCTGCTTGCAGGGCTCGGGCCCTAATAAGAAAGAAACGCTAGAAAAATAATAGGGCCCTACCCTGCCTGGCAGGGCTTGGGCCCTAATAAAAAGAAACAGTACAATAACAATAGGGCCCTCGCGCCCTGGGCTTGGGACCGAAAAGAAGTAAAAAGAAATGGTACAATAACAATAGGGCCCTTCCCTGGTAGGGCTTGGGCCCTAATAATAACTTTATCTATATAGTACTTTCATACAAAAGTTGCTGCTCAAAGCAACAATACAATTGCACTTAAACAATTAAAAATAAAGAAAAAATATAAAAAAATGTAAAAAATCAAATAACATGAATTTAAAGCTGAATTAGAGAGAGAGGTATTTAATTTTTTTTTAAAAATAGCAAGCATTCAACTCTATCTTTATGAACCATATGCAGTGGAATGAAAGTGTGTTTCTCCAAACCAAAGTACAAAGATAAATAAACCTCAAAATATAAATACAGTTAAAGTTCATATTAAAAAGCAATTGAAAGACTAATATTATGCTAAAAGGTGCAGTTTTGTAAGAAGTTAAAAAAAATCAAAACAAATAAAAAGAACTTAAGTATGTATTCTAAAATTTAAATATATTTCTATAGCAGAAGACTCACTGTATTTGAATTACAAATGTTGTAAAGCACTTTTGGTGGTCAGAAACTATGAATGAATGCAGTCCACTTACAGACTGACAATAGCAAACAGTGATCGTTTATATGACTGTGTTTTAGTTGAGTTGACTCAATGAAAACAAGATGGCAATTCAAACATTTGATGATATTAATTGTGATTTCATTTGGTGGATCACAAGTACGAAATTGTCAGGAATGTGGAGGGTTTAGGACAAACTGCAAACCACAGGTAACACTGAAGAACAAAAAAGCAAGACTAGATTTTACCAGAAAACATCTGAAAATCTGCTCAGTTCTGGAAGAAGATGTTTTAAACAGATGAAACTAAGATTAACTTGTACCAAAATAATAGGAAGAGAAAAGTGTGGAAATGAGAGGTACAGCTCTCAATCTGAAGCCTTTCACATCATCTGTCAAATATGGAAGAGGCAGTATTATGATTCGGCAGGTGTGGCTGCCAGCTGAACTGTGTCACTGCTGTTTATTGATGATGTCACTGCATTGAACTAGCAGGCTGAGTTATGACTTGTCTAGGGCTACATTATCTTTTCTGATTCAACCAAATCTCACAGTGCAGACTTATAACAGCCAAAAGCTTCAGTCTTTTCAGACTGTAAAAGATTTCCCTCTAAGTGTTAATAATAATCCTTATAATTACAGTTATGTTAGGAACCTCTGAAATTAGGGGCTAAGATCATAAATGGCTTCAATTTTTAATACATTATTTTTGTTTAAACAGTTGGATTAAAGCTAAAAGTCTACACTTACATATGTCTTAACCTGTCTAAACATGAAATGAAGTGTATGTGGTTCTACTATATTTTGACCTCATTGAACATCATACGCTTGACCCTACTAGCTCTTTTGCATGTATACATCTACTTACTGCATGTTCTCTCAGAACAAATGATCACCATTTAGTCAAATAAATAATAAACCAAGAAGAACATGGCTTTCAACAAGAACTCTTCAAATTCAAATCTGACTGGATCAATCAGTTTTGTTTTATTTTTGTGATTCAAATCACAGTAAAAGCTCATACCATTTGAGTTTTACTGTTCAGTTAGTGTTGCATGTTACGGAACTTCTTTGCACAAAGGGTTAGGTTAAAATCCCAAACAGTAAAATAGTAGCTATTTGCGCTCTTTAAAGGCAGAATCACTCCTCCTGCCCCTGACACATTTTGGCTAACAGCAACGAGGTACTCCTTAATGAAAACTCTGCCTCCGAGCTAATAGGTCACTCACCACAAAACTTGCATAACACTGACCTTTCAGAATGCAGTTTTGGTGCTTGCTTGGCACCCAACTCAACTCCTCAGAAGAGCTTTTTACATTATGCACAAGCACATTTGTCCTTGCAACTCATCCAGTTTTTCATGCAGGCTGTAATAATGCTTAAGGCTGACCTTTATCATTGCTGCAAACATGTTCTCCCAGACTTTCTTAAGTGCACATGCCTTGGCTTTTACTTCAAATTTTGTATTTATTTATTTATTTTTTGTTGGTTTGTCTTGGCATCTCCTGGCACTTGGCATTTATTTTTATTTTCTTGACAGTTGCCTCGATGAGTGTTATAATTGATGACATGTACCTTCATACTCAGGAGGCCACCCAAAAAGACATAATAGTGTGCTATGTGCTTTCATTGGAAAAAAAAAAAGAATTCAAGGCATGAATTGAATCCCATTTACCACGCAGAGGTCAGAAGTTTATCATCTCCTCCCCACAGGAGTCTTTTTCTATAACCAATCAACAGCAGTGGAGAATCCAGTATTAGTATTATATCAAGTGTCCCTTCACATAATCACACCTTTTAGTTTAAATCTTTACATTGAGATCAAAGTTCTATGTAGCATCAAAATGTTTAAGAGCCTATAAAATTAAGAACTAATTTCCTCTTTTTTTTGTTCAGCCTATGTTGTCATTTTGTAACACAATAGGAAGATGAATATAGAACATCTAGTTCCCGCATTTATTTGTTTAATAGATCTGGGACATGAGAACTCTTTGCACAGACACAGAACAAAGCACAACTCATTTAAGTTGGCAACTTTAAGGGGTTCTTGTTGGTACAGTCAGTCAGTTTGTGACCTAATTTCACTTCTCACTTCCCTGCTTTTCAAGGTACTAAACAATCCAGTGTGTGCCAGGATACCAACAGTGAAAATTATGAGGTGCAAATGAAGAGACTGTTATCTTTTGTTTAGGGAAACTCTCGAGCTCAGCAGGTTGGAGGTCTAGAAGACAGTTTTGCAGATTGCAGAATCTGTAACTATCTCAGTTTAGAGCACATCAACTTAAGTTAAGAAAATCTGCAATGTTGAAAATTGCTTTGATTCACAATCACACAACTTAAAGCAAGTAAAGGATCGGTCAAAATTCAGACAACACAATATGAGTACTTCCCATTGACCATGTGTACACACACTGTAAAACTTTTAAAAACTTTTTACTTGAAACAAAGAAAAACAAACATCCTGTTGTTATTCCCAACCTGTCACATATGGCAGCTTGGTAAGGATCCTCTTGGTGCCACCCTTTATCTCTGTGTGATGTAATAGGCTCTTACTAATTCAATATAAACCCATCTGCAGCAATATTGGATGCTCATACCAATTTATGTACCAAACAGTACAAAGAGTGAAAAAGAATTGGTGCCATTAGAGTGGAGATGTGGCTCCCACGCAGGTCACACAGGCAAGGGTTTAAGTTTAAGTCCTTTTTCAGAGAGCAAAAGTGAAAAATATTTTTCCAAACCTTATCAAGAAGTTGTGGTAACTGAGCTGTGACAGTCTCACAAGGTTGAACCCATGTCAGAAAGTCTGTCTGGTCTGAAGGCTTTGCAAGTTTCACACAGACACTAAAGGGGCTCCCAGTGTGTTAAAAATTTTGCAGAGAGTGTCCTGACTAAGCCTGAGTACTTGAAAATCTGGAAGTGAGAATGTGTTGAAGCTATTATTAAATAATAATAATTTTAAAAAAGTCTAAGTGCTTCGTGCACTATGTCAATGTACTTTTCCCCATATTGTAATGTTTGCTGTGTCACCTGAGGTCTCTGTCACTATCATCAGTATTTAATCTTAATGTTTTGAGCACTCAATGCATCCATTGTAGTGCTGAACCACCTTTACCACCGTACACTTTCTTCATAATACCTCCATATCAATCTATGTCGTGTCTCTTTAAGACATTATTACAGTGTTTTGTCAGTTTTATGCCATCTTGTTGTGTGTTCTCTAGTCTCATGTTTAGGCAATAAAGAAATCTGCACGTGTGCCAACCATTCTTGTACAGACTATAATTAAGTATGAGAGGGGCCTTAACCCTGCATGAAGATTTCTTCAGATACAAAGCTCTGCATGTTTCATTGGATTTGATTGGCTGTCACAACGTATTGTAGCGTATAAATAGCATCCTTGTGGATATGCATCTTCAGATTCTCTCTGCATCAGGAGAAAAAGGTGAGATGGAATTTTCAATTTTACAACAGTCCTGTTGATTTTATAGGTCCTGCAAATTAAGCAAATTGTCATTACAATTTGTAAATGGTCAGTTTTATCTAGTAAAAGAAATTTTAAAAACACTTTTATTTATATATTTATATGTTGATATGTTGTGGGTTTTTTTTTTTTTTTTTTTAGAAACAATCACGATGAAGCTCTTGGTGTTCATGCTGTGCCTGCTGGTCACTGCCTTGGCTGCTCCTGTAAGTCTTTCTTTAACATTATGTGGTTTTAATTTGCTAACCACCCCTTTTTAAAACACTGTCATAAAACAATGTCATTTCTCTTCCTTGGTTTGCAGGCTAAGCAGGAAAGCAATGAGGTAAAGTAAGATGTTTTACTTTTCTGTGAGGTATTTGTGTCTGTCTGTCATGACATGTACTACCATGTTTTTGTCATGTTGTTATATCTGCTAAATGATATATGATAGATGTCTGAGCTAAAGAGGATAATTAGCTTAATTGCAGTGTATGTTTTGATATGTCTGGTATTTCCGTAGCAGGTTGCAGCACATGCTAATGAGGCCCTAAAGTAGATGAAGTTGTTCAGGATGTACCAGTAGCAGAGAGTAGGGGTTCATGGTAGACTTCCAAAGGGAAAAAAACACAAAAATTTGATGTGTAGTTTGGATAGTTTGGCATTATTAATAATTAAAAGAACTGATCTAGTTTTTTTGCAAGAAGTTGAAAATCCTTTACCTCCTGTTGCTGATGCTTCTGAAAATGAGCATTTTATTACCTTAGACTTTAACATGACTATAGGTGTAGGTTTAAGTGAAAACTTCTATTATGATGATTATTATTATTATTATTATTATTATTATTATTATTATTATTATTATTATTATTATTATTATTATTATTATTATTATATATTTTTTAAATTAAAATAGGAAAAACATGTTTTACATACTCATGAAATGAGTCAGTCAAATAGGATGGTTCAGCTGGGGCAGCATTGGAAAGAACATTAAAAGCACTGCATGGGGCCTGAAAAACAAAACTTGGGAAAATCGATCCATGCTTTTATGTCAAAGAAAAATGAATAACAAGATGGAATTTCAACAGGATTTCCTAAATCAGCCATCATGCACCTGTAACATTTTCAAAATTTAGTTGCAAGGACCAAAACCAAGAGGAAACTCTACTTTACTCTAGTTCTTGAATTTTTCCACTTGAAGTCTCATAACATGATAAATCTATATGTGGAGTTGGCCCTAAATATATGAATAATTAGTTTCAGCAACATACCTGTAAGACCTCTTAGATCACAAGGGAGTGTTATGTACACTGTCCTGGATAAAATTTAACTATGGAGAAGTTGCTGTTAGTCAGTATGCTGCACAGCACTTGAGCCATGGTTGGGTTGCTGTCATGAGAAATGCAACCATTGCAGTTTTTAAATCCAGACTGTAAACTCTATTGTTCTAAAGCAATGTGAATTGTATTTTAAAACCTAAGGTCATTTTATTAATTTATCATATAATTATTATACAAATCTTTTTTTGCTGGCTTTATTTTTGTACAGATTTACCTCTTTTATTTTCCTTTTTTCAGTTATATTCTTATATCTTTGATTTGAGTTGCCTGAAACTCTTCTGTGCAGCACTGTGAATTTAATTCTATGCAACATACTTCAAATGAATAAAACTATTTTGGACTGCAACAGGTAACTTGTTCGAGTTTAATATGCTGTTTGAGTTTAAAGTGTGTTATTCATGCAGGTGGATGGTGCACCAGCAGCTGACGGAGCAGCTCCTGGAGGAGAGGTGTCAGAGGAGGAGGTGGAGGTGAGTGTGCAACTTAAAACATGACATAAATGAAATGCAGAAACTTTGGTAATATATTCCTCCCTGTTTGGAGTGAGACATTTATTCCAAAAGGTATTCCAGTTTGAAGTTTGTGCAGTGGTGTATGCTCACTATTGTTTTTGCACAAAAATAACACAGCAGGTACTCTCGCCGAAGGGGACAAACTTAAAACACATATTAAACTATTATTATCTATGCATAAACAACAAACACATCACAATAGATGTACAGCAGGGGACTTCCTGTGGATACTGAAAATAACAGCATGCAGGCAGCAAAGTAGCACTCACAACTATGTAAAAGGAAAGATGTGCATCTTCTGAACACATTTCAGGAGCGCAGCACATAAAAGGACCTGTGGTGTTTGTCCCAAAACAAACACAGGAAAAGGCATCACACCCTTTGGTATAAAAAAGCAAAAGAAACACCTCATGTGTTGATATATTTACTTTTTGTTTACTTTTGGTTGATAAGTTTTTATTTTTTTTTCAGCAGATATTTTGACTTGCTCAATAAGAAAAACACTGGTGTTACTAACAACACTGACCATGACTCTACTTGTTTTCTTGTTGACTGCTTGATGCGCCCCTAATACATTTTCAGTTTTGTCAGGTGTTGCTTTGTCAGTATTGTATTGTTTTGTGTTATATTGTACTTAGATAAAGGTGAAACAGTAGAAATCCACTGAAGGTGCAGAATCTAAATCTAACCAGTGGTCAGCTCAGTGGATGAAGTGCTGGCTGTTTGTATTTTCTTTAACAGTGGCATCTTTCAACATATTCTCCCTGCCTAGTATATATTCTTATTTTTCAAACTCCACCACCCATTTGTACACAGGCTTTCTGTTAAAAATTTTAGTGGTATCGGTATCTAGTATTTATACATGTCAACAGTTAGTAATTTATTTTTCCTCTACTTGGCACAGGATGGCAAACCTGCAGCATCTGCTGGTGGTGCAGCCCCCATAAACTCTGATGAAATGGAGGAAGCTGAAGAGGTGGAGGCTGGAGCAGCTGCGGTTGAAGTGGCACCAGTAGAGCCTGCAGCAGATCCAGCAGCAGATCTTGCAGCAGATCCTGCAGCAGAGCCTGCAGCAGAGCCTGCAGCAGCAGTTGAGCCGGCTATGGTCGATGTCCCTGTAGATGCAGCACCAGCTGATGTTACCATTGCAGATGTGCCTCTTATTGATGTGGTTATTGATAATGTTGCCCCAGAAGTCCCTGAGGTGTTTGTTGACATGATGGACCCTAGCATCCCGGTTGATACTGGTGTGGCAGACGCTGGTGCAGCTGATGCCGGTGCAGCTGATGCCGGTGCTGCTGCCTAGATTGCCAAGAGTGGCAGCACATCCTGCTGCAGTATAGTTACTCCTCTTATTAGTCGCTTAATTGCTCTTGTGTCAGCAATTAGTAGAATAGCTGGAATCAGTGATGTAGTTGCAGTACAAAAGCACAAAAAATGTGTGGCATATTGAAAAGAGAGGGGAAAATGTGGATATATAACATGCAATGCTCTTCAGCGCAAAACATCTCTGTGTTTTTAGTTCAGAATTGAACAATTAAAACATTTATTATGTCATTTTTGTGTCTTACATGCCCTAAATTTTGTTTCTTAAATCCTTTTATTTGTAATTCAGCTGTATATGATTATTTCTGATTGTGCTATTTTATTGTGTGCAAAAGATAAAAATACATGTCTTCCATTTCATCAGGGACTTCTTAGTAAAGAGGCATTTTTCACAACATTTTGTTTTTTCATAGGAAAAAAAAAACAAAAGAACATACTACATGAAACATACAGTTGCTGGTGCAAGTACATTATTTTGAGAGATCTTTCTCAGTCCACACAAGAGTTGATTATCCTGTTATCACGAAACTGCAAGCACCTCATCAACCAACAGAGAGTGCCATTGAACCACTGGATGTCTATAACAAACAGCACAGGAGGACTTCCTGCTGTTCAGACAGAGCACTCAGCTGATAGGGGATCAGATGTAATTTCACTCCTACGGGTCTTATTCATATAAAAGAACACTGATCCAACTGATCTGAAATCTGTATTACCTTGGTGCTATATAATAGGATCAGTGCTGGATATGGCTGAGAATGCTGACTGAGCAAGGGATGTCAGTGTGTGCGTGTGTGTGTGTGTATGTGTGTGTATTTGAGTGCAAGCAGACTAAATCCTCTGCTGTTCCGCAAATGGGCAGGAAAATTATAGCCTGCCACAGATAAAAAAAGAGGAGTCAACACGAAATGGTTTTCAGTGTTATGGATCCTCACCAACAGGTTACTGAGGTTTGTCCAAACTTCCCTTTAACGTATCTCATCTCCCACCAGAGTGGACAAATAATGAGGATGAGTGAGTCTGCCTCCCCTCTTCTCAGCCAACTCTAATCCACAAATCCTTATCAGGGTCAGTGAGACTCTATGACACAGATAGACTCAGTTCCTATAGATGCCACTTGCTTAGCTATGTTTTGATATTATCTAGCTTTAGCATCAAATGATTTATGCAGTAAAACTGCTGCTGCTGCTGTGAGTGGCCGGTTTCAAGATCAAGAAAAAAGACAAAAGGAAAAAATGAAAATGGAATTCACTTTACAATAACAAGTGGAAAAGGTGAGTTACATGGGTTTGAATGGGTTATTCATAATTTCATCAACTGGAAAACTATTTTTGTAGCATGAGCTGTTTGTGTAATCAGATTGAACGACATACTTAAGTTTGTCTTCATTCATCAAATGAAAAACTGTGTTACTGGACTTGAAATGCACTGATGCAGAGATCAGAACTTCAAATAAAATCACCTAACACTTTATTGGTTTCTGGCTCTTTTCACACACAGCTGGAAATGTCATAATGTTATTGCAGAATTTAAGATGCCCGATCAAAGGGAATATTACAGTGGCTGTGATGTGAATGGAAAAACTCTAGCCCACTGTGAATCACTTGACATATACAGAGTAATAAACATACTGCATAAAATATTCATTATGCATATGTAATGCTTTACTTTTTACAGGTGGAACTGTGGATCTGCTGCCATGACCACACTTTCACACCTCACTGTGCCACCTCATACTGCACCACAACTTGCCACAGACAGTGAGGAGACCAGTGACGATGACTCGTAAGCCCAACACACACAAACTGACAGAGAGAGCTAACCATAAAATTCTGATAAACAACAAGCAAGACTTAAGTTAATTAACTTATTATTCAACATGCTGTGTTTGTCCCAGGAGTGTGCTTCAATCGAAACCTCATCATCAGCTCAATATGAATAACAGCAACAACAATGAAGAGTGAGTAAGAATATGGTCATTAAGAAATAATGAAGCCCTTGAGAAAAAAATTGTTTGACTTTGATATAAAGGGTTCAATTAATTATTTTTCAGGGAGGAAAAGGAAAAAAGGAAAAAGGAGAAGAAGGAGAAGAAAGAGTAATTATGTTACATGACAAACATTTAAGTTTATTTTATCTTGAAAGAATATTTAATGCTCTGTATTCTCCAATGTATTACTGCACATTACAGAAAGAAGGAGAAGAAGAAGAAGGAAAAGGAAGAAAAGGAGGCAAAGGAGAAGCAAGAAAAGGAGGCAAAAGAGAAGCAAGAAAAGGAGGCAAAGGAGAAGCAAGAAAAGGAGGCGAAGGAGAAGCAAGAAAAAGAAGCTAAGGAAAAGGAGAAAGATAAGTAAGTGCATCAACCAGAGCAGCTTTCTCAAGGCAACTTTGCAAATACATTTCAAAATATGTGATTTAGGCTTTCGTACACTTTTTTTTTCCTTTTACAGGCCCAAAGAATTATTTGTAATTAATCCTGCTGGGAGTCTGTATTACAACTGGCTGTTCTTCATCACAATACCTGTCATGTACAACTGGCTGTTCATCATTGCCAGGTGACTTCTATAATATATTAAAGAATATATTTTAACAATAAAATTTATTCCATTCAGCTCTATCAATATCATATTCCATATAAAGCTCTTGCAAATCATTGCAGTTTTAGCAGCAGTTTGATATTTTGCAGAGAAATAGCTTTATTTTATTCAAAGGCTTGCAGGCGAGTTATTTGATATATTACAAATACACTGCAATATTAACTGCTATTGTTTTTATTGAGCTTCACACCACATTGGCCACAGCAGGACAGCGGTGGTGAAGACGCTCAATGTTATTCAGTTAGAGACACTCATCTCTAATGGTATTCTTCTCATGCATACAGGGCTTGCTTCGAGGAGCTGCAACATAACTACCTCCTTTACTGGGTTATTTTGGACTACAGCTCAGATGTCATTTACCTGGCTGATATGTTCTTCAGGACCAGAACAGGTGAATTCCTGACCTGAGCCAGTCTGCAGCAAGACTTTCAATGTTTGCTAAAAAATGCTCAAGTTTCAATCCAGATGTCACATTCAAATTTTTGGCAAACCTGTCTGACAGCAACACTCACATGTTAGCATGTAGATTGACAGTAATTGGCAGCTGCTGTTGCTCCTCCTGGTCATGCTGCCTTCTCTGCTGCAGAAGTGCTTTCTTAAGCTCTGCTGAAACTGTTTGAGTTAGACAAATTGTATTTCCCAAAGTTGCAGTGTTTGTGTTGTAGTTCTTCCACTGGACTGTATTGCACTTCAGATTTCCTACCCAGTCATTTATTCTGAAGGGCCGTTTTTTTTTTCTGCATATGAAAAGGAAGAACGATTAAGTGTTCATAGGAGGGATTGATAAGTCAGTGGCTTACAGCTGGAAATTAGTCATACAGCTGTCAGTACATGCACATGCAGTTCAACTCTTCGAGTCTGCAGACAGTTTGAGGTTAATAACTTTTGTGGTATTTATATTTTGGTCAATTTAAAATTACAAGTCAGCACTGTGTAAATAAAAGAAGTTGTGCAGACATCCAGGGCAGATTGAGCACTTGCTTTCAATTGATTTGGCTCCCTCAAATTAAAACCTCTTCCCCAAGATGAATAGTAATCATGATGTCATTGCTGCTCTGAAGTATTTTATGACGGTGCATGACTACAACAAAGGGATCAGTATACTTTATGACAGCTTTACAAAGTGTGCAAATGTAGCAGAATACATATTTAAAAAATAAATGTGATAAGTTTTCTAAAATTAAGTCTGTGTCATTTTGACCATGGACTTATCAATCACTCCCATGAGCATATTAGAGTTATACAAGGTAGACAGTTTAATGAATTTAATCACATCTTTTATCCCTCCATCTCCTTTCCATCTTTTATTGTGGCAGATGAGAGCTTTCTCATCCATCTATGATTTAATGTTTCATTGTTTTACAAATTTGAACCGCTATGGATGTAAATGATTTTATTTTTTTTTTGGAACACTGATCAACATAAAAATAAAGACTAATTATGTGAGAACAATTCTTTGTAAATCGATCCAAATTATGAGTTAATCAAAAAGTGTTTAATAGCATGAATTCCGACACCCTTTTACTTTGAGATACCTTATTCATGGCTGACGCAGCCAACTGTTAAACAATAAAGTTTGAATAAATTGAATGCAAATGTTGATTACCTCTGTTTAATCGAGCAGGTATTTAGTTTTAGTATTTATGCATTTAGTTTCCACATTTCTCTGGGACATTTTCTGTCACTCATTGAGAAAATACTTGTACATTTTACATATTGTGTTCAATACTGTCTGCCTCTTTGTGTGCAGGTTACCTTGAGCAAGGCCTGTTGGTAAAAGATGAGAAGCTGCTAAGGGATCGCTACATCAACAGCTTCCAGTTTCGTCTCGATTGTGTCTCCATGCTGCCCACTGATTTGCTCTATATCTACTTCGGCCTTGATTACCCAGAGATCCGCCTCAACAAGCTGCTGAGAATTGGCCGCATGATGGAGTTCTTCACGAGGACGGAGACTAAAACCAACTACCCAAATATATTCCGCATCGGAAACTTGATCCTGTACATTCTTATCATCTGCCATTGGAATGCTTGCTTCTACTTCTCTTTTTCCAAATCCATTGGTTTCGGTGCTGACGACTGGGTTTACCCAGCTTTGGATGATCCTGAGAACCCTGAGTTTGGCACGCCCATGAGGAAGTATTCATTCAGCCTCTACTGGTCCACACTGACCTTGACTACCATTGGAGAGACCCCTCCACCCGCTCTTGACTCAGAATTTCTCTTCCATGTGGCTGACTTTTTAATGGGGGTCTTGGTCTTTGCCACTATTGTAGGAAACATCGCCACCATGATCTCCAATATGAATGCTGCCCAGGCTCAGTTTCAGGCTCGGATTGACAACATCAAGCAGTACATGCAGGTAGATAGATTTTTTTGTTACAAGTAGTAACAAGGATAAGCACAATAATCTGTTATTCACTATATTGTCAATGTATTTCCTTTCATTTACAGGTCCGCAAGGTGAGCAAGGATCTGGAGTTGCGAGTTATCAAGTGGTTTGACTATCTGTGGAATAACGGCAAGGCACAGGATGAAAGAGAGGTGCTGAGGTATCTTCCTGATAAGCTAAAGGCTGAGATCGCCATCCAAGTCCACATGGAAACACTGAAGAAAGTGCGTATTTTTGCAGACTGTGAGGCAGGCCTTCTGATCGAGCTGGTGCTCAAGCTGAGGCCACAGGTGTTCAGCCCCGGAGACTACATCTGCAAAAAGGGCGACATTGGTCGTGAAATGTACATCATCAAAGATGGGAAACTTGCAGTGGTTGCTGATGATGGTGTCACACAGTTTGTTGTTCTGGGAAGCGGTAGTTATTTTGGTGAGATCAGTATTCTTAATATAAAAGGCAGCAAAGCAGGCAACAGGCGAACAGCCAACATTCGCAGCATTGGATACTCAGACCTCTTCTGCCTGTCTAAGGATGACCTGATGGAGTCACTGGTGGAGTATCCGGATGCCAAAGGCATGCTAGAGGATAAAGGCCGGCAGATCCTGATGAAAGATGGTCTGATAGACTTGGACCCAGCCAATATCATGCCTGAGGCCAAGGAGCTTGAGGAAAAGGTCAACAAGCTGTACAGCACAATGGAGCTGATGCAGACTAAGCTGAAAAAGATTCTGGGAAATTACAAGAAAGCTGACAAGGTGCTAAAACATCGCATAGTTGATCTGGAGCACCTAACAGGAGAAGAGGTAGAAGATGAGGAAGATGAGGAGGAGGCAGGAGAGGTGAAAAAGGAAGATGAAAAAAAGGAAGAGGGAGAAGGTGATGAGGAGAAAAAGGAAGAAGAGGAAAAAGGAGAGGAGACAAAAGATAAAGAAGAGGGTGAAGATGCTAAAGAGGAGAAAAAGGATGAAGAGTCTACAGAAGAAGAGAAAAAATAAACCCATAGTTTCTGTAAAACACTGAGCACTTATTATCTATTTAGCCACAATAGAATCTTTCTTATTGGACCTGCTTATTTAATAACACAATGATAATTAAAAACTGCAAAATAAAACTATTACACTAGAAACTGACTGAAATACCAAACAGGACTGGTCCTGAAAAGGTGTAACCAATGTATATATGTTGTTAATTATTGACTATTCAATTCAAATAAAATGTTTGCTTCAGTTGTCTATTTGTCTTTGTGATTTTTGTGACTACTTACTGACTTATCACACTATCAAGGAAGTAAAGATGGCTCCAGGTTCTGCTGCCATCACATCTTATGTGTGGTGGTCTCAGTATTCTGTATTCTGCGTACATGTAACATGACTTTTGACATTCAAATAGCTGGAAGTGTGCATATCAAAGTTTAATTATTCATACAGGTGATTCTCTTCATTAACTTCTTTAAAAAGTTGATGCGTCCAAATACACTGCACAAATGTCAGTTGATGTTGACTGAGATTAGTCTGCATGAGATGGAGGCTGTGGGAGATGAACAGGTCTGCAGACAACATAAATTTAGCTTTGCATTATAAAAAGGACACATGTTGGGGTCTTTGTTTACACCAAACTACTTTTTTCCCCCTCTTTTCTCTCATTCGAACCTGTAACTGAGCAGATTTCCAGACCGAAACAAAAAAAATAATATTTATTTTAATAAAACAAAGCAAAAAGGCAAGTCTTGGGAAATCACATGGTTGTTATTTTTTCTGCAACTCATTTCTGAAACAGTATACTATTTGTTAATTCAGTGCAGAGGCTTTAATTCATTGACAGAGAAAAAAACTGCTGTGGTTTTGTGTATGTGTCTGTCTATGTTTGTGTGTTCCTGTGTGTGTGTAAACATATAGCAGGTGGCTTTACATCACTGAACATAGCTGATTTGATCAGAAAAGACACACACAAAAAAAAAGATTATCATATCAAAAGCTCAGGATTCTTCCGCTTGTCAGTGCTTTATATACATACATCACCATATCACCACAACACACCTGTGAACAAAACCACACAGTCACTGCTCAGAGTCACACGTCTGAGATAAGAAAAAAACAACAACAGCACACACTTACTCTCTCCTCTAAACAGTGTGAAAGCAGCCGCGCATATGACTATTGATCATCTTTTGTGTTTGTCTCTCAGCACCGATGACTAGGTGGCACCAGCACAGACTTGCATTCAAAGCTCTGATGCATTAATCAAGTCACTGATGAAGCCAAAACCAAGAAGAAAAGCAACCAATTTGGGATAACTGCCACAGCCAGATGAGTTATACAGAGATGCGGAGGATTTCATGGAGGAGCTTTGTGCGTCAGCTCTGAAATCACTCGTAGGTGCCACTTAAGAATAAATCTGTTTGTATGTGTGTGTCTCTTGCAGAGGCCCAATCTACTTTATGAGCACTGGTTTCTTTTATATTCAGTCCCTCCAGGATTTCGCGGGCGTTTTTCATGATTGTTGCGGCCTAAAATGCCTGAATTCGCGGCAGCCTTTCTAAAAAATTGCGATGTAAGTTG
>JAPZDY010000020.1:9321499-9336611 GCA_029783645.1 Ctenochaetus hawaiiensis | reverse complement strand
AAGATCTTTATTTATTGTGCCTCAGCAGGAGTGTGTAAGTTAATAAACAACCCATTCCTTTCCTTTTTAAGCTTCGTGCTGGGCGCTGTGTCTCCAGCAGTGGTTGTTCCCTCCATGCTGCTGTTGCAGAAGGATGGTTACGGCGTGGAGCAGGGCATCCCCACCCTGCTGATGGCTGCGGGAAGCTTTGATGACATACTTGCCATCACAGGGTTCACCACATGCTTGGGCATGGCTTTCGCCACAGGTAAAGTGTGGACATGTGTGAATAATAACATTTTAATTTGTGTTTGTTTTATTTGTTTGTATGTATTTATTTATTTGAGAATTATAAGCTCCCTTTATTTCCACGGGAGGGGCAGCAAATTTATTATACTGCAGTGAAGGTCAACACTGAGAAACACATAAAATAAATAACATCTACTTGTAGTTACTCAGCAGCTCAGCAGAGGGTATTAGTAAGCTGTTTATGCTTCCTTTGTGCCAGTGTCATTTGTGTTTGTAACGACTTCACTACACCACAATTTAAAGCCTCTGTGGTGCTACCTGAAACTCCATTTAAACACTTAAACATCTCTGGTTACCTAGTTGTTTGGACAATTGGCTCAGTTAATTCTGTTTCTTTAGCTGTAAATGAATGTAAATGTTAATCTCTGATCTTTCTAGGCTCCGCCTGGTACAACCTCCTGAGAGGGGTACTGGAGGTAGCCGGTGGGATGGTTGCTGGGATTCTTCTTGGCTTCCTCGTCCAGTACTTTCCTAGTGTTGACCAGGTAGGCTATCTCTTGCATTGTTAGCACGCATTAGCCAGTTTTACTGGATCCAGACCTTGAATCGGCCAACTCCACCGAGTTCAGCTGAAGGATATAGAGAGTGACTTGTAGCAGATGTTTCTGCCCCTAAAACTAAGATGGTAGACGAGGAAAAAAATGAAATAAGAAAAAGTTAGGATGGCAGAGGCATAATTTGTAGCAGGGGGCAGATCATGCCTCTGTCACCCTTGGAAAAAAAATAAAGCATAAGCTTAAACCAAGGAGGAAACTGTCCAACTAGGTAAAGCTGGTTAAAATATAAATCCCGTTTAGTGACTGTGTTCTCTGTTTCTCACCTGTAATTCAGAAACATATTTCAGTGTCACTCGGCAGCCATGTTGTAAATGGATAGTTGAATCTTCTTCCCCCGCATGAAATCACAAGAGTTGAGGTAACATCAAATCAAAGATGGCAACAGAATCTAACAAGGTGACAATTCTGTCTGATATCAGGCCCAGTTTTATTTAGATATTAAACACGGATTTTACTCAGCTTTGCATAAAATGTTTGTGGAAAAAGTCAATCCATTTCTTATTTAAAATGATCAACTGAAGGTTTTTGATAAGAGTACCAAGTAAACAGAAATGTAATAGAAACATCACTGCAGGTGAAAAATTTCCTTTAATAACAAATATATCAGTCCTGTCTCAGCTCCATAAACGTACCTTATGGCCTGTCAAACTCAAGAGTCTTCGATATGAATCAACATAGGTAGAGAAGCAAACAACATCCTGATGTTCACAACCTGTATATATAAAATGTCATCAACCTCACAATATTTGTTGACACCTTAGTGTCATGTTCATCACTTTGTCTTCATGAATTTCATCACATTGTAATGTTCTTAATTTAATCACTGATTGTTTTTGTCTCCTAGAAACACTTAGTAATGAAGCGATCTTTCTTAGTGCTGGGTCTGTCCGTCTTTGCTGTGTTCGGCAGTGGTGTGGCAGGGTTTCCCGGCTCTGGAGGCCTCTGCACTCTGGTGTTGGCATTCCTGGCTGGTCTCGGCTGGGGGACAGAAAAGGTAATAACATACGTCTGCCATATCTGCTGTTATCACAGATTATTTTTCAGTTTTCTATTCACAGTTTTTAGAGGAAGACTTTTTTTAGTAAAGGAAATTTTTAAGCATTGCTCTTTAAAAGGGTGAACTTGCATTAAAATTCTACTGTCATTTTATCAGTGGCATAAAATGATCTTATAATGACAACAATTATCGCTAATCGCAATTAGTATTGAGACAAAATATGGTTCAACAAAGTAGTTATCATGACAGGCCTACGTCCGCACCACATGTCTAAGATAAACATGTCTGTGTTTTGTCTAAAGGCACGTGTAGAGGAAGTGGTGGGGTGGGCGTGGGATATCTTTCAGCCCCTTCTCTTTGGACTAATAGGAGCAGAGATTCGAGTCTCTGAGTTGGAGGGACACACAGTTGGTGAGCAGACCACACACACGCACACACACACATGAACCAACTCACTTTCAAATAATACAATGAGGTGGCTGTTATCTCTGCGTGGGATTTACATGTGACTGTGTGAATGTAAATATATTTGCATCGCAAAAAAGAAAAAAGCCCCTAAAGAGTTTGATCTTTCTATGTTGGCACTCATACACTGATCTTCCATTGAAGTTCTTGTATGAGAACTTCTGCTGTTTCCCCCAGACAGAATCTAATTCAAACCAAAAACTACATAAAAAACACCAACAAAAGAACATAGATCAGTGTTCTGTAGGTACCTGTAATTCAAGCATTTCTACATATCATTTTTATGATAAAGATAAATGTCTACACCGACAAATTGTGTCCATAACTTAACACCTTTCCTGAGATATATATTGTATTTATTATGGACAGCTAGTTTTTAGTAAGTTATATTTCCATATATATAAAACATATGTGTTTACACACACACACACACATATATATCACCACTGTTCCCCTCATTGCCCACAGCAGTTACGTGGAAATGTTGGTGATAATATTAATTGTATTTTATAGTAATATATCCCAGTACAATAACAGTACAACATCTCTGCATGACTCTGCTTGTCTGTTTAGGCCTGGGTATAGCTTCTCTGCTCATTGCCCTGCTGATTCGAGTCCTGTTCACCTTTGTCTGTGTGTTGTGTGCTGGCTTTAATATGAAGGAAAAAGTGTTCATAGCCCTAGCATGGATGCCCAAAGCCACAGTGCAGGTAAGTGCACTCATCTTCCTGAGAGTTCCTTTTTTTCTGTGGTAAATACCTTTATTTGCAAATGTTTTTTTTTCTTTTGGTATGCACAGGTTAAAAATACAGCTATGCTGTTCAAATTTCAAGTTTCCTCTCTTGAAATAATAACTGACCTCGATAGTAACTGACATTTGTGAGTAAGTATAGAGCAAACATTAGTGTCCTTGTCTTCATCAGGCAGCCATAGGCTCTACAGCTTTAGACATGGCCAGGACCAGAAATGACCAGCAGCTACAGAAATACGGCATGGACGTGCTGACTGTGGCTGTGCTGTCCATCCTTCTCACGGCTCCTGTAGGAGCTATTGTCATAGGGCTGACTGGCCCTCACCTGCTCCAAAAACCAAAGAGCTCAGTCTGTGGTGAGCGAGTCAAACCCACTTTATCAGCTTTTTTCTTGGGTACGTAAATTTTTCATTTTCCATTCAGCAATTTTAACTAAGCCCAGGACTCCTGTCGAGCCTCACCTTGTTGTAGTGTGAGTAGTGAATCTCCTTTCCTTTAAAGCTTTGCCCTGCTTCATGTGTAATAGTATTTGCATATAATTAGGTGCTTCTGTTTACCCTGTCCTCTACGCCTTTAGGTCTCTAACGTTCACACACTCGTGGCATTGTGGCTGTTTATCCACAATGCATAAGTGCAACTGCTGATTATACACAAGTCTTTATCTTTTGTTTACAGAATCTGAGTAGCACAAAATCACTCATTAAATAAAGCATATTCTTATGACTTTTTCTCCCTGTTTCCTCTCCATCCTCCATAGGCACGGCAGCAGCAGGGAGTGAAGATGACAATGAAACTCCTGTCACCTATGAGAGCACACTCTGACATCACCCGTCCTCATCCAGTGAATATGGACAATTCAACAGACTCTTTACACCTCAGATATTTGAGCTTTCCTCCTGCCACAGAGTGGCTCTCTTTGTCTTTCCATTGCTGGTCAGCTCTTGAAGTTTGCCATACTTCAGGAGCACATGAATCACTCTGTATTTATAGCCTCTGGGGGGTTTCAGGACTCAAGCTTTAGATGAATGACCCTCTCCCTAGTGTCTGCACTGCCATGCTATGTGAACAGTATATAGCCCTGATTCCAAAAAGGCTGAGATGTTGTGTACAACATAATTTTAAAAATTTGATAATTAGATAATTCTTCGGAAATATAAATAATAATTATGAAAAAAGCTAGGAACATCGGTAACCAGTTTTAGATGGTATCATGATTGGGTATAAAAGGGGCTTTTATGAAGGGCTCTGTGGTTTAAAAGAGCATAGATCAAGGTTCACCACTTTGTGAAATACATAATTGTATAAAGGATATCACTACATGGGCTCAGCAACAAACTGTTGATTCTAAACATAGTTTAGTTTTTAGTTAAGTTTTTATGTAGTTTAGTTTTTGTCTGCATTGATGTTTTACACAGCATCCCAACTTTTTGAAACTTGGGAAGTACATGGGTTGGTTTTATTTCTGCTTCTAAATCAATGTTCTGTCAGCTATATTAGTGTGAGACATGCATATGGTTTACATTTTTGTATATGTGGGTTTTGTCCCTGTCTATCATATTCACTGAAGCCACTATTTGTCCATTTTTTATGACTGCATCCAAGTAAACCATTTACATTATCTGCGTAGGTCCTAAAAAGGTGGAAATTGTATATTTTAAAAGCAGTTTGGTTGGAGTGTCATGCTGGCAGTATATCTTATAGTTTCACACGACATAGAACATGCAAAGATTAAAGTCAAGTCTTTAAGTGTTCTGGTCTCAGTACAACATTTTTATCGCTTTGTGTTTGTGTGTTTGCATATGTTTTACTCAAATATGTTAGCTGTATGTCTCAGTATGAGACATTTACAATAACTCAGGACAAGATCAGAATTATTCACAATGCTGTCCTTTGGCTTATCCGCAGTGCTGCTAAAACTCTGAACAACTACTACACTCACCATAATCGCTTACTGTACCATGAATGGTCATCAGTGGTCATGTCCAAATACAAAATTTTAATGTTAACCCACCTTCTATAGTTTGATTATGAAGGACAGTAGATTTTTCACATTTGGTACATGTTTGAATTTTTTTATTGCAGATGTATGCAGTGTTATGTGTTTTGATTTGTTTGAAATTATTTACAGATTGTGATTTTAGTGATTATTTATAATGAGACAAACATGACTGAACATTAGTTTTTTACCAAATATTCTTTGAACAATAAATGATAAAAAAAAATAAATACCAAGAATTGTCTTTGTTTTTAGTGTAGTTAGTCTTTGATGGCTTCAATTTTATTCCCTTTGGCGTGCTTTGTTTAGTGCTGACTAGCAAATTTTTAGCATGCTAACGCTTAGCTAAAGATACAACAATGGTAAACATCAGCATACTAGCATTTTCACTGTGAGCATGAAAGTTTTTGTCAATGGCCTGTTTATAAGTAAAACAGCCCCACTACAGTCCTGTTTTTACTGTTTTCAACCTAAAAAAAATGATGTCCTCAAATGAAGTGTTTCTCCAATTACAACAGTGAAAGAAGGCAATGACGCTCAAGATCTGTTTACCAAAACTGGAGTCACTCAGCTCGAACATTCATTATTACTTTTTAAATTTCATAAACAGGATGAATAAATTCCAGCTATTTCTGACAAAAGTTCATATAGACATCATACAGACATTAAGGCCATAAACTGATAAACACATTATTGAAGTATTAAAAATGGAAATTCTCCGGCAGGAAGTCAACTATACATAGTAAGATTAGGGAAAGACAACAGCACAAAAATGTCATGCTGGCAATGTCATGCTCTCTGACCTCAAAAAGGCAGTGATGTTAAACTGTATGAGTCCACGGTGCAGTGGTTTGAAATGCTTATTGGGAACAGAGTAGAGCAAAAAGTGTAAAACTCAGTGTTTAAAGGCTATGAACAAAATACATGTTGAGGAAAAAAAAAATGAGCCTCCCATACACACAATAACTTATAAGAGAATATTTCACACCCTCATAGTGTGGACATGTTAATATTTGGCACACAGACACTCTGACACAGGAGAAACAAAGGCCAACTGTCAAAAAACAGCAAAGGATCTTCTGAAATGAAGAGACTGTGAATGAAGAAAATGTTGTGTAAAGGTTTGATGGGTATTAAGCATCTCTTTAAACAGACATTTAAGTGGAAAAATAATGCTTTCCCAATGGGTTCAGATTTTTGAAAGTCCCCATAAAGTCACTGCACTATTTCAAGCTCTCAACCCTCTGAGTGGTCCCAATGATGAATTGTAATTTACTTGAAAAAAAACATGAAGAATGGCCAAGAAAAACACAGCAAATACAGCTTTCACACAATCAGACAGTGGACATTTGTATTTTTTAGATGTGTCAAAACCACTTCAAATAAATACTGAAGTTAATTTTCTGACCAACATAACAAATGACACCAAGGAGAGACAAAGTAAAGTAAAAAAACAAAACAATACAAAACATACAAACAGACAACAAACTGTTAAGAAATGAAAACTAAAGGCTGGGGAAGTGAAAGGAAAACTCCCATCAGTGGTGGATTACAGTATCTTCTTTTTCAGTATGAGCGGTCCCACGTTGTCTCCAGTTAGCTCATTGTGCTTTAAGTGTGACTTGTCACAAACAGGAAACTAGAACAGGAAACATAATATTAGCTGATCAGCTCGATACAGAACCACTCGACTCCTACTTATCCTAAATTATAAATGTATCTACATGTACTGATCAATTTTGGGATACTAAATGTGAGTATGTGCATTTTATTTAGCGGTCTGTGTGACCACTAAAGTAAGGACACCACTTAGCTGTCACAACACTTCACTCTCAATGCATTTCACACAAACAGCGATATCTCTATGAATAATTAGAGAGGGTCTAAATATAAAAAAAGGAACTTACAGTTTTGGAGCGCCAGCAGCGACAGTAGCACACGTTTGCACTGTTCAGGTCCTCGATGTCTATCTCATTGACCACTTTTGGATTCTCCTTCTGGATCTTCAGGTTGATCAGGCTGTCCCTCTGCTTCTTCTTCTTAGGGAGGAATGGGCGAATGGTCAGGTAGCCCAGAAGGGCCAGGATACCCAGGAGAGGCAGCAACCGGAGCCACTCGGACACTGTAGACACAATAACACACATTCACAAATTAGCAAATATGAGAGGATAGCTAATAACACTGGCATGATTTTTGTATCTAATAGGGTTGTGTTTGACATTTTAACTTCTATTGAGGTTTTTCAACCCAGCTTTAAATGTCTGTTGTCACATTTCCCAGCATTCCAAAAATGTGAGTATTCATTGTGCGTTACTTGCACAAGTTTGACAGCTGGATGATTTGAAGGCTGCAATAAAGAAAAATCCAGTTTTTGATCCCAAAAGTAAAAAAAAAAACAAAAAAACAAAAGAAAACAAAAAACTGAAAGTTCTGCTTCCTGCTACTAGAGAGTTCTGCCCTGAACTCTCTTAGTAGGAGCAATCATCAGCAGCAGCTGCCTGCTGGTGTCAATACAATACTTAAAGCCCTATGATGTGAATGGAAGCCCAGCATCTAATGTGGATGAATTTGAATGTCAATGTTCTGAGTGAACCTTCAAAGCACTCAGTAAGACTCTTCTCTCAAGACGAGAGAAGGTAGAAGAAGTACTTGTGGTTTAGAAGAAGTAATTGGCTCTATGAAGTCATAGAGTTTTGTGTGCATAACAAAGCTCTAAAATCTGAAACTTGGACTAAGAGTTGAACCACTTAGTTTATAAATGTATCAACTGACTGAAAAAATTCATCAGTGATTATTTTAATAATCATTTAATCACTTAAAGCTAGTTAATTACAAGCTAGTTAAAATGTTTTTAAATTAAAGGATTTTCTGGTATTCTTTGTTTTATATAAAAAGACTGAAACAAGTTATTAAAACATCACGTCAGGCTTGAGGAAAATTTTGATGGACATTTTTTTTTTACTTTCTGACATTTAATAAACAAAATGACTAATCCATAATATAATTTACAATTAATACGAAATTAACCATTAGTTTCAGTATTGACTCAGTTAACAGAGCAAACTTAAAATACGAAAAATAATTGCTCCAGTCTCTATCACCTTGATAGACTTCAATTACAACACACCACTGCTAGATAAGTTGATTCACTCTTTTTTGAAAGACAGTAAACTAAATGCATTATTTTAATAGCAGATTTAGTTGAGTCTTCTTCTAATAAGGTGACTACAGCAAAAAACAACAAAAAAACAAAAAAAAACACTCAGCTGGAGGATGAGTTCTCTTATATATATGTGTAAGTGTGCTGTCTCACACAAGCAGCTATCAGGGGTAATGCCACACTGAGCCCAGAAAAGCACTTTGGGAAAACCCATCATTCAGTCCATCGAACATGGAGAGGACAGACAAATGAAGCACAGTGAGGATTAACCACAGTTATGTAATTTTACTATAAGCTGCAAGAAGCCACTGTGGAAAAATTTTATTATACTATTATTGCAATTAAAATACTTTCACAGAACTGGTTTAGATGTCTAATGGGACACGGCTAATCCTTAATCTCTTTATTAGAGAATTATATTAGACTTGCAGGAGCACCTGATAAATCTTTCATCTACACTGGTGGACAAAATTTCTCAATAATGAAAGAAAACTTGATTTCGATAACAAGTTTTATTTCAGTCAACATCCGGCTAAAGACAAGCCTTATTATTTTGTTTTCCACAATCACTTCAATCTTTTGTCTGTGTTTTTGGTTTGTAGAACTTCTCAAAGAGACAGTCCACAAAAAGTTCATGTCAATCACCACAGCAACATTTCAGTGCTGCAGGGCTGGCCCACCTTTTTTTAAGTTTTTGGGCTATTTTTAGGCAACATTTGATACTTTTCAATGCTGTCTTTTGACCAAAAGGTCAAGTTGAAATGGACTTTCACTGGTTCTCTGAACACTGCTGTACTTAGCTTACTTTCTTTTACTTAAATTGTTCACTTGTACTGAACTACAAACTGTGAGAACATTTTTATGGTTGAGTCATGTTATTGTAACATAATTAATCAGCTTAAGTCTCATTAATTCATCGGGTGCAAGAGATACCAAATGTGATAAGACATGAACAGCTCCCTAATGTAATGCAGGGAATGTTTCTTTTAAGATAAGATAGATTAACAGAATAGATATAATGTAATTTTTTGTATGGGAAATTGCTCTGACCTTACTGTTCTGACTTAACACGGAGTCATAGCCCTGAAAATGTTTTGGTTGTATACTGATCCTGAAGTAGTCTGTGTGTTGAGACTGTATGCTACCTTTAGTCTGACACCAGCTGTCACGTCTGTGCATCTCCAAATGAATTAGCTGTTTACATATCGTGCTAGAGGTAAACGTAGCACCAGTTTTCCAAATAGTGGAACTGACAGGACACCACTTACACAGCAGAGGACAGGCTGCAACTATAAGATGCAGACAGTTTATAGTTAAGTTCAAAATTGTGTCAATATTTAAACACACAAGCACTAAACTATTAGAGGGCTTGCTTCAGGCACTCTCTTAAGGTCATTACTGAGTTTGTATTGCTAATAGGAACAACAGTATCAACCGATTATAAGAACTGTAGGGGGAACTAAGCAGCACATGAGAACATAGCAAGGCTTTTGTTGGACACTGCCATTCAGAGAATGACTGTGACCGAGTTTTCGTTTGCAGCTAGCTTAAAGTATATTGCTATGCGCTGATAAGTGTCCCCGATGAGTTGAGGAGTGATCTTCACAGGACAGTCAGAAGTGCAACACATCTGCAGTTTATTACCTGTTAACCTTGCAAATCCACCGATCGTCTCCGGAAGCGGAAGCCTTTTGAGGTAGGCTGGAAGCTGGACTTTTATTATCCTTGAAATAGTTTCTAAAACCATCTTGAATTGCTCAATGTGGCAGGTTTGTGTTTGACTTGGATAGTTCCTGGGATTCGTTCATGTCACTACGTTCACTTCTGAGCGCACGTTCTCGCCGGTACGTAAACTGCTCGCGTGAAATCTGGAAAACAAGTGAAGAAATGCGTAGCTGTTTTTGTGAATATACGTAACAACGACTTGTGACGGTAGAGCCCGTAACCAATCAGCGTTATAGGAGTTGGTGGCTCCTGATTGGACAACTCGAATTCAGAGTGAGGAAGGTGGTTTTTGCCTACTTCGTGTGCACCTCGTAAACTTCGCTTTTAAAATGACGTAAAAGAGGTCAATTATCGAAATTTAGGTAAATTCACGAAAAACTTTTCTCTCCCAGAATGGAAAAAAACAACAACTTTTGTTCTAGGTATCTCAGACCTAGCAGGGCTGGGCTATATGTCTTTTTGTAAAGCCATTGTGAGATGATAGAGATTTGACAAGTTTTACAGTTTGACACACTATTATACCACTGGAGCTATCCAATCAATATCACTGCTACCAAAGTTTTGCATCAATTAGAGAGGGTTTATTTGTCAGGAATGGTAATTTATCTAGATTAGCCTACAGATTAGCCTGCATGTGTTGTTATGTTTGAGTTTTGGGAAATTTTCAAGAAAAAAATCTAATTGCCTTTATATTAATATTCTAGTATATATTAAAAACAGCTATCATATTAAGGGTTCTATCCATGTACTGACCTCTAAAAATATGGATAAAAACAAGATTGTCACTATGGTTTTTTAACTGTGAGAGGAAACAGAAAAACATAACGGGTACAGTAACATGGTTTTATCCATAATGTATATATACTGATATCTGGAAGCCCACAGTCCATTACTTGATGAAAGAAAAATGCCTTGAAGTTACTTATGTGTAATTGTTGCAATTATGGTTTCAGATCTAAAGTTCCCATTCCAAAGCAGCAGTCTTTGAAAGCTTGGTTTCATTTGCAATGCCCTACTAATTATATGTAATTATGGAAGGGGGTAATTTGTGAGTATTGTGATTAAATCTTACTTGCAAAAATGTATCTCAACGTCAGACCAAATTGAATATCCAGTGAGGTAAAAGGAAAAACTCAGTAAGCACTGCGACAATGGAGGAATGCACACTTCAATTAAAATGAATCAATTAGAGCAATGAACCAGGCTTCTCAGATTCCTCACAAATTTGCAGTATCCCAAGAGAAAAATATTTCCATTTAGTAAAAGTTACATGTCACATTCTTTAAATAAGTTCTTACACAAATATTAGCCTATTATAAAAGACTTTTGGTACCTAAAACAGATTAATTAGATTTTAACACATAAATAGTAATATTTTTAGCCTTACAGCTCAGGGCTGTAACATAAAGTCTAACTGATTAAAAGTATTTCTAAAAGTAAGACATACTGAAAGGACCACTTCCTAAAAACTGTCCTATTTACAGTAATACAATAGATGAGATGTACTTAGCCACCACATTAACACTTACTTTTATGTAAAATATCAATAGTACAGTCATGGCCAACTATATTCCTGGCAAGAGAGTCCTGTTCTCTTTCAAAACTCACATTCATCACATGTCATAACTTGTTCACAAGAGGAGGTAACATTAAAAAATACAACACCTCTTCAGTTAATGTCACCCGAGTTCAATGCTTCAGTAGCCTATCATACAACAGATCGATCATTCATGCAGATTATTGGATCAATACAAGCTTCCCACATTGTGACATTAGTTCTCTGTGATAAAAACACAAACTGTAATTGTTTTTCCTCTGAGAGCTTTGTGGTTACTCATAGCCATCTTGGAAAATAATTTTGTTCATTATGCTTGAAATTTTACACAAGTTTAAAAATCTAAAGAGAGGTTATTGAGATTCTGAGCAGAAGCCACATTTTAGGGACATTACAACTAGCCTACTATGATAAAGAGCAACTGCGACCAACTCAAATTACCCTATTTTTTTAATCCATCACTGTTGCCTTTTGTGAGTAGTCCTAGCATATACTTTTTTAAAAGGCATGAACTAATCCAAAAAAGAATGGAAAGGCAAAACGTAATGGTTTATAGTAAGTTAAGAAAGGTGAAAAATTAACTTTCAAACTGATATTTTAGCAAAGGGCAATCAGGGGAACATTTGACCTACTGAGATTTTACATGTGGCTAACGCGCCCTCTATTGTTGGCATGGTTTCCCCCTCGCAGTCTGTAGAGAACCGCAATGCCCAGAGTTCATTGCGGTTAGAAGTAGCCCAGTATTCGCCTGTATTAATGCCCGTTTGTGTCTCCGGTTTTATATTCATAGCACACAGGAAAAGCTCATCAAACGTCAGTTATAAATGAAAAATTTATCCATTAAAACTCTTTTAGGAAACTGGAAGAATGTTTTCCAGCTAATAAGATTACACTGATTTCATGGGGATATTTTTAGACAGCTAAATTCCTTGTGTCAGGTCCTGAGCCTCCGGTGTCATTGGTGAATGACCGAAGATGTCTCACAGCAGGTTGTTTGCAAGGCTGCTTTGTAAGTATTTGGTTTATTAAAATTTTGACAACTTGGTAGGTTTGACAGTTGAGTTTATGTAACACAGGTATTCTCATCGGCACGAAGTTGTACATTTGCTGGGGTTCGCAGGCTCATATTATTTTGCACTGGCTAGCAAAGCTCCCCTTGGTTGGCTGTCAGGTCTCCTCCAGGCTAGTTAGCAACATTGGTCTGCCAACTGCCTGTTTCTGTAGTTCAATGACAGTTAGCCAGCGAGCTAACTAGCTAGCTCTTCGCTAACGTCCAAAACAAATCTAACTTTAACCCCTCTGCCAACCCTGTCCTAGTAGCAAGTGTTGACCTTTGACCTTTCGTGTCCTCTCGACTAAATGTGGCGTGGGTATTTACTCTGCTCAAGTTGTAATTGCTAGAGTAGCTCATGTTAAGCTTGCACATTGGATTGGAAGCAGCTAAATAAGTTGTTCAGTATGTCTGCAGCGTGCATGCTTGCAACGCTTACCAATTCAAAGAACTGACATCAAAGTTCAGATAGTGCATTGATAAGACTACGCATGGCGTCGTTCGGTTACTAAGATATTAATTGGATAATATAGTGGCTGTCACATTGTTCGAACATTTAGCTTGAGTGACCGTTGTTTACTGTCATTGAGAGGTTGTGTCCGATTGGAGCAGTGACCACAAGACCAAAGTTCAGTGATTGTTAGTGAATGCCAGTGGTTTCCTTTCGTAATCCTCTGATTCGATTGCTTGCATGTAAAACCAACGTATTAATTTGTTAAATCTTAACAGTAGTTATAATGTATTCCCAAACAACTTAGTTACCTTCAATACCATACATTTTTTGTTCCTTAAAGTTTTCTTAGCAGGTAGCACTTTATTTGATGCCTTTTTCAGTCAGAGTTGAAACCTGCTCCCCCACCATGTAATTAGAATAAATCAAACAAAACTGATAACAAAACATCTATTTGTTGGAGTAGTTCACTGAAAGGTGACCATTATTTTGGGTGTAGCATTCAGTGTTTCATCTAAATTATTGAGGTTTTCATCTTTGAAAACCTCATTCTCTTTTAACTCTAAATAAGTTGTTTTATTGCTTTATGGTCAAACCTTTACAAAGGTAATTCCACCTTTACATAAAATAAAATACTTAACCAAACTTCACTTTACTAGCTTAAGTTAAAAATTAAATTGTCAACTACAAGTAGAATGATTGTCCCTGATCAAATGCAGAGAGTAACACATAGATGTGCGTGCAGATGTACAGAGGGAAAGAGAAACTTCAATGATTTTATTTGTATGAAACTGTATTGATGTTAGCTGAAACTTTTGTGTAAAAAGTTACTTTGTCAAAGGTACTGTTTGCTCATAGTCCAGCATGTTGTCAGATGTACTTGTAAGATAAGGTAATGCTATCATATGGCATCCGCAGTTTTTGTCAAATCTGTTGTCTCAGTAGCTGTAAAACTACTCCTCACCTGCTCTTTGACCTGAATGTGTCTTACTGTGTAGTACAGCAAGATCTTACAGCAAGGTCTAAGTCTGGGATTTAGTAACAACTTTCTTCAGCTGCTGAAAATTGCTTTGATAAGATGTGGGACTGAACTGAACCGCACAGTAAACGTAATCTGGAAGGACAAAACACTGAGCTTAAAGAGTTTAGGGTTTGCAGAACTCTGCAGTTTTCTGTGCCTTTGTCACTACAACTGTCTCATTTCATGACTACATGAGATGAAACAGTCATATGTCAGTGTATAAATAACAATTCAATGCAGCATTAAATACTGGTTAATTTTAGCTGTATACAAAATATGCTGTAGCATTCTTTCAAAACTGATCACTACATCATATCACAATACAATATCACGACCAGGGGGTCTATTAGATTATAGTACAGCAACTTCAATCAGTCAGTGCAGTCAGACAAAATCAGCTCTCCATGTATTTTTTTCAGTGGTTGGCATCATAACGGCTCCATAGCAGAGGCAACTATCTCAATAAATTTATAAATGTTCAGCATACACCTTAAACAACCTAGAAAATCTTTGGTCAAAGGTGCAGTTAAGGTCAGCTGAAAAGATGAAATTGTTGCTCAGCAACAGATAAATTACTCTGTAAGAAATAAATGCCAAAACACTACTAGCTCCCACAAAAAAAGTGAATAGATAGTCCTCATTATAACCTCAACCTTTTATTATTTACTGTAAAAAGAGACATTTGGTTGGGTTCTTTTTATCTAAAAACCATCTTTACACCCAGCATATCTTTATAAATTTGAACACTGTGATTAAATGCAGAAACATTTTACCTGCATGTACCAGCTCAATTTTATAGTCCTTTTCAGTGAATTTATTCGTAATCTCACTTTTCATGACTAATAGTGACCTGTTTATTAACATATGTTACTTAACCTAAAGTCATTCTGTGTTGCCCATCTTTCTCTTTACCCATTCAGTGCAGCAGAGTGGAGTGAGGCACTGTTATACAGGAACAAGAAAAAACCTCTACATTGACAAGAGCACGAAGGTCATCTGCCAAGGTTTCACAGGGAAGCAGGTTTGTACTGCCCTTTTGTTACCATCAACACTTTTTTTTTATTATTGCTTCACACATCAGATGAAGTAAGTGTA
>JAPZDY010000020.1:9304406-9316015 GCA_029783645.1 Ctenochaetus hawaiiensis | reverse complement strand
CGCGCGTTAAAAAAATTAGTGCCGTTAAAAGGAGTTTGAGTTAACGCGTTATTAACGCGTTAACTTCGACAGCCCTACCTGTGACATATTGAATTTGAAATGTCGACATAGCGTCAAGTTTATTCCTGACAATATTAAAACAAGCAGTTGGGACTGAAAGAACAAATTGATTCTGATCAGAGTGTATGGCATGGGTCGCTTGAAGAAGAATCTAAAGAGAATTTACTGAGAAGACTGGGTGTGTGTAGCATTAGGCTTGAAAACAGTAGTCATCTCTCATATTGACATCACAAGCCTGTATTACCTTTCAGCCTCATTGTGAATGTTGGTAAGACTTAAGACTGTTGAAGGCTGTTTTAATATTTCTTAAGTTTGGTCTTCTCTGATTAGACAAGATAAAATCTCACATGAATGTCTTATTGGACTTATTGGAAACAGGATGAATCTCAGATCCACCAAGTTCACTTTGAACTAAAACTCAGCAGGTGCTGATCTGTTCTGGTTAGAAGCACAAACACTGTGTATTGAGAAACCCACTTCCTGATACTTGCCAAGGCTATTCCTTTAATGATGTTGAATAGTCCAATATGGTGGCCCAAATAAAAAATAAGACTCTTGTCCGCTTTGAAATTTCTATGTCTGTTAAAAATCTTACAAAAAGTGCATCTCACCACTGGTCCATGACCAGGTGCCTTTTTTTTTAGACAGGAATAAAATATGAGAAATGAAACATTGTTCTATATCACATCTTTGAAACAAAGAGGTTCAGAATGGAAATACCTCATTATAAAGTATTTGATGAATACCATTAAGAGGCCATGCCATTAATGATGCATTAGTTCCACAAGTGCTTTTTAGCTGCCTCTTATTTTTTTGTTCATGTCTGTATGAATTGCAGGTAGAAAAGTAATTTCTCCAATTTCAAAGTACAGATGTTAAAGTTCCCATTATTTGTTCATCCTGTTATTATCTTAATTCCTTTTTCACAGCCTTGTCTCTCTAACTGATTGATTTCTGCTTCGACTTCGCAACGCATGCATACTTTTTATGCTCAGCCTGAAACTAGGAGGCTATATGGAACAATGTACCTTAGTGTCCTCAATGGGGCTGGCCCCCTAAAAGTTGATGATCCTAATCATTAGTCAAGAAGACCTTGAGTCATCACTCATATTTTCCGTAGAATCATTGCATTTTGTCATTTTGCTGCATCATCTACACAATGCAGTGCAGAGGCTACAGCATGGCAGCTTATAACCTTTACAAACCAAGTCCCAAAGTGACCACAAAAAATGGTGTTTTCTAAGTCAAGCATGATGCTCTACGTGCAAGTGCACCTGAGTTCAGGGGTCACACAGAGCAAGAGCCCCAGCAAGGAGGGTTTATGCTGGTTGGCCTAGTCTACCATGAAATTTTGTTGAAAAATGTTCAGTAAGAGTATGAAAACGTACTCGCTACAACCATCAGAGTTACTGAAAGAACCAACATGACACAAACCCTAAAACTCACTATGGTGGTAGCAGAGAAAAGTTACAAAAAAAGTTAGGGCAGCAGTAGGGCTACAGTCTGTTAGCTGCTCCAATGCAGTCTACTTTATTTAAAAATTTTGGCAGTGTCGGCTAAATTACTTTTCAACCAAATGGTGGTACAACTTCCTTTCCTGCCATCTGCTATGATTGACTCATCACAGACTCATCGTCTGTCAGCATCTAGGCAGGAGAGGTGCTCTGTAGTGCAACAGGATTTTGGGGCACCGGGGGATCCCATACAGAGGTCAGTGTGACGCAGAACTATAAAAAGGAACATACAGTTGAATCATCATGTTAACAGCTAGGTCTGATACAGCTGACAAAAAACTGAGTTGAGTAAAAACCCTGTTCTTCAAATATGCATCTCACCAGCTTAATTTATTCATTTATTTACATCAGCTGTTGCAACCACATCATGCAGACATGCTGTAGTGATACCATTATATGATAGCAAAGATCAGCTGTTGGCAAGAAATCGTTAAGCAGGCTTATCTGCCACCATAAACTCTATATCAAAGGGCTGTGAAACACCTAAATTAATCGAAAAACAACTCAGCTTCATTATTATTTAGACATTTTAATTATGGAGTGTCCTCTAGCCAGACTTCATAAAGCCAGTGTTGCAACAGTATTAAATACTGTAGAGTTCATCAGGGGGCTTTATTGGTGGCTCTGCTAGCAACTTCCTAAGTCTGAGTATGACCCAGGGCTACAGCAAATTACATTTAATGCAATATTTAAACGCGCTGTCATCTTTGTTGCTGGTAATGTGGTTCTCTTGATTATTATTCATGTAATATTTTACTTGGTGTTGCCAGGTTTTTTTGTTTTATGGTATGAATATAAATTTAGGTGACGTTTTTTTCCGTGAAGATTTGTCTTGTGGAGGTTTGCCCATGATTTTATAGATCATGGTGTCATTTTTCTTAAGAAATTATTTATAATAAATGATTATTGGTCCCCTGTGATTTGAAAGAGCTTTGTAATTCATGTTCCTTGGATATGAAAGGAAGACATTGTTAAACTTACATGCAGAGATTACCGTGGATTGGGGCAGTTGTATTATTGAACAAACTTTGAAGGGACATCTAATTGAAAGTGAAAAATGCTGTTTCTGCTGCACAACTTTGGTCTACTTTTGTGTTATTTGTCTAGAATTCAGAGTTACTTATTTGCAATGGCTTTCGAAAGCTTTTTCTCGCCTCTTCACTTTTTGCAAACCCACTGAGTTTAAGATTTCATTTAAAGCAGCTATAGGTCTTATAGGCCTATTATTTTTATATTCATATGGATGACCAGACTACTTGAAGAGCCACTTGTTGCAACTGACCCAAAAAGAATCAATGTGACCCTTCAGTTCACCTCAGCAGTTTTAACACCATTGGGTCACTGATTTGGTTTTATGCACCAGAACTATACTCTTTTGATTCACTTCCGAGACAAAAGAACTGTACTCATTAATGACTGTCTGCTCAGCACCAAACTGCAGACAGTACAACTCTGAGAATAGCTGGTGAAAATAGTGTTAAGAACAAGAAATCCCCCTCAATGTTGTAGACACAAAAAACAATTAAGAAAGGGGAGAAAATATTAAACTTAAATTTTCTAGGTCGCTAAAAACACACCTTCAGATGGATTTTGATATAATAGTTATATACTGATTACTGTGTCACTACTTACCTGTTGAAAGTGTAAATAAGCAACAAGTGCCAACAAGTTCTTATGACCTTGAAAAGGTACATCAGTGTTGATAGCCTGCTTTTCATGGCTTTCAAATGGCTGAAAAGGTCATTTCAGTTTAAATAGATCAGATGTTGCATTTCTCATAATTGATTCTACATGCAAAGCTGATTCCTCTTAATTTTTTTTTTACCTCAAAATGATCTGAAACTTGAAAAAAATCATCCTGCAAAGCTTGCAAAAAGTGCAGAAGTCAGAATACTTGGAAGCACAATTTACTTAAAACTAGTGGTGGTGCATGCAGATGCAGCAGCCTGTTGCCTCTTCCGACTTACTAATTTTTATAAAAATGTTTATTTTCTCTTAATGCTTAAAATCTTAGTACCCAACATTGTAAAGGGAAGCATGGATTTAGATAAAAAGCAGCACATTTTTTGAGATGATCACTGCAGACAGCACCTTCTGACCACCGGGCCCGACCAGCCAGACTACACCAGAAGGAGAGAGAAGGTAGCCAGGATAAAAGCCATCAGCCCAGCTTGGACTTGAGACTGCTCCTGGCCAATGTCTGGTCACAGAAAATGAAATGGGCAAAAAGGAACTTATGCTGGCCACACAGCAGAATATGAGAGACTCTTTTGCCTCCATAGTTATAGAGCTTTGTCTCCACCAGGTTAAGTTGTTGCATTCGATGTGCTCTGAGCCAACAGAGCCCAGAACTCTGGCAAGAAGAGGGAAGACAGGCAGTTTGTTTCATATCAATGATGCTTGGTGCTCATGCGAGTTAAAGCTGATGGACAGAGTTTCTCAAATGCTGAACTTTAACTGTGAAGATGTTGACCTCATTATCTTTACTATCTTATTGCTGATGTTCCCAGTGCACCAGATGCAGATTCAGAAAATGTACAGAATCATTTCCTGGGTGTAAAGGCCTACTGATGTATATGTATATATGTATGTAAATAAGTGTATTATGTTTTATCCTCTTGTATGGTATTGTATGAAGGACTACAAACTTTTAATCATTGTGTTACCCTGTGTTGCACATGGATGAATAAATTAGGATGAATTATCTCCTTTAACTCTACACATCTACTGAACACAAGTTGCTAATGAAATTCACTTATCATCCGTAAAAGGAACAAAAGTTAAGAAATGGAAAACTCTTATTATTTATGAATTCTCATTGTGGAGTCTCTACAGTGCAGTTAAATTTTGTGTTGTTTTGTCAAATGATTCAGACAGTGCAGAATGGTTTCAGGCAACCCCAGTGAACAGCTATGAAAACAGCCAGTGCTGTTGTGATGATCAGATTCAGTCAGGCATAAAGCTGCTTCTTATTCTACTCAACAGCCATGAGATCCTTCAATATTCACAGGAGTTATCCTTTGAGATTCTTGAGTATACAACTAGTGTTTGCTTTGTCTCCTGCAAGGTATTGGCGGGGATCCATTCAACGGTACAAACTTCATAGACTGTCTGGAGGTGTTCCTGCAGGATCCCAAGACAGAGGGCATCATCCTTATTGGAGAAATCGGAGGCAATGCTGAGGAGAATGCAGCAGAGTTCCTTAAACAACACAACTCTGTAAGAAAATAATACGATGTACACCCATTATTTTACTCTACTCTCCTTTTTTCACACAGCTACTGCACTTCCATGTTGGGTCTATATTCATTAATCTAAATATTAATCCATTCCTGAGTTGACTTCTAGTCATGACCTCTTAAATCTATCAACTCGAGCAGACGGCGGAAACCATCATTTGCCCATAACAAAGTGAAACTATATGAAAGCGTCCCCTCTTTTTGGTCACAGCCGCAGGCTTTCTCCCTCACTTTTCTGTGTCCGTATGATAAAGACAGAGAGCGACAGATGGGATGAGGCACTGATTCACAGGGCATGTTTTAGAAATCTGCAATGATGATGAGAAGTGAACCTTTGCTGATGCCTACATGTGATTTAGAGCAGCAGGGTGATGATTGGCTTATGTAGCCAAGTGGCTGAGAACCTGTAATTGACATTTTTAACTTCAGCAGGCCTGAGCTTGGCATTTGGCTTCTTGCAGATGACTTTTAATCTGTTAATTTTTCAGTGTGTGTGTGTTTGTCACGGTGTATGTGTGCATGCTTATGGTGCTCTCGAGCTGCGAAATGGACTTGATTTACCCTCGGCTGCTCTAATGCATGCAAATCTCCCGCCGGCGTCTCAGGAGAATAACTTCTCTTCACTCAACAAATAAAGTACAAACACCACCTCCTCACCCACCCAATCACCCAGAATGTTGACAGCAAGGGACAGTTCAAATGAAACACATGCCTAACAAAACCCAGCAGAGCGTGGGAGTAAGCTGCAAATAGTACAATGGTATAGTTTGGACCTTTCTTTTTAGTAGTAGAGAGGAGAACAAAGAAGTCTGGAGACAGTGTTTTGTCTTAAGAGCAAACTTTTCTTTATTGGAATAGATTTGAAATCAAGCAATCATTATATTAACCATGGGTGGTTCACATATGTGTATATTGTGTTGATCTGAAGCACAGACTTGCCTGTTAAGTGCGGCAGGTGAGCTCAGACAAAATAAATAAATGCTGTAAAATAGTGAACACTTAAGCTTAATGATTAAGTTTGATGATCAGTAAGATTTATCCAGTTTATGAAATCTGCAGCACATCTGTTGTAAAGAGAACCTTTCTGTATTTTAAGCTTGATATGACTTTGCAGTCTTGACCTTGCAAGTAAAAGCTGTCAGCTTTCACAGCTTGATGGAAACTTTATTTTGCTTTCACAGAACAAAAATAGAAAGAAAAAATTAACCTGATGCAAAAACAAATTCTGTTTCTTTTGTTTTAAATTGTAAATGGATTTTGAAGTATCCATGACTCAATATACGACAGTCAAAGCTAAGGTTTGCTGAAAAACAACCTTCATAAGTATTATTTATTAATATTTTAACTATCAAAAAGCCAACTAATCAGGGCCATGTGGACTGTTTTGATGTGTTTCCTTTTATTAGACAGACATTGGCTCACCAACAAGCTGGTTTCAGACCTCCAAATCACCTCCCACTTGTCAGAATTGTTCAGCAAATTTTAAATAGGTCTGGTGATGTGCCCGTCGAAGGCCGTTTCTACAGGTAGGAGGAGTGTCTGAACAATCTGAGCTTTTTGGGTAGGATTTAAAATTTTGATGCCTACTCCCTTGATAGCTTGACTGACCATATGGCTACATCAGTGAGAAACAGCTACAGAAAACTATCTTCAGGAACACAAAATGCATGAGAGCTGCAGCTGTAATGAATATTTATATATTTTTTTAATTTATACATAAAGAAACAGCATTTCACAGTTTGTTTGTAAGTTCTACCAAACTGGACATATTAAGGCCAGAATGAAAAAAAAAAAGTCCAGTCTCATGTTTGAATTGTTTGTATGTGTTAAATGTTTATATGATTTTTTTATATTAATGAAATAGTGCAGAAACAAACATAACACCAAAAGGTTAAGAAGTATTGATTTTAGTGTCCATCAGTGTTGCAGTTGACTTAATGCACACTGTTTATCCACTGACACCTTGATTCTGTAAAATTTAGGAGAACAATGTCATACTTCCCCCTTGGTTCTGCTGTCTGACTTTATGGTGCAGGGCATATTTCAGCGTTCATCCCTGCCAACATAACATGGTCTTAAAAGTCACCTGTATCAAAGGTCTGCCTGTCATCAGCAGAGTTTCACAGGCTGTCTGGAGTCAGAAATAGCTTTTACACGGAGTAACCATGCTACAATTTGCTTCATGCATATCAAGTAGGTTGGAGAATTTGGCACCTAAGCTACCGTAAAGGTTTAGGTTTTTTTTTTTTTCTTTTCTATTTAAGTCAAGCCTGTCTCCACTGAGCTTAGCTAAACCCCTTGTAATTCTGTGGAAACAACAATGACAGCCGATGCAGGTTGCAGTCTGGAGGGAGGTTAGAGCAGTGTTGGTGAGCTCCACGTGTACATGCAGGTGCAGGTTTTATTCATGCCTACATATCATGTTAATAGTGGCGTTTTTAAGTGTCTCAGTTTGGCTTTTTTTAACTTGTTAATACAGCTCCTCAACTTGGAGCTGGCTACTTTGTGTTCACAGAACAAAGCCCTCCTCCAGCCATGTTGAAACACAGAGATGGAGGGCCCACCCTATTGGTCTCATTATTAGGGTAATATATCTGAACTGCTAACAGTAGAAGACAAAAGACGGGTAAAGTGAATGATAGTATGACTCCCCTCCCTGAATGCATTGTTAGTACTTAGTATCCAGGGAGGCAGGGATTAATAGAGTAATTAAACCCCTTTCGTTTGAGGTAGATTTAAGACTTGATTCACATGAGGCTGGTTTGTTTATTCAGAACGTGATTTGACTTCCGAATACTAAGTGGAGTTAGGTGCTAATTTGTTTTGTGCTTACAGTTTTCAACACATGGAACAGATGCTTGCAACATATTTAGAGCACTTAAAGTGATATTCCCTCTCTCTTCATTTCCCTGCTAACTGTACAAGTGCTAATGTCTCATTAGTGGTGCATTTCTAGCCAAGGTCCTCAACATTTCCCTGGCTGATATACATCCTGCTAGTCTCAATTATCAAGAGTCATCTCCAGTTTATATTAGTGACTGCCATCTTGTTCCTGCCAGTGTCAGCTTTGAATTTGGAGCTGAAATGGCAGCAGAAGTGGGTGTCTTTGAAGGACCTCGTTGTATTGCCTTGGCTGTTGAACATGTCACATTCACTCTCTGAAAGGAACCTGCCAGATGAGCCATAGCCTTTGTTGAGAGCCCGAGACTAAATACGTGTGTGCGTGCGCACAAAGCCGTCCTCTACAATTATGTTGTTATTCCAAAGTATGAAATATTAGCTGTGGTACATGCACACGCACACGCACACACACGCGCACCCACACACACACTGTGTGCGTCTTGCAGGTTATGATGTTATTGCTGAAGATGAAATATTAGCTCTCTTCACCTTGGAAATGATCTTAACTGTTGAACGTAACATCCATCAGTGAGCAAGCAGCAAAGACAGGCGCTGAGCTAATCAGTGTCTGCATGACTAATTACCATCTCAGAAATGAGATGATATGAAATGGCAGGAGCCTGAGCCCCTATCTGGTCATACACCAACCCATGCAATTAAATGGCTTGATTGACCCTTTGTTTTAATAATGTAGGCTGAGGCGGAGATGACTGGTTAGACAAGGCTGTTACCCTGGGGGCTCTGTAATAGGAGGACATGAGGTGGTAAATTTCTAATGAATGAATAAAATGCAGGTGCAGTAAACTAATTCTGTCTGTTTTAGTCTCCCCGTTCCCTTGTTTTACGCCACTCTGGCTTCCCTTTCATTCACTGTCGCTTTGCTAACTGTACTCACACCCTTATTCCTTCCCTTGAGCTTCTTATCTTTTTTTGTCCGTCTTCACCTCATTTTACGCTCATGCTTTTCTCTCTCCCTTGTCCACTTTAGGGAGCTAATTCGAAGCCCGTGGTGTCCTTCATTGCTGGGCTAACTGCTCCTCCTGGTCGAAGGATGGGCCATGCCGGCGCCATCATCGCTGGTGGAAAGGGTGGAGCCAAAGAGAAGATTGCAGCCCTCCAGTCAGCTGGGGTTGTAGTCAGCATGTCCCCTGCCCAGCTGGGCAGCACTATTTTCAAGGTGAGTCCTTTGTTCCAGCAAGATTATGATTATGATTATTATTGTAAATTATGATGTAACAATTTTGAAGGGGCAAGTCAGACTAATGAATACATTGAACTTTGATACTGTAAGCAGTTTTTGCTGATTATATTAACATAATACAACTAAAGCAAGATAAGAAGCTCTACTTGTAATGGATTTCTTGTATGTGTTGCTGATGCTACAGATGTGAGTACGCCTTCCACTACCTATTTTTGTAATGTGATAAGATCAAGTTTATAGACCTCTCAAAGGTTTACAAAAAAGGTTTATAAAAATCAATTATTTATCTTCAAACTATCCACACTTCTCTTAAGCCTCATATCTATCTGGCTACCTTAATGTTTCAACACTTAAGCAATATGTTAGTTGTAGAAAGCTCCCTAAACATCTGTCTGGAAATTCCACAGGTAATCGTGTACATTGGTGGCAGGTTATTTTTTGAACATGAATTGACTGAGCATGAAAGGAGCATCCTCGATAGGCTCAGAAGTTCACAGGCAAGGTTGGAAGAAAGTCAACACTTTGTAAAAAACAAAAAATGTGTAAACTGACAGACTGAACACCTAAAGGTTCATGTTCTACTTTTTTCTAGGCCTATTAAACTGTTTAAAAAAACACGACAGATCTGATACAAAGATTAACAGTCTGGAAGAGCCGAGAGATTTAACGTGTATAATGTAAACTGAAGCACAAAAGAGCAAAAAAAGCACAGTATTTGTCTTGACTATATAAGCAAATTTTTTAACCCAGCAAAACATTTAGACATCTGTGTCTAAACAATAAAATTCCAGTACTTGACATGATTAACAAACAGGTGAGTAATAGATCTACTTTAACGAATTCAAATGTCATATCTTGTGTTTTGCATTCTCTCCATTACATATATGCAGTTTAAATTTGCTCAGTCACCTAGTAACATTCTCTAGATATTGCATTAATCTCTATTGACACATAATCCCAAATAAAACAGACCCAGATGTTCCCCCTTTTTTGGCTTCATCCATGAAGCTCATCTTATCTTATTCTGACCTTTCTCTTTCTCTTCTTTACTCCATTTTCAGTCTTTGTCTTTAGTTTCTGACTGGATCGTCCTTCCAAAATTTAATTTAAATAGAAGAGACTTTTCACTTAATTACAAAAAGCAAACCTGAATGTACTCCATTGTATCAGTCTGAACTAACTAGGTAAAAATAGCTAACACACAAACACTCAGGTAACATTTTCATTATACAGATGAATAAGCAAGCTAATTAGAGCTGACATTCAGCATAACTTATTGGAAGGTAATATCCTGTTGTAACACAACTCAAATAATAGTTCTCCTATGGCTCCAGAGCAGTGATGCTGGTCACCTTAATCACTGAGCAGTGACAAGGTTTGTTGGGAACAGGAGTAGCAAGTTGAGACTGAACTTTTAATACGCTGTAAAGAAAAGCAGAAGACAAGGGCAGAAATTAATAAATGCGTGTTGACAGTGGCTGAGTTGGCGCCACTGCCCCTTTATTTCAATTTATCTCTAGGGAAGCACTGTTAACAAGATGTATAAAAAGTGAAAGCATGTATTGCACCCATTCATCATCTAATACTTTCATTACCATTGCTGGCACTACTGCACGCAGATATGGATTTACACACCTTTTTTTTCCTCCCAGAGTTTAATTCATAATCATTGTGTGTAATGATGAAAAACGTGCGATGTGGTTGCTCATTTTGCTGCACATTGTGTTCATACATCTCTGTTAATTTCATTGACCGCCATAATCAGAGTAATAACAACTAAAAGAAAGCAAGTAGACATAATGCTTCGGGCAAGGGCAGAAACGTTGACATCCTCATTCTGTGCTGCTGTGGGAGGTGGAGAGCATCTCGGCTGTCACTGACCTGCATGAGTCTCGAAACCAGAGGCAAAAAACTCATATCTGCGGAGGTGGATACATGCATCATCATACTTAATTTGAGGTTTATGATTTATAAATCCAGCTACAGTTGGATGGTTCTTGGTAAAGTAAATAAATATATAAATACAATAAAATAACTGAATGAATAGCCCTCTGTAGACCTTGCATTGATTTTTTTGTTAAAGTGGCTGGTTTTTATTATAACCTTAAAAATTACTGAAATTACATATTACTTAAAAAGTCTGCAAATGAATGCATCATCAAGTGTATTCATAGAATTAAAGAGATATGTGATGTTTATTAGGAAGTGCTGAAGAAATGTCTTATACCAAACATTTACAAGGCTGTCACATCTGAGTGGTGCATCTTCAAATTTAACACACACACTGTTTGCTTTTGTCCTCAAATTTACATTAAAACATCTTTGCAAACCATTTATCATAACTACAATCACAAATAGATACTGCCAACTACAGTTTTTATGTTTTAGAAAGCAGCAGGCTATAATTGCTCTTTTTCCACCGTTATAACATTTTCACTTCTGCTCAGGTCTTGTTTTTTTTCTTACTCCAACTCATTTTCCATTGCAAACCTTGTTGGATGAGTAAATAAACACAGACACTATTTAAAAGAAATTGTTGAATTAACTCTTTTAGTACTGGTTTTCACAGAAATTCTGTTATTCAATCATGGACTATATACACAGAAAAATAGTTGTTTTTTTTATAATTTATTATTAAAAGAAAGAACCACAATAGAATTATCAGTTAGGATGTATAAGGAGAGGAAGTTTCTT
>JAPZDY010000020.1:9264487-9281128 GCA_029783645.1 Ctenochaetus hawaiiensis | reverse complement strand
AAGTAATTCTGAGGCTGTCAAATTCCGACACTGAAGAAGACAGCTTTAGTGGTTTTAGTTGTTAAATTTAGTGGGTGCGGCTTACATTCAGGTGCGGCTTATAGTCCGAAAAGTACGGTACCTGAAACTGCAGTTAGTCTCACCTCTAAGGAGTGTCCCTTTCACCTTGCTGTTTTGGTTTTATGGCTCAAAAATGGATTGTTTTGGTTCTATTTGAGCATTATTATGAATCATGTTTACTGCTACAGTGGGAAGCCACTCTCCAGAACAAGCTCCAAAACTAAAGGCATTAACTAGTCTGTATGGAGCATTTTGCAACTAAATAGCCAGCCAGAAAGAGACTATTGGACAACATGTGCAGGAAACCAGAAATACAACTGAAGATTCATTAGTGACAGTAAGTGGGGCTACATCCACATTATTACTAGGTGAAAAATGTAAAACCTAAGTAGTAAATACTTAAAATGTCACAAAAATGTCTATACACATGATTAGAATTCGGAGATGATTGATATGTTCATGGCCTGAAGTAAAAGGAGTCAATCTCAGAATACCTAGCACAGTTATTTTTTAATATAGGTCGTATCTACAACTAAAAACTTTAGTAACTGTCCAACAACCATAAAGTATCAGATCTCCTCTTTGTAGAAAGTGGTCCACAACAGTGATAGTGGCATCTTCACTGTCAAAATGGCAACCTTGAACACCCTCCTCTTCTTAGAAAATGAGTAATGGTCTGAGGGTGGCAAATCAGGTGAATAAGGCAGGTGTTGGAGGAGTTTAAACCTGTTTCCTGGATGACTGCACAAAGCCTATAGTGTCCTTTTTTCAGACAGTGCTGACTTGCAACTTTCAGGTACCCAAAACAGATAAACCCCTAAAAGTTATTGATTTCAAACTTTCTGCATAATCACTTAAAGTACTGAACCGCTAGTGCATGGATCTAGAGCACTATAACTCATCTCCTTCTACCTTCTGCTACAAACTTATCAGCCACCCCTAGCAGCAAGCATGTGATTTAAACACTTACTGAGACACACACACACACAAACACACACACACACACACACACACACACACACACACACACAAACATATAGATGAGAACACAGGATTTATGTGGAAAGATGAGGAGACTGTAACTTTCTTCAAATTAATACATGAATCCAACAGCGTATTTGTATGTACTGTTTGTTGTCTACAGCCTTTAAAGAGCAGAGGGAAAATATTAAACTTCAAGTCATTAAAGGTACTGTGAGTCTGCAGGAAACAATTTTATATTTGCTTAGGTGACACAAGTACAAATGATACCCTGGTATCTAATGTACCACCTGTCCCTGCTCAGCCTTTCCTACGCTCCTCATCAGTGCATCTTTTGTGGTTTTGGAGATACTTACACAATATGATTGATAATACCTACCTGTGTTACATTTTGGATAAGGAGTTCCTCTTTGCAGTCAGAGAAAATGAGTATTATTCTTGCACAGCTTCAGCAACCGAACCAAAAATGGTGATGCAGGTTTTGATATTTTTGACAAGAAACATGTAAACAAAAACATGAAAAAAACCTTTTAAATTATGTGTTGTTTTGCGGCTTTTGTTTGCTTATTATTTAGATCCATCCATCCCATTTAACAACTTAACAGCTGAGAAGTAAAACTCAGTGAACAGACAGCTCATGCGCACTGCATAAACATACGCAGTTTATTTTTCTGTATGTCAGTGTTTGACGCTGATGCCTCCAAATCATCAACAATGTTCACTCCAGTGTCCTCCTTTTTATTTTGTTTGTTATTAATATTCAAGCTTTTCCTCAGCATTTTATCTCCATTTACCCCCTGTCGATGCCCGCTCCACGCCTGACTGTCCTGGAAGATGGTTCCCTCTCCGTCAGACACTTTCAGCAGTTTCTTCAATCTTTGCTTCCTAATGAGTTTTTGTTTTTATGATGTATTGGAGGTTTCCTGTCCTTGTTCAATTCAAAATTTTGGCACTGTGAAGACCTTTGAGGCTGTGTTAAGGGCCATACTACAACCTGATTTGATTCGACTTGACTTGCTGCAAACTAAACTGATCATTTATTTATGATTTGAACCAGATTCAACTTTGGTGACCCTAATGTTGACCACTAGATTCTTCTGCATTTTCCCTCTCCAGTACTGCTGTTTTGTTTACCACAGCTTGTGACAGGGGCATGGGTCTAAAGCTGAACAGGGTTTGTCAACCACAAAAAAAGAATCTGTCAGATGTTTGCTTGCAGTGGCTTTTAAAAGCCCCAAAAAACACCAAAAGCGCCTTTAATCCTTCTTTTCTAGTTCTGTGCTTTGTGTAGGACCTACATAAACCATGCCACATTGCACTTTACGAAGGCAGGCGTTCCATGTTTTAATTATTTTTGATAAATCCTATGAAAAGACCAAAATAACAGTGTATGACAATAACAATAAGTGCCTCCTCACTTTCCATTCATTAAATCCCACTCAATATTTTGACACAGAACAGAACTCAAACAGGAGGAATTACTGTATTTGTTCAGAACTATTTCCATCTGTGGATTAAAACACCTTGGGTGCACAAAACAGTATTTTAAAGATTCACTCAAACTGCAGTTCCCATATTCACCATTATGAAGTCAAATGTCACGCAGTGCAGCAATTTTATTGATGGGTTCAAATACTTTTGGGACACATATCAAGTTTTATAACATAGAAGATGGATGATATCAGGTTTTGGCTTCATGACAAAACTTATTGGTGGGTGAATGTAATGTTTGCTCTGATATTTTTTGTGTTGACAGTAAAAATAACTGAGGTTACATTGCTGGATGTAACTTTTAATTGCACAACTTTGCTTTCTTTTGCATAACTCTCATAAAATAGAGTCTTATTAAATGTGATAAGTCAAAGAAAGGCAAATTTAGTTTTTGCAGTGATGGTGTTTTACTCCAGCATTTCACTAAAATTAATCATTTGTGTGGACACATTTATTAAACAACACTGCTAGAAGTGTGATTTGTAATCACATTAAACTATTTGCTTGAGGTCAGCTGGTCTTTATGACTGGTACATTTATTAGACCGTAATTGCAAATATTACTTCTGAGTATCTTTTTTCAATTTAGTAGCATATGGAGGACTGATCATCTTAGTTCTTTCCTTATTTGCTGAAAACCACAGAAAAAAGGGATAAACTGGGTATTGAGAGAAGGGATTTATCTATGGCAGCAGTGGGTGGACAGCTGATATAAGGATTATCAGCATGATGTGGTGTGACAGTAAAACGAGTAAAGAGTGGTGGAATTGTGTTAATACTTTGCAAAGGGGTATAGATAATTAATCACAAATTCATAGCACTACCATATCAAACGCGATAGTGTGATAAACTGAAATGCAGCAAATATGATGAAGCTGAAATAACTGCAGATTTAGATAATGAATAATATGTACAACTGTGGGATTATGAGTGTGGGTATTTTCACAATAGAAAAAAGACATTGGTTTTAAACTGTGTCCTTGTCTTTAACTTTGGCCAAATTTACCTCTGACTGACACAACTTACTTCCCTCAGACAGAAGACAATGAGAGAGGTAGAGGGGATTTAAATTCCTGAGTTTTGTTTAACATCTACCCCTTTTTTGGCCTGTTTGAAATAGCTAAATGGAAAAGCTATTCACAGAAAGCTATCAGGCCAAAAACACATATTTTAATTTGTGAATTTGTCGGTGGATAATCAAACAAAATGTAAAGCGTGTCTAAAAAAAAGGCAGCAATTTAAACACTCAAATCTTAATAAGTCATTCCCAGTCAATAGCTTCAGTGGACTACTGGTGATCCAGTGGATGTGAACAGATCTAATAGCCAGATATAATGACCAGTGGTTATATGACACAACCGTTCAGTCATTGCATTACACTGTGCCAAGACATAGCCTATATGTTTTTGTTCAGTGTCACAGTTAGAGTAGAGGAAGATGCACAGGTGTTAAAAATCTTCCACCAGACTGTTGTTATTCCTCCTTCCTCTTCTGCAATTTATTTCTATTCTCTCATGCTCGACAATTATTTTGTTGTGGTGCAGCACTGAGGTCTGTGAGAGACCCACTCATTGAATTTCCAGACAGTCACACATAAAGAACAGAATGTCGTACTATGTGTGTGTGTTTGTGTGTGTGTGTGTGTGCGTGCGTGGGTGTGTGTGCAGGCATGTAATTTGGTAGTGAATGTGTGCGGTGCATTAATGGTTTCCACATCAAGTATGCAGTGTGGAGTAAAAGGAAGTCTGGAATGTGCATGATGCCTTTGGAGGTGATACATTGTGCTGTACAACCAAAGATTAGAAATCCTGGAATTGCAAAAAAAGTCATTTTGAAAATATCTTTGAATTTTTTATGAAAGTAAACAACCCTGGATGATCTGTATGCAACTAATGTCCCTCCTAATGACAAAATAACATTAACAATTAATAATTAATGTAGCTATTTATTCAGGCAAGCAGAGACACAGCAGACGTTTGAAGCATGCCTAACAAATCACAGACACACTGCTGCTGCTAAAAGTGCAACACCTGCAGTCAGATTGTGTCTCGCCACAACATGCAGACATTAAGACAGGCACACTCCTAATTTAAAGTTAAATTTAGCTAAACTAAAGGGATGGCCATGCATTGTAAAACCTTCGATAGCTCAGTAAGACATCAGACAATATAATCTCACACTCAACTCATCACATACTGATGCCTGGTCAGAACTACATAGTTAGTCTTAGGAAAAGATCAGGACTTCTTGCTCCACTGGAACTTGATCTTGAACTTGGTCATTTGGCTGAAAGTCCAGTCCAGATTCACTGCTGCTGTGAGGTCTACTATTGGAAATAAAGAGCAAGTGTGCTTGTGCCACTCTGTGCAGTGACGGGTGTGTTGGTCTTAAAATGAGGTGTGGTCTGGTGCACTGATGGTGCACTGCAACCTTAAGGCAGCAGAGAGCTGCTGTGCCATAAACCAAAAAAAAAAGCTGGTCTAAAGTCATGGTACGTTGTTTTTAGTGCTAGTTAAAGGGCCCATCATTCAAGTCGTTAAATGAACCAACATACAGGTCCACAACGCATCGACACTCTGCATTTTAAACACACACAGACAATGGAAACCACTCACCTCTATCACCGTCACATCCACCACTGCAACTGCAGCACACCAGGTCCCGGCGCATCTGGCTTTTAAAGGGAATGGTAAATGGCACTTTGATTGTTTAAACTGATGTCACACCCAAAACACACCTATGATTTTTTTGAAAAACAACCCTTTTGTGCTGTACGCTTTACTATTTGCCCAGATTAGCGACCATTAAACTATTAAAATGAAGCTGGACACGCTCACTTGTGCCATGTACATTAGACCACATGCCAGAGATCATCAAAACAGGACCCCAAAACTTTAGAAAGTGATGCCAATGGAGCTGCCAAATGTGACACATTCATATGACCTCAGATCCTTCAACTGACCAACCAGCAAAACCTGACTTGAAAAAGTCTTATTTGGTGAGTCCTTGAATACAACAGTAAACACTCTTAAAAAGCTTGTGTATCTTTGTGTGAAGAAGCAATTATGAGAATATATCAATTCTAGAGGGAAGCTGTTGAGTTACCTGATAAATTCTTTCTCTATACTAATAAATATTCTTGTGTAAATGATCTGTTCCATATTAATGGGAGCCATTTGTTGCCCGAGCCACTTCCTGCCAGCTGCCAGTCTCTTTAGCATTTAATTTGATTCCATTTGTGTTGAAGAAGTGTTTGGGCAGGAGACTGGAGACACAACAGTCGGGAGCGGTGACGTCTTCCGACAACGAGGCCTTTGAAGTTGCCGGAGCCCTTTAAAATAATCATGAAGTGACAGAAATGAAAATCTAAAGAACATGCAGCTACATCTCTGAGACAATGTGGGGTGAACCAGGTACAGCAGTTTACTGAAGGGTAATCTGCATTATTTTTAATGACTCTTAATGATGTTTTCATCAAACAGCATCTGATTAGTTGAATTAGAATCATGCAGTCCACAGATTTTGCACCTTTTGATACAAATGACACCTCTTTTTCTATTTCTCTGTATGCTGCTTTGACAGTCTTGAATATGTTTTTTGATTTTGAAGTCATTTTTCAAGTAATAAACAGAAAAGATCACTGAGGAGCACCTGCTGTGATGACAGAGCTGAAAGTGAGGAGGGGAATGTTTGTAGTTCTTAATATAGACACCACAGCTAGAATATATATACAATATTTAAATATGTATCTTGTCAGTAATCATCTTATTCACCTGCACACCAGACCCAGGTTACTCTTTTAAATTCATGGTGTTGTGTTGAACTCAAAAGAGCAAAACTGAGAATAGCAGTTACATAGTGTACCTTTAAAAAGTAATCTAACACCATCCTGAAAATAAATGTTGCACCACCTTCTCTTGTTGAACGTTTCAGGCCTGTTTCAGTTCAGGTTGACCGTGGTCAGAGGTCTTCTTTTTTGCACATTTAACCTCACCCAGCCATGATGTCACAGTGTACCGACACTCTTGATTATATTTTAGTGTCAGCAAGCTAAGAAGTTAAACTAGTGAAGTACAGCAGAAAGAAGGTTTACAAGGGTAAGTGAAGGTTTTTGACAACAAGTTTCATGTTATTCCTCTATGTAATTCCAAACTGAATGATTTATGGACAACAACTCAACAAACTTTGCTGCTCTTAATCTATTTATCAGCCTTTAATTGCTGATGTGATGTTGTCTCCTTATTGCCTTCTTCGTATTGTCCCATTATTGCTTTGATACCCTGGCTTTATCGTATTCATATATCTTTCTGCAGTTTTGTCTCTCTTAATGTTTTATTCATTTACTTTTATTTGTTGTTTCCCCTCGTTTTGCCTTTTGTTTTAACTTGTCCTTAGTCTAGACTTCATTGTGCTTGGCTTTAACGCTGAGTCTTTTACTTTTTCTGTCAAAACACTTTGTACAATGTGTTTTTGAGAAAGCTTTAACAATAAAGTTTTTAAGATTTATTATTACTATAAAATCAAAAAGTAGAACTTCGATTTTAACACCAAATATCTTTGACTTATTTGGACTTGAATATTTGACTTGAAAATACTTAATGCCATACCTATGTCCAAAATTAAAAAAAAATATTTAAAATTTGTGCCAGCAATCAATTGATTTCCCTTTATTTCCTGAAACAATTGTCATTAAGATTATATATTCTCAATTAGCCAAAACTTAATTCCCCAAAACCATTTTGTTTGAACCAATCTAACAGCACCAAATGAAATTGCAGGAGAAACCATGAGGATCTAAATTTATGTTAATTCATAGATTTTTTCTAAAAAAAATCACCAATTGCAAACAAGATCAAAAAGAAGTTCAAAAAAATGAAGTATTCCTCTGTATCTTACAACACTTTTCATGTTCGTAGGTATGTCCCCCTCTAATTATTGTAACTGCCACAAGTTTTAGCTCATCACATTAATGTAGTCTAAACAGTTTAACAACTATATAACACAGGTGAGCATGACTTAAAATAAGTCTTCTCATATTCTTACCATATCCATGTCCAATTATTTAAGACAGATTTTTTTTGCCTTAAAAAAAAAAAAAAAATCCACTGCTTGAAAAAACTGTTCCCAAAAGTGGTTGAAACCATCCTATTTTGTAAAATTAAGATAAAGCAAACAAATAATAAGAACCTGAATATGGCTCTAAGGAGGAATCAAGGGAAGCTAATTGAGAAAAGCAATCTATTTAGCCGATTTAAAGTTTTATAGTGAATTTAATTGCCACTCAGTGAACAATTTCCTCAAGTTTCTCCACACAACTGGGTCCACAATTCTCAAAGTGAAACACAGCGTCATAGGTTTTTTTTTTCTTTCTACCCCTTACAAAGCTCATTATCCGCTGCGTTCTCGTCCTTCTCCTCCTCCGCCTCCTCTCCTCTTCCATCCTCTGGCTTACTTTACTTTCCTGCTCCACAATTCAGCTTGTTCGCTGCAGCCAATTTAAAAGCAGCTTAATCCTGGAGAGAATACTGTTGCTGCTTTCAGCTCCACTCCTGTGAGTGATGTCTGGCAAGATGTAATCTAATGCGCTATGTTTGTGTGATTGATACCACACAGGTGTGCTCCTACAAATGCAAGTGGATGCACAAAGGGGCTTTACTTTGTGCTCATTCACTGCATGGAGAACAGGACCACATGTTGAGGCTTAGAAAATAGCAAGCACTTTCTGACTGCTCTTGAAATCAGCTTGGAAATCAGGGGTTCTCTAGTTGTCTCCTTCTCGCTGTGTATTTTTGTTGTTCCTTTTATTTCAGCATTTGCAACAGCCTTGATTGGCCGAAGGGGTGAAATTGTGGCATGGTGTGTGAGAAAGTTGTGAGAAAGCCAAGTCAGAGACAGCTCCTCTGAAAAAAAAAAAAAAAAACCTGCACCAAGTGGGATGTGTAGCCTTAAGGTATCATTTTATACGCACAGTTATAACTGGGATTTGAAGCACAGATGAATACAACAAACCACATAGCATTTGCTCAGTGTAAACCACAAGATGTCGACTTCCTTTCATATTAGCAAGGAGATTTTCAAAAACAGCACACTAAAGCTAATTAATCATTAAGACTGAGGTATTTTTTTTTCTGTAAGCAGGTGGTATGATGGTTAGGGCTTCAACCACACAGTGAGAAGGTCCTGGTGGCCATCTGGTGCCATTCTCAGTGGAGTTTTCATGTACTTCTCCTGTCTATGTGGGTTTTTCTTCTGGTTGCTCTGATTTCCTCCCACACTCCAAAAACATGCGAGTTTAGGCTAGCCTCTAACTTTAAGTTGCCTAAAGTAGCTAGGTCAGTAGGTCTAAATGTGAGTGTGAATGATTCTTTGTTTCTGTTATGTCAACTCTGTGGTTGACTTGTGGACTAAAATATAACTGATGGAGGGGCTATTAAGAGTAGATGTACAAGCCTGCAATGTAACAGCAACGCACCATTTGAATATAATATATGGCATTCTAAAAAGTCAGAGTAAGAATTAAGCATAAAAATAGATACAGGCTCAACATAAAAAAGGGAAAACTTCTCTTATGTATGCAGTCTTTCTGGACCCCAGTTTTTACAAGTATGTCAGAAAACTTTCATATTTTGCCTCACTGCTGCCTGTCTTACACCACTAACTCGTCCACCATCTGTTTCTCATGTACAAAGTGCAGCAGCCATCCCAGACAGCATAAACAGATCATTCCTGACCTCCCCGGGGCGGATCAGCTCAAAAGAAAAATCAAAAATTCCTGAAACCACTCTTCCTTCCACTCATGTCAGCAGGGACATATTGTGGGAAAACAGCAATCAACAGCAAGTGTGTGTCTTGTTGTTAACCAGTAGTTTGTGTCAGACTTGGTGCTGTCAAGGCTGTCGGTCGTGATTCTCCTCATCAGCTTCTCTTGTTGCAGGCCTAACTTCAGACGTGTACCTGGTTGAAAGCCCTTTCGGCCTTGCTGCGTACTTGCACAAGGTTTTAGTGACAGGATGACGGTCATTACAACCAAACTATCCATCATCTGCCTTGTAAGGTCAAGTCCTTTGAGCTGTCTCCCCAGTTTGCGTGTCCCATCTGCATCGCTAAGTGGGTCAGCCCCTTTGCTGTGCAGCCTCACATTCACTTCACAGCGTGTGCATCCTGGACTCAACACATTTAAAGTCAGACTTATCAGGACGAGTTTTTCATCTGCTGCCTGTAGACTCCCACCCCTCCTGCCCAACCTGTAAACATGGTCACACTGCTCATGGGCATTCACCTTTAACAGAGGGCTCTCAGAGTCTGGACTGTGCTGGGTAATGACCTGTGGAGAGACCCTCGTTTCTGGCCTGAGAGGACTTTATGTCTCAGACGAAGGGTATTAGATTGAAATATGAATTAAAAATCAATATAAATAAATCTAAATGTAAGCTGAGTTTGGCTTAACTGCAATCTATTCATTTTATTTCTTAGTGGTTTAAAATCCTGTTGGTTTATAACTTCCACACATTCTCTATTTATTTCAAAGGAGAACTTGTTTAACTGCAGCAGCAGAGAAAATGTACCTCAAGCCTGCCTGAGTGAGAACACAACAGAGATTGCAGTAAAAACACACGACTGCACTGATAATAGAAGCTTTCTGAGGTTCACAAGAACCTCCACAAGCAACCTTTAGAGGTTTTCACTAGACTCTCTGCACACACACGTTAAAACTAAGTTTTTTGAATCTTTCTATTTTTTTCCTTTTGTCTGGATTGACTCCATTGATGCTTTCTTTCCCTATTTGTACTGTAAACATTCTTTTCTTGTTTGCCCCTTGAAATTGCTTTTATAAATGGAAAATAAATGGGTTTTAACAAATGTACAAACTTTTTCCAGTCATCCCAGAAAACCTCACATTGGTCGGACTTATCTAAAGTTTGACTTCTGTATTAAACTCTCCAGCAGATGTATTATTTAATAAGTTATAGATTAAACATTTCAGGCATCAGTATATTTTTATTATTACGAGGTGCAGGTTATTCCCCTCTATTCCCTAAAGCTGGCGCGTCATCCTTATTTTGTCACTCATCTTGATAAGTTGCCTCCAAACATCATCTCTAGCCTGGGGCTGAGGTAACCAGCATCTGGAAAGATTGCAACAGATGTTAAAGAAAGGCAAGAAACATGTGGAGCAATAAATGATTTATTCCTGGAATTTTCTCATGTTTTTTGTTTGGCTTTGCCTGCATCTGTCGGCCTCACTGATAATATCCTTTCTATTTAATGTCAAATATGTGATCATTGTGGCTTTAAAATTGTACTCTAGCACAACAGAAGCATTTTAAACTTTGACTACTGTACTTTAAAATGGATGGGGTTCATAAAAAGTAATGAGTGTTTAGTTCAAAAGTACTCAACTATCCTCTATCATGACATAACAGTATATCTTTTATCCAGCAATAAGATTTGTTTGGTGTGTACTTTTTTTTTTTTTTTACAGCCAGGAGGTGTATGTGAATTGACCTGACATAATGAGATCTCAGGGCAAAGTTTAGAGTCCCCGGCCACGTTTACTTAAGGTTGGTTTGACTTGGATAGAAACATTCTTTGTCATGCATGGTCTCTGCTGCTGTTTTATCAGTGTCAATCCTGTTAAGTGAATGTGCATACAGAGCCCCAAAAGATGATTTAATCCTACAGTAAGTGTTCCTGGATGGTGCTCTGAGTCCCAGTGTGAATGTTAAATTAAGTCTCGACGCTATCTTAAATCAGGCTTCATGCCAAGCATCTCGTGGCTGGACAGTGTTTCCAGGCGCTCACCAGAAAATGTGTATTTGGGCAGATGCTGCAAGTGTGCACATGAATAATACACAGCATTTCTAATGACTCCTGTGCTCTTGGCTGGAGAGCTGTTTGTGCTGCAGTGGGCGGCCTTGTGTCAACCAAACTGACATAAGAACTGAATTCTCATCCAAGTAAAAAGCTTTGCAATAATGTGTGACTGCTAGAACAAAAAAATCAGAGCCTGTAGGATTAAAGTATTCACACTTTTAGGAGATCACTGAGGCTGCCTCATGCTGCCTTCCATGAGTTTTATAATAATGCACTGTAAGTATAAACTTTGTTTCCAGTAAGTGATTTTTTTAGGCCACTCGGGAGCAACAGACACAAGTTGTGTACACACAGCAACATACAGTATCATCAGCTTGAAATTTGATGCTGCAACTTACACACCCAGCAGTTATAGAGAGCAACATTATCCTGCATTTGGAGTCCAATGTGTACTTTTTAAGCTCAGTCTTTGGTCTCTTCAAACTCCTGAGGGAAATATCTAGTTGTTTACCTTTTAAAAAAGCACTGTGTTTACCAGCTGGTTGCTAAATGTGTCTGCCTGCCCTTGGTGTACAGTGAGTTTTTAGAGCCCTTTCAACATAAACAGCTGCCTGCTGCAGCTGAAAATGATGCTATGAGAGCAGTGAAAGTGAACCAAAACATTAGTAAGTTGCATCCAGACATAAAAAAAATAAGCTGATGCTGAAAGCAACTTAAAATTTGCTGCAGATTTGTTAGATAATTCTCTGCAGGTTCAACATTTTCAGTGATCCCATTGGCTATTTGATTTATTATAAAAATATCAATTATGCCACATTAAAGGTCCAGTGGTGAGATTTATGGAGATTTGTAAGCAAAAATGGAATATAATATTCTCATGTTTCCTTGGTGTATAATTACCTGAAATAGGAATAGCTAAGACCTTGGAATTAATTTACACTGGCCAGTCCTCTTTCAGGGCGTCAGTCGTGTTTCTACAGTAGCCCTGAATAGACAAACCACACACTGGCTCTTGAGGGGACCTTTTGTGTTTTTGTCAAGTTTGACAACAAACCAAAATTTATATTTTAAATGTGAGCTCACTGCAGCTTTAGTGTTCATGAAAAATAACATCTAAATGCATTTTTTTTGTTAAACAATTTTTACTTTAGACCCAATAAACCTTTGAAAACAAAGACATCAGATAAAGCATAATGTCAGTACTCTAATGATATTTTGAAGACAACATTTGTAGCCAAGAATATTAACATCGTTGAGAGCAGAGAGAGGGGGAATGCTGTCACATTAGCATTCATATCTTTCAATATCTGCTTCCTGACATTGATGAGCTTTCAAAAAAACCTCCAAAAATCATATTTGTTTGTTTCTCTCTCCTATTATGCAGTTTTCTTATTGCATGTCACAGAGCAACTCAGACTGTAACTTTCTGAGCAAATCCCACCAAGGCTGAAACAGCTAAGAGGAATAAAAATCCCTATTTTTTGTTGTCACTGGCTACAACGGCTGTCCAACTGCCTCTACAATTTAAAAATATAATATCCATAGTAGCAGATAAAAATACGGCACTTGCTTGTGACCGAGCAACATCTATGCTTTCTGTTTTAAAAACAGTGGCACTGTGTTTGCATGTATTGGCAGAATAAATTATGATTGCTGTTTTTTGCAAATGGTGTGGTTGAAATGAAGGTGAGATGAGCTGGACATGAGACTCAGGTGTGCTTGATTGAATGCTTTGGATAAAGAATCAGCTTTTGCTCATTTTTTCCCACCACTGTTAATGAGAAATGTATTGCCTCATTAGAATTTACCCATGAATTTTCCTCAATTATATTATCTGCAGCAGCATCTCTGAATTCTCATGGGGCAGATAAGTGTTTTTAAAATGCCTGGCAATCTCTGTGCAGAGTATTTAACAGCTGTGGTCCATTATAAATGCCATATTCAATGCTACATGGGAAATTTGGTTCAGAGGGTTTCCTGGAAAAATGTAACAAAGGATCCTCTCGACTCATGGATGCAGGGAAAGATCTCCCCACAAACCAAGGACCTCCCTTCTTGCCAGTGCTGGGAGAAGTTTCCACCTCATTTCTTCTCTAAACAGCCCTTGTGAAGGTGATGTAGCTCCTCCTTCATAGCAGCTGAAAATGTCTCTCTGCTGACCCCTCTTCCTCCGCAGTGGATGATAAAGAAATCTGCGACATGCAACTAAAACATTATTCTTTGTGATTGCATTGCATCATTTTCATGGGAATCATTAGGCTGTATAGATACAGCTGGCTAACTGCATCACAATTGATTAGGGCGGGAGCCAACAATAACATCAGTTCAGATAGCCGGTCCTCATCTTTCTATTGTGCTGCTTACAGTTGAGTCATGGACTCAATCCTCAGAGGTAACAGAAAGGTAACAGAATAAACATATTCGTGTTTTTTTAATGGCTGTTCATTATTTATGGACTTCGGAGGTGCAACGAAAGAGGCAACTCAGGAAATGAAGAGTTCATCCTCTCTTGTTTTGATTATGTGTTTGAGTCAAGTGAACCTGTACTGCTGTACTAAAACCTAGATAAGTATGTGTTGATATGCTTAACATTCCTATCTAATGTGGCATGAGTAAATTAATAGCTGACCTTTTTGCTAGCAGCTGCATGTAGATTATTAAAACATTCACTATTTGTATCTGGCTTCCCTAAACAACAGCTAATATAAGCACTTAAGTGCTCCCACGTTATTTTAAAAGTGTCACAATATCACTGGTGCTAACCAGTGTTGGTCTGATAAAATCTCTAGGAAGAGTTTGTTAAAATACAACGTGTGGAAATAGCCTAGAATGTGCAGAAATTGCGGATTAAATTCAAAATGCCTGAAGTCCTGTTGGGTTTAGGTCATGGCTCCAGGAGGCTTTTTTGAAAGTCTTGACATGATACATGTGACTGTGATGCCCACTAATGTGTGCCCACATTTGTGAATGTATTTTTATTTATATAGGGGTCTTTTGTTTTGGTGTGCTTGTGACATTATTTTTTTTTTTATTTTATTTTTTTGCCTGCCGCTCCAAGCTGGTCGCGCTCATAGCTGCGTGATCCAGTGAAGAAGAAGCCATGTCTCCCATGTCATCCTTTCTTCTTTGTTATTTCAGCTACATATAGCTGTCCATGGGAGCCGCAGCCCGGTACTTGTTACATGACTGTTAAATTTTTTTAACTCTATACCAAAGGTCGATGGGGATGCCTCATTGAAATTATTAAAGTGCAAGGGGCACTACAGAGCCATTAGTCCATGCCCACTCCTTACATGTATAACAGATATTAATATTGGACATTTGTGAAAACTCTTGCAAGTCTGGTAACATTTCACTGATCCCCTTACCCTCAAAAATGGCAAACTGCTAAAAATGGCTGCCCTGCCACAGCCAAACCATTGATAAAAAATAAAAGCTTTTGATCACTTGTCGTCACAAAGGCCCTGGGTGTGCCCAGACCAAATTTCAAGCAGTCACCAGGGTTTCATTTTGGGGGCTAGTGAGCAATTTTGCACACAACTTTGCTGAAACCCAAAAAATACGAAAATTTACACCCAACTGATGCGTCTGCCACTTTTCATGGGTTTTTAAGCATATTATAGTCCTCAAAAAATGCAGTTCATTAATAATAATAATAATCATAATCATAATGATAATTCCTTGAATTTTCAATATGTCCTCGCACTCTAGTGCTCGGGCCCTAAATATAATATATGAGTAAAACAATTAATCTTAGACTTTATGGTTATAGAGAGGGAATGGTTTTCTAATTCAAATGGTCTTTTGCAGCAGCTTCTTGCCTTTTGCCAGCCCAGTTTAAAATGAAAGTAATTTCCTAAGTTACTTGTAAGCACCATATTTTAACCATTTTTGAAAAGTTGTATCGGTGAATAATAGCCTGTCACATTAGCAACAGCATGCTTTAAGAATGGCTTTTTTTATTTGCTTGTTTTGGTTTATTTTTGTGTTGCCAGATGTGCCAAAATGTAATTTTCTAGTTGTAAATTTCAGCTGCTTATTTCACTAAGTGCTTTGCTGAATTGATTAGTCTTTAACCCAAACCTCTCGCTCTTAGAAAAGAAGCACTTATTTCCCAGACAGGTATGCAGACAGGTGAATCTGTAGTGTAGGTGAGCTACAGTTTTATATCTCAAAGCAGGATGACTGGGTGGAAATAACTATCCTAATATAATATCTCATATTATATGATAAACATACAATATTTGAATTAAAATAGAAGCTCAGCTCAGCCTAGCATCAAGGGGAAAAAAACAGGGAGAAAGTCCTGACTGTGTGTTATTTAATCAAGAACTGCACCTCTTAACATTACTGTAAGCCTTATACAGATTTAGCTTACATCATCTAGTGAAAAAATACTGAGTTACAATTTTAGATGGCAACACTGGTTCACTCCCTTTCCATTTAACACTTCTCGCTCTCCTCTCATAATGTAGTGTTAGTATTCATTTGCAAAATAATATTTTATCCAGTGTTTAAGCATTGCTTTTTTTGTGAATGAGGTCACTTTTTTGATGGAATCTGGTTTCCAACTATCATCTGTTGGTCTTGTTCAAAATGATTTTGCCACAGATGTTTTCTCTCTCACTGTAAGACTTAAACCTCTTTTAAGAATAAGTTGATTTCTGACAGGTTACTCCAATTTCCGTTGCCAGGCACCTGGTTGGTTGTGTCTCCAGGTATATTTTTCTTACAAAGACTTGTTTTTCAGTCTGACAGCATGAATCAGAGCCTCCAAAAAATAGAGAGGAAGGATCTGCACTCACCCATAGAGGCCTTAAAAAGATTGTTGGGATGGATGTGTGTGTGTGTGTGAGTAAAACCAACAAAACACACATTCAAAAATAACCCTCTGAGATACTAAGTTATTTTTGAATTATTTGTTGCATATTATTACAACTTGAATATAAGAAAAAAATAAAAAAATAACATTTTGGCATAATTATAATTATATATATATATATGTAGCAGAGACAAAATGAACAAACAAAAAACAAAGACAGAAAACTGTTTAATAAGGACAATTACAAAGTCACTACTGAGCAATGCAGGGGAGTAAACTTATTTTAGTAACCTATGTGTGTTACACAGAAAGACTTCATAAGCTAAATGCCACTTTTTACATGAGTTTCCTTCTTTTTTTTATACTGTTAGGCATATTGGAATTAATTTCTCTTCAGTTATTTCAAAATACCTGCTACTATTATTGAACAGTGGAATTACAACACTCTCAAGTTCATAAAGATTCACAGATCGG
>JAPZDY010000020.1:9232820-9251443 GCA_029783645.1 Ctenochaetus hawaiiensis | reverse complement strand
GCTTTAAGTTTTAATAAAGCCACAGCAGTTACACATGACTTCAGTTGTTGTCACATATTTTCCTTCTTTCTTTGGGGGACCAGAATAGTTGTTGTACAGTGAATGTGGTGTTTTTAGACGTCAGTATCAAACAAATTACATCCACGTATTATTAACAACTTTTAGAGCGACAAAAAGAATTGGATCGGTATCGGATCGGTATCGGCCTCAAAAAAAAGCCTCAATCAGTCTCAAGTGATCTCTTAAGTGAGCTCTTTGTAAATTTGTTGAGTAATGTCATTGGGAAATAGTGAAAAAATCTACTGAGCTTCATCACTCATTAAAACAAAAAGGGATACTTAAACTAAAACACTGAGACAAGTATCTCAGTAACAGTTGTTCAGGTTGTTTACAGATCTGCATCCTCACAGCTGTTTTCACTGCTTTCCACTTGTATTTACGCTCATATAAGAAAGTTCCTTTTTTTTAAAATAAGAATTCATCAAATTGTCGCACTGTTTAAACACCATTTGTTTGCAAGGACATCTTGTCAACAAATTCTCATATAGATTAGTGTTTAATCAGCTGCTTTGCCGTGAGTGAAGTCTTGTCAGAGGATAGTATGGGAAGGGTCAACCCTCCAGAGTATGCAAAGTTAAATAAACTTCCTGGCATTATGCAACTGTTTTTTTTTTTTTTATTTGGATGAATGTAAAATGAAATAGGATTCCTAATGAGTACACCTGCCAAGAACGTAAAAGAAAGAGGGATTAGCCCAGGGACAGGCAGCTATTCAAATTTCATTAGAGACCAGGGGACCTCTGCAGATTTCACTGCAAACTCGTGCCATAACAATGCGGCATTTCCTCAGTAATACTGTTCCTACTACAATAAACAATCGAGCACCTCTTTTCCTATGAGTTTTAGGCTTATTACATGCAGACAGGCTTGCTAACAAGGATACATTTAATGATAAATCAGTATCTTTGGCAACAGCCCCCAATGTTTAATTAGGAAGACATCTGCTTTAGCTGGAGCTCTAAAAACCTAATGGATTTTTAAGGCAACGATTAGTTAATTATTCAGATTTCTGATTGGTAGAAATTAAATTCATGTTAAGATCAAATATCTATGTAAGTAAATATTTATTTTATGTTTTTTAGTGTTGATGTACAAAATAAACATTTTAGAACCATTAGCTCCCTTTTTCCTGTAACAGTTGTTCAGTCTCGTCTTTTCTTGATCAATTAATTCATTGTGTAATCAATAAACTATCAAAAAGAAGTCAAGACACTTAACTAACCCTAATCCTAACCTTAATTTACTAAAGCCTAGGTTGTTTTCAGTCAGTTCTTTATTATTTTTTATTAATATGAGTTAAAAACCTAATTGTTTCAACTCCTCAGCTCTGAATCAGTATTTAAAAATATATATATATATACTGAATAATCGATATGTCAAACAAATATTTCGACGCAGGTCAGAATTTCAAGGTCTTTTAACCTGATGCTATTTTTGTTTTGAATATTCCATTATGTAACCACTGTATGTCACTGAGGTTTATCACTATTACATCTGTTTCAACTGAGACCTGACGGCTCTGACTGTTATCTCTCCCAGACATAAAGTGTCTATACTTTGCCTCAGGGACTTGTCGCTAGATGGAGACCTTAATCTAAAAGACACACTTATCTAGACACGAGGTCTGATATGCTATGGAATACTGAGCACGAATTGTGTTGTTCAAAGATATCTCATGTAGAATTACAGGCATCCGCAATCCATTTCTGATTTCTGCCTATAACAACATGAGGCATTTGAAGTTGAGTCTTTTGTATCCTCATTAACTGCTCAGCTGTGTATTCCTTGGCATGGTGGTTAGGCTGTGCCTGTTGCTAAGCAACAGAGGAAATCCCCCCCCAGTCCAAAGAGGAGCAAACGGTAAACAATTAAGTTAACTTTTGAATGCCAGAACACAGATCAAAGGGTGTGTGTGGGGGGTGGGGGGGGATCATGTGTTTGACTCGGAGTGAGTGTACAAACGTATGCCTGCGTGTTTGTTTCATGTGTTTGTCGATGTTGCTCACATCCTGGTTTTCATACGCTCTGTGTGACAGAGAACATCTCAGCAGCTTTCAGCAATAGGGAGACAAATGCACCTCAGCACTCACATATTAATATAGCACAGCAAAGCGTATCTTGTTTAACTAATTTCTTGTTCTTTTTTTACATTAAAGAGTGTTAAACTAAGAGAGCAGCAATAACACGATAAGAACTTCTGTTATTTGTTAATTCCTGTTTATTTTTCTGGAAAATTCTGACATACTTACGTCTCTTAAATCTCATAATGTCCGGTGAAAATAACCCCCTTTCAGTATTAATGTTGACTTAAATTACCATACTGGTATATCCTTTAAAAAAGCTGTGAATCTTTGAGAATCTAACAAATCCTTTTGTTTGATTTTAATTCAGATTCTTGGGGTTGATTTAATTAATTTTTTAAATGACTCTTGATTCAAAATCGACTCTCTTAAAATGAATGATAAATTAAATTTTGATACATATATAAATACAGTGCGTATACTTGTGCACTTATACATGTAGTACGGCTTGTTGTCGACCCCTGGGACAGGAGGGACAGAGCAAAGCCAGTTTTATTGTTTACTAGTCTCTTTGCTTATCTATCCGTCTGACTGTCAGCTCTGTCTTTCGCGCTCTGTCTTTCTGTCTATCTATGAAGCTATCTCGCTTTCTCTTTCTCTGACACCTGCTGGCTGAGTACCAGTGATACTGACTAATAAATCCTGACAGCTTCTCGCCAGAGCCAATATTAATGCCCGGCTACCTGGCAGGCCAACCTGTGAGAGTGTTTCAATAAAGCAGTCTACCCAGGGCCTCTTATTTACAGACCACAGACAAGCAGATTAAAGGCTGGAAGGATTTTTTTTGCCCTCCTTTCGCCACAGCTTTGAGGTTAATTGCCAGCCCGAGCCTCAGACACTCCTGCTTTGCGTGCAGCAACCAAAAGACTCTTGCCTGCATGAATTTTTGTGTTTGATGGCTTACTGCTGTATTTGTACAAAAGTGCAGATTTTGACTGTTTCGTCTGTTTTCTGGCTTTGGTCAGCAAATGTTAGGAGGAGGTTAAACTCACCCTGATGGCACAGTGCACAGTGCAATGCAACCCCCCCTTTCTTTGCCCTAACCCCCGATTCTTCTTGAAGCCTGTGTTTGCTTTGGATAACATCTCATTTTTAAGGTAACTCTTCATCTCATTTCACATTCCTATCACTGTGTGCTGCTGCAGGCCTCCTGGGTTTGCTGTTCCTCTGAGTGTCTGCCATCACAGGCAGCTCTAGGATTGCTCTGAAGCAGAAAGCTATGCAGCCACAGTTCCTTTTCTTTTAATTTCATCTTCTCTCCACCCATCTCCTTTGGGTTTCTTTTTTGTTTCCTTTATCTTTGTGGGAATTTAGTTTTGGCAGTTGGCCGATGAGTAAAAAAAGGAGCATCAATTATTTAGAGCAGACTTTGGTGCAAGTTATCATATTGCATGTAATGTTGGCCACCCTTACTGAAGCCTGACTTCAAATTCTCTTTCTTTGTACCACAAGTCAGTGCTCTATTTTTAGAAGCCTTCATGTTGTGCATGTTATCTATCCCCGCAATGGTGAAATCTTTGGACTGATCCTGTGTTTATCCTCTCAATCAATCTGTAGATTAATTGATCTATAAAATGTCAAACATTCAAAGATGACTTTCAAATTTCCCTAAACACAAGGTAATTTATTAAAATAATGCATTATTTATCAAAGCTTATAGAGTATTTTTTTTTGTTTTTTTTCTCATGAGATCAATTGAATTATTATTTTTAAAGAAGTATTATTTTTAAAGAAGTTCTTTTTCTTTTCCTCTTTTTTTTTGGTTTAAAAAAGACACTTAAGGCACTCCATAAGATTATTTTGTAAACAAACATAGTTGTGTTTATGTTTAGTGTATTTTACTAAAATACATAATTTAAATTCTTGAGAACTAAAAAAAAAACATTACATCCCTATAAAACATTTGCACACTTTTGTTTTTTGGTTGATTAAAACCTTCATTGTCTTAAACAAGTTTACTCATCAAGCAAATCATTTTCTTCTTCATCTTAGCTGGTGTGTTTCTGGGAGCTGCTGAGTAAATGAGCTCATCATGCTAGACATGTTTATTATCATTTGAACAAGATACAAACAAAACCACACATTAGAATATTACTCCAAAGAACCACTAGTGGGCAAAAAACCCTGCAGGGTACCTTTTAATTAATGAGCGATTTATTAAAAGAAAGCTTCTGTTTAGATGCCTCCTCTGAGCTTTTTACCACAGCGCAGGGATCATCTGCTGACCTGCAGCTCTTGCTCTGCTGACCTCTCATAAATAAGCATAAACTGATGTACTTTGTGTGCAGCTGCATCAGTCAGTTTTTGGACTTTTCCTCTCATCCTTCCTTGCCATTTGTAATTGTCATTCAGTGTGTCATTAGTGATGGCGCGGTGATAGCAACAACATCGATTACTGCTGGCTTTGTTTGGATTTTGTTTGAGACATTTTGATGGAAGATTACCCGTGATTACAGGAAATGACATTTAAATGTGAGGCTAGAAAAACAGCCCTCAAAAACACCCCTGTATTCACAGCCTCTGTTAGTGTATTTCAGTTACACTTTCACATGTGTAGGCAGATCACACATACAGACACAGAGCACAAACACACACACACACACATACACTAAACAACAGACAAGCTTACTACCACCTTTGTCAGCAGTATTGGCTAACTCTCCACACCGCATCCCCCCACCCTCATGCTGTGTCTGCCTTAAACCACTGCAGCATGCTCCAGAGCTCCTCGGGGTGCTCCAGTAAATTCCTCTGTCAAAGCTTCAGACCCCATAAAATGCCCAATGTACAACTGTGGATTGTTTATGTGGCACAAAAGCATGTGTGGTAGAGACACTCACATACAGTTCAGCAAAGCTGCATCATTGTGTGTCATTGCGGGCAGTTTTCTATGCATGACATCTTCTGTATATTTAAGCTTAAGATGAACAGTTTTTCATACTGATGAGCCATGTGTGAATACTTTGATAAAAAGTTAGGACTCTGAAAAATATTATTCTGTTCCTGATTTAATTCAGCACATTAGAGTGCTAAACTGCTCGGCAAAAAGGTCAGAAAATTATGTTGTGCTGTTTCAAATCTGTTTGCATTGACACAGTAGCTGCCAAAGCCCAGTTTAAAGTGTTATTTCAATGACAAATTAACCCATTTTAACAGCAGGATGAGTAAAGATTTACCAGATTTGCCTGCAAAGGAGCACACACATCTTGAGGTTCCCAGAACACAACCTAGTGTATCACCTGCTGCTAACACACCCACTAGCAAAAGACTGATACTCAGAACATCCTCAACTGAGTGAAATAAGAAAATACAGCCATGGGAGGAGTCCTTGCAGAATTGATCATTCTAGATTAATAATTTCACAGTTGATGATTTAGAGGGATTATTTTTGCCTAAACATTGTTTTTCTTTTCGAAAAACACAACCGATTTTGCTTTTAAACTCTGAAGCAGAATGAGTTACAGCTTGGTGAGTGATCAGAATTGAAATGGCTATGATTGATGTCCTCTTGGCAAACAAGTTCTTGCTCTGGAGCAGGACCAGCCGCTCTCTGCATGAGCAGAAAAAAAAAAAAAAAAAATCAAACTTCCTTTTGGCTGATTAGCTTGTTGACCACATTTTTTAAGATGTTTATTTTTCTCTTAGATATTTAGAGCATTTTTGCTTAGGGGTTGCAAGAAAAAATGATGCATATCCTATACCAATGCGAGTTTGTGTTTGTGTTTACAGTATGTCTTTGATCTGTGTGTGTTTGTGTGTGGGTAGGATTAATGTTTACACTGTAAGTTTAAACTGCCAATAGTGCAGAGCAAAAAGCATGTCCTATATCTCTACTTGTGGCATCTAGACCTGGTGATTGGAAATAACAGGCAGGGAACCAACAGTCAGGATTGCATAAATTTCCACACTGAGACCTCAAGCCTTTGCTGAGATCTCTGCAGCAATTATAGCAGGAGGGAGGGCCCCTGTTTCGTTTTATGTTGCTGCGGCAAGGGCTTGGAGAGCACCCACTGTCTCCTGGCATGCCGCTACTCATCAGCACTGCAATAAATCAATTTTCAACCTCACACCAGCCCCACCGACACCCTCTCCACCTCCTGCTCATTTTCCTCTCCACTTCTGTACTCCCACGTGGCTCCTTCTCCTCAGTTCTCATCTCTTCGCCATGATGGTTCTCACCTCTGAATAGGGGTGGGGGGGGGGTCTGAAGTAATCTCCACCCTCCTCCTCTTCTTCCCCCTTTTTCTACAACCCTCTCTTTACTTAAATGAAGCTAGTGGGTGTTTTTTTAGTGAACGTCTGAACTTAGCTTGACCTGAACACGACATGTACATACGCTGTCTTGGAGCGACTTGTGCCCGTGTGCTTACAGGCTTTAACAACTTCTCACATCATGTACAGCGAGCATCACTCAAGCTTTTAACAGCAAGAGCAAGTAAAGCAATGAATAACAGTGCTTTCTGATGTAAAACCAAGTAGGAGCTAGTCTGAGAGTTTTGCCTGTCAAGTAGAGTTCTTACAAAGCTTCAACCAAAAAAAAAAAAAGAAAGATACAGGAAACTGCAAGCCAGGTCCTCCTTTTTAAATGTCAACTGAGCTCCAGCCTCAGGACAGGTGCTGAAAGAGAGCCATTCTCAGTGGCCTCTGTGTGTGAATGACTCTCGGTCAGCTTTGATCTCATCTCCACATTAACCTGAGGGCACTTCTTGATATTTAGAACAGACACACACAAAAGCACATGAACCTCTTGGACCATTGTGTTCAAAGAGCTGCTGTTTCTCTCAGGGAACATAAGAGTGGCATGTTCTTTAAAAACTGCTGGCAGACATGTTGCCATGATATCATATCATATATAAGTATATAGAACTTGGAAGAAGTACTCGAGAAAGTTATTGCTTGCATTTTCTACAAGCATATTACTGTGCAGGGCTATTATAGTGCTCAACATGTACAATTTCTGATTATTTAGATTGCACCTTGCTTATATGTATAAATATATGTATATTAATCAATGTGTTATTCAGTTCTGGTAACATTGTTTTTAGAAATGCAAACCTAGCATGTATTTCTTCAGTAATACATACTAGGCTTTGAGTCAGAAGATAAGTTAAACAGTTCCTTCATAGTTTCTAAAAAGATCAAATATTTAGTTGATAAATCAGCTTTTTCTTCTTCATACTTTACTTATCATATCAGCCACTATCTGTCAACCTCAATGTGACAGCCAGATATACAAACAGTTATTTTTTTAAAGGTAACACTTCTTCTCCACTTCTTCTCTGGATTTCAGTCAGATCTTTTGGACATTAACGGAATTCTGCACTGTCTTCAGTGTCTTAGTTATACTCATCTAATTAACCAACACTTTTAAAAGCAATCTAAATCCATTGAAAAGCAGATATGCCTCCCCTTCACTGGTCCTTAAATGCTTTTGGAATTGTCTCTGGATATCTAACTTTTATTTATGCTCTTATATATCCATAAAAAAGGCAAACTAGCGAATAAAACCCTTGCAAAGTACCTATTTGTTTTTTGTTCCATCACCACCCAATGGCATATCAACAACAATGTCTCACTCCCAAATGGGGTTTTAGCTTTGATGTAGTGGTGTGCTAACTTTCTCTCCCTCCAATCCAGCTAATCTGAAGTAAAATACATCTGTTATATAAATCCTTACACATCTCTATGAATAACAATTTGGCAGTGTTATCTCCCCAAGCTATTGGCAAGCACCTTTGCTAAACACTTACCAAGGAGTGATCACAAATCTTCTTGAACTGAGGTCCTTGCTAGATTGCTTTGCCGTTCTCGCAACTGCCAACTTTTCACTCCCTGTGTATAAACTACATCTTACTGACTTTGATTACACAGCCTCTCTCCGAAATTCCTTGTCTACTTTAACCTCCTTACTTTTCAAAATCTTTTTAAAGGAAGTAGTTCCTCATTTCTAAAACGACATCTCCTTTGGTGACACCTGCCAGGAGGAAAGTGAACACGAGCTGAAGTGAAACAGAAAAAAGTAGTTTAGAGATGCTAAAACATGGCAAATAATCAAACACATTTTAATTGAAAGGTGGGGCGTGCATTTATCCTGTATTTATAAAACAGGCCGAGCAGGTCACCAAGTGATACATTCCTGTGGTTTATTTAATGCAGGCACTACTGAAAACAGTAAACAGTGCAAACACTGCTTCATTATTATAAATATTTCCTGCTAATGCACTTACTGTGGAGATGTTAAAGAAAATGACGGGAACAGCTGGAAATAAGGATGAAATTCAATAACATGGCACTGCAGAAAACACTACCATTTTTATCCTTAGATGTACTTTCCATATCTAATAAAAAATTTCAAAATCATTATCAACCCTGCTGTCCTGTTTCAATATCACAACCAATAATGTTAATTATATATATTTTTCAGTAAACTAAATGTGTCTGATATGCACTTAAACTTGGTTACAACACTATGCAACCCTCCAAATGATAGGAGGTGACAGAAAATGGATGGGAGATGAAAAATTCTTGGTAATGTTTGAAGTTAATATTTTGTTGAGTGCAATGCCACATTTTTCTACATTACATTGGTACAGTGAAGCAGGGCTTCTGGCAATGTTTTATTCTGGCAGTACCCTGAATCACCTGAAATAAAGAGCAACACTGCAACTTACATCTAAAAGTTATTACTTTTTCTGAAATATAGTTAGAGAAATAAGCCTCCCACTGCAAAAATCACGTTTTAATATGTATGTAAACTGTCAGTTCTACTAACAATAAAATAGATCCCTTGGCATCTAATCTCAAGGGTTGCAGGTGTAACCATCCAGGTAGAGACGTTGGTAAAGTGAGGTAAAGATGTAAATGTGGCAAACAAACAGCTGTTGAAGTATGTATAAGGTAAAGCAAATTAAATAAATAATTACGGTCAGAAAGAGTTATAATAACAGCTTTGATTTAAACTCAGGTCTTCCACAAGTCAGACACACATATGGACATATATAGAGGCACAAAATCATTCCATATCAATGAAATGCAATTCATATCCTTTTATAGTGATTTTTTCATCATGCCATTTTAACTGTAACTGTAACAATAATCAAAGGTCTGATGTTATAATAAAACATGATAAAACATATTCTATTACTAACATGTTGTGGTAAATAGAATTTCCTTTGTAATCACGATCTGCCAAGTACCTCACTATAAGCCTGGACCAGTGCTGTGTTTGAGGCAGCGTTTGTGGACTGTCATAAAAAAAGATGAATGTCCTAAGCCATGTGTTAGCTGCCCGCCATAACAGAGTGCACTTTAACCTGTGTGCCTGTCTGAAATATCCAGCTTCTAGCCCGTCACAGGAGGCACTAACATTTTGACAGGAGTTGTTTGTCAGTCCCAAACTAATGAGATTGGATCGGTCCACTGTTTCACTTGCCTGTAGCACACTGGTAAGGGACTGTAAATGCCGTCTGCTCTAAGATAGTTGGGGATAAACATTGTTTACTGTTCAGAGAAAAAGCAACAGAATGGTGTTGTTTTACAGCGTTTGCACACAGCCTCTATTTTATTTATTTTGATATAAAAGATACATTCAATGGGATAATCTCACTCATAAACTCTGTCAACACAGTACGGTTATGGTTCTCAGAGGGTATTCACTATATGCCATTAACTGTAATTTTGCAGTGTCATGCTCATCTATATGTACAAAAATTACATGTGTTTTGTTCAAAATAAATGAAGTCTGGCAGTACTTTATATCTGTCTTACTTTCACCAAATCCCATGAAACCAAATATCACTTCATAAATAAATGTAGATTAATTATTTTAAGTGAATTCCACATAAATTATCCTATTGCTATGAAGACTTACTGGCTCACCAGAGGCTTTATCTGCAGCTGAGAATGGATTTCTATAAATACAGTATATTTACTAAAGTTTGATAAAAAGTACTGCCACAGATGACCACAGAAGAACAGCCTATCTGCCCTTTAGTGGAGGTTGTTAGGAAAATCCAAATGAAAGTTTTATCTGGACTGTAACTTTCAGTTCTTTTTCCCAAACAAAAGAGGTCTTAAGAGATCTTGATTTAACCGCACTGCCCACACCAAAGCAGAGCAACTTGACACAACAGCAAAAACATAAAACAGGTTGACCCCACCTTCAGTGCTCTGCAACACTGTCAGAGATCCTATCTGTAAGGCTTGTTAACACATTACCATAAAATCTATACTGTGATAGGAGACTAGATATTTCACTTATTGTTATATTGCAATATGGCACAAGTGTTTTCTTTTTCTATCTTTAAAGACTGTGTTACAATAAACTGTGTTGGTTGGGTTTGTTTTTTTATTAAAACACCTCTAGCCATCCCTTTGAAGTTGTTACTGTATTCAGTCAAAAATATTGTGATATTTGTTTGTCCAAACCATCTAGTCCTCTCCTCTTGCACTTTGCAACTCTTTACAATGAAGACACTGTAGATAAAGTCTAAATATCTAAAGCCATTTTTGTTCTTTACCTTCCCCTGAGGGCTCTTTGTCAGCTTCTTATCAGAATGTCAGGCCTCTGCTTAAGTAAGTAAACAAACAGGAAGCAGCAGAAATGATGTATCAGAGACTGGCCACCAGTGGGGGACGAGCTGTCAGTCGCTCTGTCGAGCTAATGATTACTGCTGGGTGCTGTGGGAATTAAAGGACTCTAATGCAGGCCACACTTTTTTTTCTTCCGTTTGTGCTTTGGTTTCATTTATGCATGTACTGTTGGAATATTGATGTTTGGGTTTTGATTCTGTGTCTGCTGGTAGGTCAGAGTCCCAGTGGCATTGTGGTTTGTGAGGTTAGTGAGGCTGCTCTGTGATCGATGGAAAACAAGGTTGATCCCCACAAAAACCTGTGAGATTATTTGATCGTGGCTGTTAAAGTTCTTGTATCACAAAGGACTTTGACACCGAAACCAGGAGTTTGCATTTCAAGCTCCTGCGTATGTGTTAAAAAATTTGTGGACTAAAACACTTTTGGTTTTGGAAATATTGTGGTTTGGATCACACAGCAACAAAGCAAGCATATGCAGTCTGCAGTCAGTGTTGATTTTAATAACATTTAACAGAGATTGTATTGAAGATAGCAAGTAAAATATGTTGTCAGTGGTTTGCAGATGAGTTAATTATGAGATGATTCATACATCTTTAATACAACCATTTTCTTCATGTGTTGATAAAAAACAACAACATAATTTTGGTGTTTCTCTTGAAAACCTTTTAGAAAATGTTGGAGTATTGTAGTTATTATGGGTCACAGTTTGAAATACCACAAATTATCATAACTAAACTGAAAGATAATCAATCTATAATAATATAAAACAGAACCGCCCAATTGTCAATCTCAGATTTTAAAGTGGTGGCTCACCAAATTCAAATCACACTATAAAACTGTGCAGTGTTGATCTTTTTTTTTTTTTTAAATTCTGTTATTGTGTTGCCTATTTCTTATTTAAATGTTTTAGAAACATATCTCAGTGCACTGTTTTTGATTTTGTTTCTACCACATTGATTCCTGTACTTTAAACATGGAGACTGACAAAAATTTCCAACCAAACTAAAAACTTGACCAGTATGGTCCCTCTGCCCCCCTAAAATATTCTTAAGCCCCCTAAATAATTTGGTCCCTGATTTATACATTGAAACAACATATATAATCATGGACAATCTTCAGGAGGTACACTTATCATGCACCACTAACCAATGGTACAGCACGGCCACATCCACATTTAGCTGCTCTAGGGAGGCGTTAAAATAGATAGTTCATGAAACATGAAAGCTTCATGTGTCAAATGGGCCTGGTTTTGTGACTGATAATGGCTCAGCATGCAAGACAGCATTTCAGCAGCTTCACACGGGTCCCATGCTTTTTGCAACATCTGTGGCTCTGTGGCATCAAACCATTATCAAGCCTGGATATAAACCCTGAACACTGTTGAGGTTGAAAAAGAGTATCTGCTTCCAGCAGGTTACCAAACATTTACTGACAGTTGATAAAGGAAGATTTGCAAATGCACAAACAAAGTGAAATTAATCCCAACCTCTGGGACTCAGTGTATGACAAGGGGGATAAAATATATATATAATATGTAAGGGTAGCAAGCAGTATGGTCAGCTGCCGCAGATGAATAAAAAAAAATGCAATGAACACCTTAGACTTGAACATTAAAAGTACATGGGGCTGTAAAGAGTCAGCACTTTAACGGATGCCCTTAGTGGTGAAAAATACTGAGCCCTTTTCTTTAAGTTAAAAGATATTTTCTAATTTGACAGTTGAAAGCAGTAACAACAACCTAAAAGGTCGACTTGAAGAAAATTTTCAAGGAGCTTTCAAAGAGGATACATGTATCCGCAGCTGAAGGTGAACACAGCCACATTTCTTGACCAAAGGTTTAAGGACAGTCTTTTATTTTTCTTATTTTGTGCATTCAAAGCTTCTCTTGAGGTTTTCCAACAAAGCTTTTCAAATGTCTGTTCTAACATCTTCAAAATCGTATCCACACAACACTCGAAGCCCTGCAATGTTTGCATAGCCTGTGCAATCAATTATTGATTTAGAATATGACTATTATGTTGCTAACAAAGCGTTGAAGCTGTAAACTATTCCGTACAACCATCTATATTTCTGTGTAATTATCTTTTTATTTAAAAAATACACTTTTTCAATCTTTTTGTCATTTTTCTCCCTTTGGAATTGAAAATGGCATTAAATATCTATTGTGCAAGATATTGTGTCAAAGTTAGAAATTACTGTATTGTGACAACACAAATATTTCAGTCCCTTTCCTAAAAAAACAAGCACCCTATCACAGAAACGTCAAACGAACATGACAGATCTTCTTGGGTCAAAACTGTATCTTGTACTTAAACTGGCTGTCCTATCTATCCATTATAAAAGACACTCTATGAGTCCAGGGCTGTGCTTGTTTCAGGCAGCAATCCTTCACCCATTGTAATATCTGTCAAAGAGAAAGCGAGAGGAGGGAGCTGAGTGGTAGGGATTAGCTTGGCCATGAATATGTATGAGACCTTTTGTACCTGCCTCACATGGTCACTTATTTCTACCTTCAGGAACATTCCATCATTTGTTGGGATATTATTAAAATCACAGAGCTCTTTGAAAATGAAACATTTGAATTAATTGCAGGAAAAGTGGTTGGAGGGTGGGAGGTTTAGAAATGTCTGATTTAGAAAGATGTTCCATATTGTTCATGATTAAAGCGCTATGATTTGTATTAAGAAAAAAAAACCATAATGACGGCGGCAAAATTCAGAATTGTTAACATGATGTACTTATACTGTCGCTCACATGGTTTAAAGCAAAAGTAACACTGTGAGGAGAAGTTTCCAGGACAGGAGTGAATTCAGTGCTGTGCATTACACTGACTCTGACCGGCTGATAAATTGAAGCCCAATATTTCCTCAGAATTTTAGCTCAGTTCTGGATTTCACAAATTCCCTTTCCACATCTGCTTAATACACCACTAAGTTCATCAGCAGCCATTAACTTAGTCTGATATTTGGTGCTCGGCAGGTAGCTGTACTGTGAGTTTATCAGAACATTTATGCAGCTGTCTGCTCCGGCTGTAAACAAGGTCGATGTGAGTAGTTTTGGCAGCCTTGACAACCAAAATAACAAGTTGTTAAACTTAAAAAAAAAAAAAAAAAAAAAAAAAGCTCTATAGATCTGACAGGAAACTGAAAAGTTTGAGGATGGTTCTCGGTGAGTTGCTTACCTCAAGCGACAACTTTCACACTGCACACAGACATTTAATTCAGAAGTGCTGAATCAAGGACAACTGGCCTTGCTTTAGTTTTCTCAAAGATGTTTTGTGTCTCAGCAAAGGTGCTCGAATGGAATTCGATTTGACAGTGAACCTTGACAGCTTCAGAGATTGAATAAACACATTAAGTTATTCCAAAAGGGCTGAAAAAACTGCTGTGTGGGAGAAAGAGTAGTGATTATTGTGTTCACCACACTGTCTGACTCTTTTGACTGCATGCGACCTCATTGCTAATCTATTAGCTGTTGGAATTTGTATTAAATACCCTCTGACCGATTTCATGCTCCTGTCAGACCAACGAAACATCTAATACACTGATTCTCCATTTGATTATGCTTACAGCAGGAACTGTTAAGTATACTCAATAACTTTGGCATTAAAGAGGCATTTATTTGCATTTCAAGTTCTCTCATTTAAATCCGATTATTCTTTCCCACAGTGAAATCAACACATTTTTCCCTCCTCTAATTACAGCCTATGGAAAAAAAATTGTCAAATGCTCGGCAAATCATGTTGTTTTCAGACACCTGTTCTGAGTTTTTGAAGAAATGATTTATCTGAGACAAGAGGCATGCCACAGGCGGTAACTGAGAGGCTTGAAGCAGTTTCATGCAGCTGTTATCATTACTTAAAATTATTTTGTCAAAATACGTCCGTAAGGAGTGACAGCAGACACCTGGTCTTGTTTGATCCCCATGAGACTGTTGTGACTACATACTTTTTGGACCCTATATTAAATAGCTTGAAGCGTATCATTTTGTTTCATTCTCTTTCCACTTAATCCCTTTCATGATTGCAGAAAACTATAGACCTTTTAGCATACCTCAGGCAAAAAGCGGGGAGGTTCCTTGATAATGCTCCTCTTTATCTGTGGGTAACCTTTTTTTGTTTTTCATTTGTTAGCTATATTTGTGTCTCTGCATATATTTACACAGCTAAGAGCCTGAAATAAATGCATATACACTGTTTTAGATAATTAATTAGTAAGCAAACACATCTTACTCCCACTGTGGTGGGAGGTAAATGGTAATTAGGCTTAAACAAATACACTAAGATCCACAGCCAGGCATGTGCACATCATTTATAATGCAGCTTATTTTAACGGACATAAGGATGAAACCATCTGAGCCTGCATATGCAGAGTCATTTCTCTATGGAATCACAGTAGACCTTAAGAAGGTGGGTTCAGTTGTCTTTCAAGCCCTTAGATAGCAGAACTGTCTGGTTTTCAAATAAACAAAAGAGCAAATTAATCTACTGTGGTCTAAAATGTCAGCCCTTTAATAAGGTGTATAATGTTGTAATTATGGACCATGAAAACACATTTACTGCTTTGAACCAGAGCTTGCCTTATTCTTTCTGGATATATATATTTTTTTAAATGTTCAGAACCTACCATTAAAATTATTTTTTAAGGTTTTTATTAGCTCCTTCCAAGACAGCATCAGCTGCTAGACGACATAGGTTTTCTCACGTAAGAAATAGCAAGGGTTGGCAATGGTCTGCTATGTGTGAAAATGTTGTGAAATTTAAGTATTTGTTTTTATGCTTTCAAGGAACAGATGCTGAGGATTTTAGACATTTGACAGGTGGGTCTGATAACAAGTAGAGTGTTACTCAGTGCCTTTCTTGTGGAGAAAAAAATCAAGAAATAAAATCCAATAAATGAGTGCATGCAAAGTATGTCAAAATAAAAAAAAAAGCCTCTTCATGCTGTTTCTCGTTCTTAGTTGAAAGGAGCTTTTTTCCACTCAACAAATGTCAAAAGAAAATGATAGCAAAGGTAAAGAAACCATGGATGAGTGATTTTGCTTTCGTGCATCTGTTTAAATTGTCTGCATCTGTCTCACCTTAGCTTGAAGTCAAACACAGCGCTTTCACTTGCATTGCCAGCAGTGGTTAAGCTCTCCTCAGTGTTTGTGATCTCACAGCTGCTTGTCATCCCTTTGTAATATTTTTTTTTTTTAAAAAAACATCCACTTGCATCACGATGAAACAACAAAACCTAAATCAGTGTCAGCATGTCTTATGGATGGATAACAGAGATTCTTGACTTTTATCTGCCACTCTGTTTTCCTATAAATGACATAAAAGTGTGAAAACTGCTCAAGGTGACACCTTCAAATGTCACATTTTGTCTGATAAACTAACCAAAATCTGAAGATATCCAATTTACTATCATGTATAAAAGAGAAAAGCATCAAATTCAAATTAGACGCTGGAAACCTTTATCATTTTTGTTCACAAAATGGCTTAAACTTTTCACTTATTCAACAAAATTGCTGATTAATTTTCTGTTGTATGACTTATTGTTGCAGCTCAAAATGTATCTGTTTTTAAGAGTGGAACAGACTGTACCTTTTAGGTTTAAATTTGTTTGTAGCTTTATCCCAGTCCACAAAAATTTGATGGAAACAGCAGGGTAGAATTTAAATCATAAAGTTAAGTTTGTTTAGAATATTTACAAGTAAGCAAAATTTACATTCATTTGTCATATAAAGTCATTGGTCTCTTTATCACTTTCTCATTGGTCTTACTTTTAATTACAAATGCAATTCTAAAATGTGTTTTAGGACTTTTGCTGTTAAACTTTTTAATGTCAAAAACCTCTAAACTGACACAAACTTGCCACAGACTCTCGTTTAATCAGTTTACTCACAAAGTTTTCTTTCTGATAAATAGCTTGTATTTAGATGTTCTATAGCAAGTATTTAAAACAAATGACTAAACAGTCCCATATAAATAATGTTGTAAATTATTTATGGATGGAGTTATGTAAGAAATATTCACAGTGACGGGTCACAATGACAGGAGCCTTACGAGGCATCAGGTTTGACAGTCAGGATGCAGCTCTTTCTGTTGCATTGAATCTAATATCTAATATTGCCTCTGACACCATTCCATACATGATTCCCATTGCATTGTTATGAAGGTATAAGAATGGTGAAAGTTTCTTTTATAATTTTATTTTAAACTAAAAAAATTAAAGTGACTATAAATAATGAAACACAAAATAGGAAAGAAATGTATCCTCTCCCATTAAAATCCTTCTTTTTTATTATTACTGTTCCTGAGCAAAAGCACACTTAAATTCTTACTGTCACTAAACACCAACTGCAATAATATAGTTGGAATAATTATTTGCATCAAATTTGTTAAGATTCGCTGCATGCCATATATTACCTTATTGCATTAAGTTATCAAAAGACAATTAGGTAAATCCTAATTTTTCTGCAGGCTCTGCCTGTTTCCCCCTGCCTTATTAGCATGGATCTTGATGGAAAACTGCACGTGTGCCTTTGTAATGACTGTTTCTACAAACAAGTGCTCTTTGGCAACAGCATTTTATTACCCTGGTGATATGTATTTCTCTGTAAAATATGAAAATGATAGTGTTTGCAACAATAATAATATTCTGATATCTGAAAGCAATAATGACACCTGCATAGAATAATTGTTCACAGTAGTGTTAATATGGGCCAGGAAATAACATTTGATTTGACTGATTTCTGATATTATGACCTCATGGTTAGCACTCGAAAGTTGAATCTATTTTGATGTAGCAATGCAGCAATTGAACCACTTGCTTTATTATTTGTATTTATTTTTTTAACCACTGGCATCAACATTTGGAAGTTCAAACTCAACAATATACTGTATTTTTCACATGTACTCTTAGTTTTATTGAAAGTTTTTCGTAGTTTAAATGACCCACGTCAGTAACATGTAAAACAGCTCAAAATCATAGTACCTGCAATACAAATGTTATTCCCCTTTCTTTAGGTAGTAAGGTGGGATTTTTGTTCAGGCAAAATTGTGCTTTTAAATATTACTTTATGATTTCTTTTATATCTAGATGGCATTCCAGTGATCATATGTTTATTATTTGGTCTTTGTGCCCCTTTCCACAAGCTACAGATAAGTGATAAGGATGTCCCATTTCACTTTTTTCCATAATGTCTCTTTTCACTTTTTGTAAGTAAAACTTTGTGTTTTGTAAATTTAAATGTCACAGTTATATCATTTTTGTCCCAGTGTGTCTGTACGACATTGCATCAAAAGATGCTCTATCTTTTTAGCATTGGATATGAGAAGGCTATTGTGAATATTTCAGTTTTTTTCCCCTCCCTCTCCTGTTCCACTTTAAGAGGATCACACTGGCTGGTTTGCTTTCAAAATAGTGGTCTAAAAGTTATATCAACATCAAGGTATAAAAACTTCTTTTTTTGCAGAGAAATTGCTTATTACACGCTATCATACCCCTGATGAGAGCCTGTATTGCCGACATGCAGTTGGTATTTAAAACAGTTAAACTTTTAACTGATTGCTGAGCACAAAAAAAAAAATAACTGAAATATGTTTATTACTAAGTCAAATTACTTTTTTTCAGGTTTGCTTCATCAATTTTAAGTCAGGGGAAAAAAAGTTTATTTCTTCATTTAAAAATTCCTTTAAATGAATTTAATTTAAATGAAATTTCACAAAAAATCAAGACAGCAATATAGTGAGATTTTTATTGCAGCATTAAACAAAGGTTAAACAGAGCATCAAAAACAAACATTATGCATATATATATCAAGGTTCAAGGTTCAAGGTTCAAGGGAATCTTTATTGTCCCCATGGGGGCAAATCATTTTACAGCCAGCAGAATAAAAAGACAC
>JAPZDY010000020.1:9209540-9220039 GCA_029783645.1 Ctenochaetus hawaiiensis | reverse complement strand
TGGAACAAGGTGGCAAAGGTTGACCTGGAAACTCCCATGAATTAATTTTTAACTTTCCCCGCCCAATGCGCCACTGGTGGATGGCGCAAAGTGTACGATAGGGCCCAATAAGTTCATGCATTATTCCAAAAAAAAATATAACAGCATAATCTTTAAAAGTGGCCCAAATAAGTGTGAAAAAATTAAACAAAAAGAATAAAACAAAAAATGATTAGCTGATGATCTCATTAGCTGGATTTTCATTTGATCCTGTTTCTCTTGAACAGTTTGTTTGAAGAAGGTAAAGCTAGCTTTTTGTTGTTTCATACTGTTTTTCACAGTGGCATCGTGTGTGTGTGTGTGTGAGTGGGTGTGTGTGTGTGTGTCAAAAGACTGGTGCAGTGTTGTTACAGTGCAGAGCTGCCTTTTAATCTTGTGGCACACCAACACACCAAATAAACTGCAATAGGGATACATTACATTTCTCCTCTCCAGCTTATTTCTTAGACAGGGGTATCATCCATTTTATAAATAATTCATTAAATAAATCACTTTGTCTCAAAGAGTGTCAGAAGAGTGCCTGTTCTCTTGAATTATGAATCATTTTAGAGTATAATTCAAGGTCTGGGTTTTGGAAAATCATGCAACAAAAGCCCATTTCTGAGGAATCATTTCTCTGTTATAGTTTATCATATGGATTACAACTCCATTTTCACCTTGATTTTCACAGGACAGCTATTTATGTAGATTGTATTGAGAAGTGGCTGATTTACATTTCTATATTTTTCATGAAGAATTTATCTTTGGCAGCCAAATGATAATCCATTTACCCTTTGTCCACAGATCGCCCTGGCTTGGACAACACTTTTTGTCCACAAATCTAGAATGTCACCCAGAAAAGGATGAGATATCACCATACTTTTCCAAGGGGAGCTATTAAGACAGCGTCATTTAGTAAGTGATGATTTAAAATCTTTACAAAAGATCAACACTCAAAAATAGGTTTTCTACCAAGATGTTGTCTAATATGCTCCATCTAACAATATCAAAGCAACACATAAACAATTATATCTGGAGGCCAAACCTGACACATATGGAGACTTTCTACCTTTTCATTCAGATACTCAAGTCTGCAGAGTAGAGAAGTGATCAACTGTAAGAAGCAAGACCAGCTGACCGACACACACTAGAAGGCTCAACGACTTTAACCTACTCTGTGGTGAAGGAAATAACTGGGTGCTCAGTCTGATTAACCTCAAGCCCCTGCACCCATCTCTTACAACTTTCTCAACATCTCGTAGAACCACATTTTTACCTGGAGCCCTGCAGCAGAGACGCTGCTCCCCACTTCTGGAAACATGTTGATAACCACAGAGCAAAGCAGTGGCCTCATTTTCTTATTACAGGGATACAGGCAGGAGACAAGAAGATGCTTTAAAATTAATTAGTTGATTAATAATGCTGTCAGCAATCAAATGAAGTTTGAAAAGGCTGTGTATCATTTATCTTAATTGTCCATTTTTTTCCCGTTTCATTCAAGGGACCGAAGATACTATTGAACGGTTTGGCAGACTGAAAATAGCACCCTCTTTTCCATTAATTAAATCAAAAATCTGTTTTAAATTGAAAATCCTTTTGAACCTAAATATTGATTCTGAACCAAATCATAACCCTGACAAAGAAAATTGACTCAAATTGTGAGATTTCTGATGATACACACCCCTGCAGGTTTGGTTGTCTAAGCCTTTATGTTTGAGAGCACAATGTGTATTGTTGCAGAGGAGCAGATTGGATTGTGGCGGGTGAGAAGGTGAACAGTAGGGAGATTAACGACTTCAGAGCACTTGGTACTACCTTGGCACTTTACCAGCTGGTGTTGGAGGTCTCCCACAATCATCACCTATTGTGCTTGATTGTTACTGCGCCTTGGGAATGGACTCTGGACCAGGAGGATCAACTTCCTGACATGACCCTTGGAGAACTATGTCTTCATTCTGTTACATGTTGTGTGCAATGGCTGTTGTCTTCAGTGTTGAGGATTATCATCCCCCACAAGGACATGTAGAAGTGGTTCAAGGTCTGCAGCAGTGGGTAAAGCTCTGTCTTCTGGGAGATGCTGTTTGCCTGTCTGAGGAGCCCTTCCAGATGGTGAAGCTGTGAGTGCACCTCAATCACTGTTCCTCCCAGAAGCACCAAGCTATAACATATTTGGCATCCTACGCAGCCGTGGGGGGAGGGGGGGGGGGTCAGTGAATACCACTCGTTAGCTGGAGGTGCAGATAAACAAACTCAGAGTTGTTGGTCTTGTATGTAACAACGCTCAGATAGTGATGGCAAAGTCAGGTTTTTTTTATTTCTTCTCGATCTCAGTCATTTCATAGTGAGAACTGCAAAGTCCCAATTCAATACTTTTGCTTTTCATGCCTAACCCTGTCTCCAAGAAATCATATTTTATCACAGCTAAATTGCAAAGGAAATACATTTTAGAGAAAATTTGACCTCCCCTGGATATGTTTTTCTTAAACAATGAGGAAATGTTGTTAATTATCATCTAGCAAATGGCATAAATGTTAATAAATAATAAATCAGTAAAATGCTCCACAGACTAAATTTGTTTGCAGCCAGAATATTCAACAATGCAAAACAATATCAGTTTATGGCAGGGCAGGGTGAAATGGCAAAAAACATGATCACAATGACTGCCTTCATATTGATCAATAATTATATTGATCATGATAAATCATTTGATAATGCTACTGTTTGAAGAGTATCTTAATACCGAAAGAAAAATCATAAAAAAATAAAAATCAGAAGGTTCAGGTGCTTAGAAATATAGCCTTTTCACATTAAAACAGATTAGCATGATGTTAGCATGAAATTACTTTGATAAAAAACATGTTCAACAAAGTGAATGTGTAGCTTGTGACATACTCACAGTAGACTGCAAAAACATGGCTTTATTTAAAATTTTATCCAAAAAAGATACTGAATAGAATGTGAACATTTGACTTTGTTAAATGCTTTATCTGTACTATCAAAACAATACATGTTAGCTGGGCCTCCAACCTATAAAAATTTGGGTGCAGCTGCTGTAATTATTCCTTTAAAGGTGATGTAAAAAAATTGTTGTACTTTCTCTCCCTGATGTCTGTCTTTTGCAGACTGTCTTAATCTGCACTTCACCAGGTTCTAGATATTCAAACAACTCCTATATAATAGTCATTGTGCTGTCCTCATTCTCAATAACTTCTTCAAGATGATGGATGAAAATGCGAGGTCATTTTCAGCACTTAAGCATAACCATCACTTATATGGCTATGTTTAAAAAAAAAGGTTTTAAGTAAAAGCAGCAGTAAAATTACCATGAGTAGCTAAAAGCGAACACATTTCTGAAAGTTTGTGTTCTGTGTGTTCAACAGGTGTTTGATGAATTGATCAAAATGGCCTTTTGTTGCACTTATGGATAATGAGCATTAGCATATCTTTTTTTTCGTCCAGTAAAATACCCCATTTCCTTAAATCTAGTTCATGTCCTCTGCTGTGAAAAGTGCTCTGATGTTTCACTGCCGTCCACTGTCTGTGCATATGTGTGTTGCAAAGCCCAAACCTTAGCAGACTGGCTTCTGTCGCATTTACTCTTGCTGAGTGATGTTTTTAAATTTTTATATGCACTGTGGAAAAATATCCAAAGTTTATCATCACTATTGATATAATTTTATCACAGTTCCCTATTGAGATCATTTTATTACTTTGCCTGAAGTCATAGTGACTACAGCTTTATAAAATGTTTTTTTTATGGTTATGTTTAGACAATCTTGGCATGTGGTTGAGGTTAGAGAAAAATCTTGGTCTTGGTTAAATACTGAAAATGTCTGCGGTCACTTGAAACAGGAAACACAACATTTTTATCAACATTCGACCCAAACCTTGATCTCTTACTCTTCAACAAAGTGCTTTTGTTGGCCAAACAGGGCCACAGACACAGATCAAAATAGAAATCCTAGTCTCCGTCAGAGACTTGGATTTCTTGGAGAGTGTCAGAGTCCTGAACCACCTACCTGCAAATTCTGTGTGTGCTTCATCATATTAAAGCAAAAGATATTTTGTTTTTCCATATTTGTTACTATTTTGATGGTTAAACCACCACCACTGCAGATTAAAATCTATCTGTTGTGACTCAGACAGTAATGTTCATGGATGATGTAACATGTAATTACTCTGATGGATCATCTGGGGTTAGAGTAACAAACAAAAAAAGAATCAGGTTTTTACCTTGAATTAATTTTTTTCCTTGATTTGATTATTGTGAATTTCTGAGTTGATGTCAAAGTGCAATTCAACAAAATTTAAAACATAAGTTTAGTTTTCTTTTTGACACTTTAATGCAGAAATGTTACATATTAGTTACATATTATATATTTAACTGACACACATGGATAACTGTTCCCTTTGATGCCCAGTCTCATATCAGATTTGTCCTTGACTTTAACGGATGACGGGAGAAGGTTTTGATTTATAGTTCAGTGTTTGTGATTTGTGTGATTTCTTCCAATACACCATTGACATTAGTTCATAACCCAGCTTTATCATGCTTTAATGACATTGCATATACAGTAAACGTGATGACATTCTTTCATCCTCTGTCACAGTGCGCTGATAATGAGCAGAAGCTTTGCAGTGGAGGTGGCTTGGATAATATCTGTCAGTAGAAAGAAGAAGCTAACAACCTTTTGATTTAAACTGGTGTGACTGGTGCATGTAAGTCCAGGTCCAAGTCTTTGTGCTTAAACACAACCGTAAAAGGTTAAATCATATTGTTCATATCATGAGCTGACAAAGTAAAATCTGATATTTTTGTGAAAAACAAATTCAAACGAATATTACGTCTACTGTCAAGATTTTTGTCACTTGCCTAATATCCATTTCATACAACATTTGAATTAAATTTGAAACTGACATACTGAAGCAGATTACACATCATTTCCAAGCGATAGGTTTGCTCAAACAGTCCTCTAAACTTTTACACCAACTTTAAACTCTGTTTCATCTTGTGACTGCAAAATATAATTAACCACCTTAAACTTTCATTTGCACACCTTCAACACACTGGGGCCATGGCAATGCAGCTTCATCTGATGCTCTTTCATAAAACTAATTTATATATTTTAGTATGAGTGTGTGGTATGTGTGGTTGTGTCACGGTGTGTGTGTGTGTGTGCGTGTGCGTGTGTGTGTGTGCTTGTTGCGGCTTGCTTTAAACAGGACTGTATCTTGTACTGATTTATACTTCCTGTGATTAGAGCAGTTGAGGGAATCTTTCATTTCCTCTCCATATTTATGATTTCTGTATTCAGTCAAAACAGGAAATCATGAGTCAGTGTGCGCTAAAATAATCAGTTGAGTGAAAAGGGAGGAGTTTTTTAAGAAATAAAAAAAGAATCAATGTTGTACTAGAAAATGAGATTCTCCTGAAAGCTTGGGAGAGTTGGGCTCAACCCAAATCATGAATGACTAGTTAATTAAGCTCTCAGTGAATGCATTTATTTGCTCGAAAATAAATCACTTCCTCTATTGAGATAAAGATGACCAGATAAAAAGAGGATTCTCTTGTATTTCAATGCAGTTTGAATTTGCATGCCGTGGTTTAAATTGATATTCATTTCAGATCCAAGTGGGGAACGAAAACAGACTGCGGCTCTGCACTTGTGTCTCTCTCTCTAATTAGTGAGTCATTTTTCAGTCCTTTGAAATTTGCAACATGAAGGTGCAATATGTAAGAACAGGCAACCTGTCAAATTTATGCTCCAAACAAAAAGGGGTGCAGTATATCACTAAAGTAACTGCTTTCCGCTGCTGAATGTATCTGCTGTCCACTAGTTAGCTCAGTAAGCATCTCAGTCCTATTAGCTGAGTCTGTTGTGAGTGATCACACTGGGCCAAAATAAAATAAAATACAATATTACTTAATTATCACCAAATAACTTATAAATACAAAAATAAATACAAAAGAGGTTCATACTGAAAGGATTTGAACTCTGATTTGCTCATCCGAAGTCAGGATGGAGCAACTTGGACTCAGTATTGTTTACTTTTATCTTATGTAAACTATTATCTGCCTGTTTGTTATCAATAAGCTTGCTAGTTCCTATTCATTACTTAAGATTTTTTTTCTTCAAATGAAAAGGTTGAATAATTAAAAGAGATTGTTTTTTATTAATAAAGCTACATACACACAAAAAACAAAACAAAAAGAAAAACAACAACAACAACAAAAAAAACCCAGAAAGAAACAGAAAGCTTCAAATAGCTCCTCTGATCAGATCTTTGATCAATATTGGCCAAACTGCATTTGGCAGTCAGCCCCTAAAAGTCCTTTTTGGTTTCTGTTTTCCAGTCCTTAAATTCCTGTGTGCTCTGTCTAACTTGCATTACACTTAATTGCCAAGTTGCAATACTAGACCTTAAAGCCCATAACACACCACTGCCAAAGGGCCTACATCAAAACAACATATTTCTGGAATTTTGCTCATCAGTAAAGGAATAACAGACTTATAAATAGGTTGTAATTTGCATTGTATACCCTGTGAATGGCATGAATAACAGGCAGCAGAATTATACTCTCTGTACTGTACTGTAGAGAGGATATTTGACATGCATCATACGTGAGGCGCTGCAATGCGTCAGGAGTGTGTTTGCTGCTGTAGTCTGAAACGAGTCACATTTCTCACGTGCAACAGGATGGAACTAAGAGTAAACCAATCAATGTAAAGAAAAATAACTGTTATTTCTACTCTTTTATTTAAGTAACTGAGTATTTCTAAAGTCCTGTGCAACAAAACTAACCAAGTATGAAACTGAATGTTCTGCAACACAAAGTGAGCACCATGGTTACCCCACAGCGACCTTCTTGTTAGGCCATTCAAAGATTTTTTTCCATCAGAGTGCAACAATACCCATCCGCTCATCAGGTGGTCAGATTCATGAAGCTACTTTTTCTAATCAGCACCAACTCACAGTGTCTCCTCCATAGACACTGAGGGCAATTAGCTTAAAAATCATTACTTGACATTTAACTCCACACTCCCCCACCCTCTCCATGAGTCAGTGAATTGCTGACATTTTTAGCAGACTCAGGTGTCTGAAGACTGGAATTTTATTCAGACTGAGCCTGCAAAATAGGCTCAAACCTTCATGCCAGCTCTTGCTACACTGGCTACAGAGGGAGCGATGTGAGGTGTCAGAGGTCAGATTGGCCTCACGTACCCTCTACTGGAGCTGAACTGAGTTCAGAGTGCAACCATCAAAATAAATGAGACAAAGCACTGAAACTAGGAAGGTGCATAGGCTTCACGTATGGCTCTTCTCTGTACATCTGTGGTTAATAGCCTTTATGATATGCATTTCAGCTGCACCCTGTCAGCCCGAGATAACTACACAGACTGCAAGATCAGGATTCTCTCCAACAGGTGAGGCTTATAATGTTGGTCTCCACCCTTGATCAGGTTTTTACATCCTTATAAAATGTTTCAGTCCTAATGCAGTATCTAATACAAGTAATTTAAATAGATACAGGGTTGTGAGGCAGGTCTACCAAACCAATGTGAAATTTTTGTGAAAACAACTTTAAAGAGGTGATTATTTTACTTTATAGTAATTTTGGAGGATCTGTTTTTTTTTTAAATCTACATTTCTTTATATTAATGTCTTATGCAGCAAAATGCACACTGCCTATTTGATGATGAAACCTTTGCCTTAATTTGGGCTGCAGCCGATGTATTGAAATTCAATGCATATTGAGGCTATATATTAAAGAAACACAATAAAACAAAAAAGAAAAAACAAAACAAAACTGAGGCTCCATCATCTAAACCAGGACAGCAACTATTTGTTGCTTCATACCCAGAGTCCCCTAACATATTAATCTCCTTCCATTTTTACCCTTAAAAATGAAAGACCTACACACTGGTCACCGCTTACCAAAGGACACTTTAATTCTCTCAGAGCAGTGTCCTTAGAGGTATTTCACTTTAAATCTTACAATTATAATATATTCCTACCACAGTTTTGGGCTTTTGGTGTGTCTGACAAGACCCCTGAATCTTCAGCCCCTCCTTCTGCTGCCTCTCTCACGGGCCTAGAGAAAAAAAAATACACATTTTACTATTCTTATTATTACAGTAATGATAAAAAGTAATCCTTGTAGTGCTAGCCTCTTGCCACTGCCTCATTTGACAATTTGATTCAAATTTTGTGAGCTGCACCTCTCTCAATCAGAAAAAAGATAAACAACTGAAATCCTTATTAATCCCCCTCCCCCCCCGATCTTTTATTGTGCTTTTGTGTGTGTGACCCTCTTTTATCTTGACTCTGAGTCTGGTGTAAAAAATTTAAATTAATGAATGAATAATGGAACACATAAAAGTTAATCATAGCCAGATCTATTCATGTCCTCTTGAGGTGCCAATAATATTAAAAGATATAGAAGCAGTTTGAGGAAGAGCCCCGTGCTCAAAAGGTCATGCAGCAGTCAATAAAAGTCTATTCAATAGGAGCTTTTTGGTGTGTGAATTTCTCCCTTGCAGTTCTGCCAGGTATCTTGTGATCCAGCACCCATCCCATCAGGTATTGGGATGTGCAGGTCTTTTTGTCATCTTTGCAGAGATATCATAAGCCTATTAACTTCTGTATTTACACAATAGGTATGTCTTTCCTAACGGTCCTTCCTGAATTTGGCAGCTACAGCTGTTGCTTGTAGCCTGAATTATGAACAGTCAATACAATTTGAGATTGTCCCTGTTATACAAAGTGCTGCACTGTAATGTGAATCAAATAGGTGCAAGCAATAACTTTTGTGAGTTACATCGATTAATCAGCATCAGCACCATTTTACACTTGTTTCTGTGACCTCTGGCACATGGGCATATCTCGATTTTCCTCCTGAGCAGAAGAAGTATCATTTAAAAAAAACTGCAGGATGACCAAGTCTTCATGATGAGGATCAACATGTTATTGAGAGTTTTGTAACCTGCAGTCTTTGAAGTGTAAGAGTTGGAGAAGTCGCAAAGACAGAAGACAGTATGTTAGGTCAGGAAAGCAACCAGCATGCTGGTGGTTTTCTTTGACTTTCTTGAGGCTGTGCGACTTGAAATATTTCCCTGGATCAGACAAATACTCATGCTTTGTACTATCATATTCTGAGGAGTATGAAGGAAAAACATTTGGTGCAAAGGACCTGAACTGTGGTGCGATGAAAAGTAGGTTCTGTAACATCAACTAGATTCTGATCTGCAACAACACAGGCAATGCTCCCACACCCCCCTGCTGGCTAAATTTAGCTTCATTCAGCTTCTTTCTGTTGTCCAAAATGAGGTGCTTGATGCATGTAAAGAGGGAGCACTCTGTGTGTGGCAGGACCATTGGGAGCAGCGTATCACAGCAGGAGAGAACTACATTAGAGGGGACAGTAGCTAGATTCATATTTTGTACTGTTTTTGCTTTTCAAGGCACAGTTGCAGAAGTTTTTAATCATACCTCATGCATATTTAACTTACTTGTCTAATATTATAGTTTGATCTCGGACTTTAAAGTCTGTCACTTTGCTGACAGTGGACTTTTTAAAGTTAAGTCCTGCTCTGCAAACACTGAACCTTTGATTTAAATGCATTCAGGTCTAGATATGGAAAACTGGGGTTTTCTAATTGAGTTGACAACCACTGTTCTTGGGTGATTTAGCAGAATTGCAGTTGTTACTTTTAAGCCAGATGACTTAAAGATATCCTTGGTATCTTAAGTACCAGTTACAGGGGCAACTGTGGCTCTGCAGGTAGAGATGCGGGGCATCTACTTATCAGAAGATCTGTGGTTTAATCCCCGACTCAGCTGTGCATGTCTAATTATTCTTCGGCAAGATACTAAACCCCAAATTGCTCCTGATAACTGTTTCACCAGTGTGTGTGTGAGAGAGTTCCTGAAAAGCAGGTTGGAACATTTGAGAGTGAGAAAGTGAGAAGGTAAATGCTGATTTCTGTTGGATAAGTGTTTTATTTTGATTTACTAATAAATACATATAACAGTTGTAAACAATCATTCAACATTTATTTCCTGTGAAAAAAATAGAATATATTCCAGCTTTTAGTGTATAATACATAAGAGCAGCTTATGTATTGTTTGGTGTGTGTGTGTGTGTGTGTGTGTGATGGTGTGCGTGGATGTGTGTGTGTGAGTGTCAGGGGCAGGAGGCGTGGTTTTGCTGTTGTTGGGTCATTGGGAAGGAGCCAATTTTTAATAGTGTGTTTACAAACTCTGTAACTGTCTGGAAAATGCTGCATATTTTGCCTTTAAAGAGCGCAAATAGCTACTGTTTTACTGTTTGGGACAACTTGTGCAAAGAGGTTCTGTAACATGCAACACTAACTCAATAGTAAAACTCAGTAAAACTCAAATGGTATGAGCTTTTACTGTGATTTGAATCACAAAAGGAAAACAAAACTGATCGATCCAGTCAAATTTGAATTTGAAGA
>JAPZDY010000020.1:9134922-9148060 GCA_029783645.1 Ctenochaetus hawaiiensis | reverse complement strand
ACCCAGTGGGCGCGGCGTAGGCGCAGCGCAGGGCATGTGCGCCGCGCCTGCGCCTGGTCTACGAAATTAGAGCCCATTGTGTTAAAATAGCATACCATCAACATTAATAGAAATAATTATCCTTTCTTGTGCTAAGCTATCAGCCTGCAGTTGAGGTTAGTAGTCCAAATGTGAAAAATTACTTGTCATGTCAGAAAATGGTTGGAAAAAAAGTGATGAGAAAGAGAGTTCCTGACCGAGTTTTCATATGTGCAGAGTTGGGGATGAAAATGTGTTGAAGTGATGCTCTCAGTCATATGAATCATATACCTGATGCTGCATAGTGTAAAATCTAAGACTGAGAAACCTGCAGATTTTCACAACATGTTTATTGTAGTCTCAAAGCCCTTGTTTTCGAATCTCACAAAGCAGGGATTTTTGCTCAGGATCAGAACCGTGTTTGTACTCGATAAATTGAGCCGGGAAAGAGTTGAAAGGAAATGCAATATGATATGATAGCATTCATATCCTTAGGGAAATCCAACCAGCTTGTTGTAGCAGCCGTTGTGAAAGCAACATGCTGTAGTCCACTACAAACCCAAGAAAACTGACTTTTTACTTTGTGCAAGCCTTTTTTAAATGTCCTCCAGCAGAACCAAAGATAAAAAAGAAACCTTGAATCATGTGTGATAGAAATGCACAATGCATTATGTATGACAGTTGTTTTCTGAACCATTTTGTTTCAAGGCAAAGTTCAAAGATACCTTTTTTCTTGGTTTCCCTTGTTTAACCAACAAAAAAATAAAATGTCCATCGCTTGTAAAATGCTCCAGTTTTTCAAGCTGCGCACACACTTTAAAGTCTGTAAGAGCTGAAACATTAAACCATTTCTCATTTCCTCTTTTTCTAGACGTGTGCTAAGTGAGACTGATTTATACCAGCGAGAATAGTTTATTGTGGCTGGTTGCTACAGATCTCCTCTGCTGTAATTCTCATGTAGAATTAAAGAGGAAGGGAAGATGGTGATTAATCATCTGATGTTATCAGCCACTCCCTAATGAAAACAAGCTACATCTTCTCTTGATCATTTCGCTTATTTTAGTCCGCCTCCATCTCTCTGCGAGTATTGATATTTTTTCTGTCATTGTAGCAGTAAAAGAAGTACCCTGTCTGATTCAGCAATTTTTTCCCATAAATATCAGTGATCAATGAGCATCAGGGCAGCAGGGCAGTTGCTGTTGGACATTAATGTGGTCATGGAGAAATATCAGCACCTACTGAAATGATGACAGTGTATAATCCTGAAATGGACAACATGGGCAAAGCATTATGGTTAGATCGTTTCCTGCAAGCATTCCCAGATCAGATATATTATATAACAGTATTTATATGTTTTACTTTCATATAAGAGACATTTCTGTCTTTCCTATTTTTGTTTCTTTCCTTTTCCTATTCTTTTCATGTCCTTACATTGTAATTGATGTCTCCTACAAATATGAGATTAAAACCTAATGGATTTGTTTCAGGAAACAGATTGGTGAACTGAAATATAGCTTGGCTTCCTTCCAGTTGGTTTTAGTCATTCATTTGTCCATAAAGGGCCCCTCTTGTTTCTAACAAAATAAAAAAAAATAGTGAATTTAACTACAACAGTTTTACATTGTTTTCATGGCTAAGCCCTTTGTGACCTGTTTATTGCAATAAATGCACGTTCATAGCACAGCAACCTTTAATTTTATTACTGACATCTTAAGACATCTGGAGGTCCATGGGAAGGAAATGAAGGATATTATGTATTCTGTAAAGCAAAATGACAAGCCACAGCATGATAAAATTATCACATTAACACATGTCAAGATTTCCTTGTTATCATTGTCAGGAGGATATTTCTCAATTTTAAATCAGAAAAAAAGTCCATTTAGGTAATGAGGTGAGGGGTTAACAGGACACAAGGAGGTAATTCTTTTCACACTCTAAACAAACTGAACTGAATGAACTAAACCTCAAATTGTAGACAAAACTTTGTATGTGGTCACACAATAGTGCTTTGTGCATCAGGTGTAAACTGATGCACCAATGTTTGTCCAAATGATCCAACTTCAAAATAACATCCATTCTCACCATCCATCTATAAACTGCTACACTCATTCCATAGGTATTAATATTTGATCATATTCTGCAAATCCTGAGGCATGCTGCAGTTAGGACTGATGAATATTCAGTGGCTAATTACATATGATTGTTGAGGCTCTTCATTACACTGTGTGGCAAAAGTTCAGTGCAGCAGAGCAGTCGCATCACAGCGGAAAGCAAAAGATGCAAGGATGAGAAATTGCTTGAGGGAGAAGTAAATGAAAGCCTGCTGTCACTTTACATTTGACCCCGACTGTCTCTTTTAGTAAGTATTAATTTTAGTCTTGCACCTGTAATAAATCTTGATTAGAGTGTACCTAATATCTCCCTGTTTCTAATTTAGTTTCTGTAATGGCTGGAATTAGCTATCCAAGTCAATTTAAGTTACATTTTCTTAGCCATTTAATATTAGTGAATTACATGTAAATCTCTCTGGATTCAAAATAGTGTATATTATTTGAGAATGTTGAATATAAATGGGTGTTGAATGTACTTTAGCAAGTTCTGTGTTTTCTTTTTTGGCTGTATTGTGATTTTCTTTTTGCATCATTTCTGAATTGTTGATCCAAAATATGTTTTTAATCAGATATTTACAGAAGTATTAGAGGAGCTTACAATATTTTAAAAAGTTATGAGCCAAAGCTGCTAATTAAGAGCTAAGTAACTAATCTGAGCTGGCTAGTATTAGCTTGACACTGATCCCACATTTTTTCCAACCAGTAAACACTTTAGCATATTAATTACTGGTGTGAAGATGGCAATGTAGTTTGAAGTCATTACAAAGGTACTTTAGAAAGGCTGGCACAGGTTAACAATCAAAGAGTAAAGGACAATACGTTTGATTCTTCTGTGGTAGCAGAACAGGCCAGGTTTTGAACTACATTTTGGCAAAATAAATATGGAGAATGTGATAATCTGCCTCCAATTTTTTGTGAGCACATCTGTTTTCAGTTGAGGAATGCACCAAGATCTACACATGCAAATTTTTAACAACATCAGCTTATTTTACAGGAGATTTAAATTCCTGACCTGTTTTTAGCATTAGGTTGCATCTCACACATAAGGGTGAATTTCACAGATTATCTCAGAAGAACATGATGATGCATCAAACACTGCGCGATAAGATCAGCCTGATTGAGCAAGCTTTACGTTCTTCCTTACACACACACACTCACATTATTTTATGTCTCTCAATTATACAGAAACTCTCTCTTCTTCTTTCTCTCTCTCTCACTTTGTTTATCTGTTTGTGCACTAAAGAGTGGTTTTTTTGGAGAATCAGAACCTAAGCATCATGCTAACCATGTTTTTTGCTGCACATCAAGAAGGGGAGGATGAGCAGAGAGATTTTCAGTCTGGTGCAATCTGCAACTTCCCTGCTAGAGGCCACCAAACCCTACACCCTGGAACCTTAAAAAAATTATTCAGTCAAGATAAGGGAGCCTCCATCATCATGGTTACAATATGAACCTCAAAGTTAAGATTGGAGGATGACTGATGTGGTTGACTGGTGGAATTGAACAGGATATGAGCAGCAGTCTCTTTTTTGCAAAAGTGTAATGTTCTGTAAAACTATCTGTGGGAGCCTAAATGCAGTTCTTTGATTTTTGGTTAAAAAAGGTCAATAAATCATTTAAGTTCATTTAAAAACAGTTAAAATTCACAGTAATATAAGTTAATTGATTTGGAAGGGATTAAAAGGCCTATTTATAGGTATTTTCAGTTCATTTGTTTCATACAGTTTCATACTGTCATTAGTTTATCATTTAAAATGTATTTGGATGGTTTATAATGGATAAGGATTTAATTTATGTAATATTTGTAATGGATGGGAACAAATAAGAGTTTGGTGTTTTTAAGATGCTGCGCACCTTCAATTACTTTAATTGAGGATCCCGTGAGGTCAGTCAATCATTCAGTCGGTCAAGGTGAGAGTGGAGCCACATGGTTTTTTGACCTCTCTAACTCTCTAACTCTCTACCTCGCTACCTACCTTGTTGTTAATGTTTTTGGATATGATGGATGCTTAATGCACAATTTTGATATTTTTCTGTATCACCTTTTTCTTGTTTTGCTTAATTAAACTGTTTAAACTTTTACGAGCGGTCCTGTGGATTTTTTCGTAGATGTGGATGATAACGAGGGGATTATTGAGAGCGTCAAGCCAAGCTCCATTGTGTGGAAAACTACACTATCCATCCACCCCAGCCTCCTTCTTCTGCATGACTTTTACGACGGCATCCCCTGACTTCCTTATTTTTGTCCAGTCATAATAACTTTAATATGTGACATTTTAAGAGGAAAGGATTCATGCACACAGACACCCTTTCAATGTCGTGCCATTACACTAAATCTGATTAATTAAAACATTAACTTGTACATTAAAATATATATTTTTTATACACATTTATACCCAGAATTGGTGCCAAGTCACCAATGATGCTGCACTGCTGTCACTGAATTATTCCTCAGTCAAATATCTAGTCAATTATAATGTTTCAAGGACAGCTTGCCCTGTTATTTCACAAGCATGTAATAAAATGGCAAAAGTTATGGATTTTGATTTAAAAATCAGTGAGTGACACATTTCATTGAAGTTGAGACAGATTCCAAGTTTGTTTGTTTTTTTTTCAAAAAATCAATTTGAGCTGTGTCTGCAGTGCATTTGTTTTTGACGTCACTCTTCTTGGGCCACCTTTTCGCTTTGATGAATTGCTCTGTACAGTTTGAGCAAGTCCTTTGCGAGCTCACATTTTGTGCTTGTGCCCTGAATTAGTCTGACATTTCATGCTTGAATGCCTTCATGACATTTAGTTTAAGGAAATATCACGGTCTGCTGAACTGTCCAGGACTAACCACAAACACAGATGAATATGGAATACACGGAAGTCCTGTGCTGGGATACTTTGGTTTCAAGCAGCACATTGCTGTTCATATCAAAGAGCTGGTGTAATTTATACTTTTGAAAACTAAATTATATCAGTACAGTTTTTCAGGTTGATTGGTTTTTATAATTGGGTGTGGTCAGAAAAACCTGTCTGTTTTTCCTTGGAAAGAAACAACAAATACATCATTTCATATTTCCCTGAAGCATTTCTATATGATTGCTTTCTGGTTTATTTATTTTCGTTCATGAGGAGAAAAATTGAATATGTTGAAATCATGAACAGGTCTGTTGATTGCTTCAAGATTGAAGAGATAATTGTCTTTTTAAAAATGAGTTTTCTTGCTTGATTCAGGCCACAACACTCATTAAAAATGATGAAATTGTAATATTCATGTGACAACACACACTGCAGCAGAGCAGCCTTGACAATATCACATTAGAAACACAGATAATAATCTCTACAGAGGTTTTTACTATAAAAGTGTTTACAGTCTTTGTCATGTCTATATACTTAGAGCTAAACTTTGCTTGGTTCAAACTGTCCGTCTCTCTCAGTGTAGTTTGGACCATGGTTTCTCTCTAACAAAGAGACTAATTTCAACAAATATATTAGGTAATTGTAACTCAACACATATGAATCAACTAATCTTTCCAAAATAAATCAGTAAAGGTAAAAACTGCTTCAAATGTGACTCACAGTTCTGCACTTCAGATAGAATAGTCTTGATTTTGAATTTTTACTTGTTCCTCAGCTGTACAAATTTGCTAATTTCCACTAATGTAACATTATATAATCAGACTCATGCTGAATAGTATTTAAATCTGTCAAGCAGAAACAAAATCTTTCTGTTACAAATTTTTGTTTCATGTCCAAACCTGACCCACAGTGCCTCTTTGTTCAGTCTGAGATCCAGGTGTGTCATGCTGGTAGCGACTAGTATAGCCTCGAGCAGTTAGCCTCAAGCAGAGATGAGGAGCAGGCAACTGGTAACCTTACTATGTCTAACCCTACATCTCCATTTTTTTATTTTTTTTATTTTTTCAAACTTGTTATCTCAAGACTCTGCTGACGTTGTTACATCTCACTTGAGGCAATTTATATTTTTTTGCAGCCACAATTTTTCTCACATATGCCATCGTACTCCCTCAGGGATGTTAACATTCTTTGATGTGTAAAATCTGTGGCGTTCCCCTTTAACAAGTGATCTGTAGGGTTAGCGAAATCCTTTCATACTTCCTCAGCTGTTATCCAATTGTGTGCTGAGCTGACGAAACAGAGTGACAAGAAATGCATCTTAATGTAAAGGATAACTAACAGAGATGCTATAATTTAAATTAGTTTTAAATGCAAGGAGACTTAAATTATGTTCCTGTCATCCACAGAAAAAAAGACCTTTTTAGCGTGTGATATGACAAAGGTTTTGTCAGGCAATATACTTTGCGTACCTAGTGATGCTTTTGGTAACAGGTCTACAGTTCACCCAGATGACAGAAGATGGCAATTAAGAGCCACACTTCCCAACGCCGAGTGAGAGGGGTCATAACGATGGCATGGGCTTGTCATGTGTTTCCAGGGCCTTGGGGGAGATTTAGTGGTTTATTGGCAAAGCACTGTGGAGGAACACAGTGTCAGAGGCTAAGGAGGATAAGTGAGGTTGATGCAGTGCACAGCTTGGACTTTTTTTTTTCTCCTCCTCCCTTTTGCATGTGATGCCTTTGTGGTGACTAAATAGCTCCGACACCAGAGGTTAAGGTGGCAATTAAAAAATGTCACAGAAGTTCCTTGTGTGTTAATACACGCCTCCTCCTCACCTCCCTCTGTCACTTGATATTGAGTGTCTCCTGAGACCTGGCCCCTTTGTCACCAAACATAGCCTTATAGCTCACTTCATTAATGTTAATTTGGAAGTATAGTCTCCCTCCTAGTGTTGCTGTCTCTGTCAGAAAAACAGCAAACCTGTATAGCAGTAGCTTTTACGGCATGATTATGTGGGTTTGGAGTGGTGAAAGATTAATAACTAATTAACTAATGGAGCAATTAAGGCTGTAGATGGTTGACGACAAACTGAATCCGAACTGCTTGCTTTGGTTTCCTGCGGCAAAGAGAACGACACAGTAAATCTAAAAGCACGCACCCTATTAAAATATTTACTGTAATGCCTTGTTCTTCATGATAATGTCTCACTTCAAGTGAGGAATTACATCCTCTACCATTTATAAACAGTAAATAAAAAAGAAGAAAAAAATGGAGGGCTAGTCCTCTTACAACTTTAGCATTCTCAAAGTAGTCGCACCAAATGTATTATTCATGAAAGAGTTTGTCATTGTTTATGAGAGAGTGTGTCCCACTGGGTAAACACATCCCTTTGAATGCAAATTTTAGAGCTGCTGGGACAATGGAAAGTTTTACTGTGTTTGGAAAGAAGTTAAAAAGATGGTATAATCAAGGCAGCATGCTCTTAGGTTTTCAAAAACCAAAAACACTTGTTTGCTTGTGAATTTGTTTAACAATGGGACACGGCAGTCGAGCACTTAACAACTCAAAATGTTTGTTTTCCTATCCAGTATTTGTGTGTTTGATACTTTGATAATTCTGTGGCCAAGCTGAAATTTGTAGTACTAATTTTACAGCAGGTACCATGTGATCTGATTCCCAACATGGGGCCAACCTGATGACCTCTGATATTTCCATGTCACTCTGAAGTAGACAGAGAGGATAAGGTAGTCAAATCTAATCAGCTTCACAAGGTGCTTTTTGCTTCTATCTGATGGAAAAAAACATAGGTGACTAAGTTATCATCCCCCATTTGCAGCAGTGTGAGTGAAATGAGGTTCAGGTCTAAAACATTGTGCAGGTAATACAGTTCTTTGTTGGCGGTTGTTGTGTTTCACCATATTTCCTTTAAGTTGGTCACTGTGTAAGAATATATTGGGCATTTAAAACTTGCAGTATTATGTTTGCACATATTAGTTCCCTCCTAGAAAACAAACAAGGTTTATACTCTGAGCCAGACAGGACCTTGAAAATCCTAGTTTAAACTTTTAATAAATTATACTCTCAGACATCATATACATATCAATTACACATTAACTTTTATATGGCTTTAAGTCGACAGAGATGCAGATTGAGACATTATATTCTCTCTACTCTATTTGCATCTATATATGCTGGCATGACAAATTAAGTTGTATCTATTATAATATTTGACTAATAAAATCTCTTTGGCAGCAGAGACATTTATTAGTTGACTTTCATGCTGTCATGTTCATAAACCATGTTTGCAATGATTGTTTTGGACTAATTTTTATGGCTAACTTCACTGTTAGTAATTCTCTCTTTTTTGAATTTATTATTATTATTATCATTATTTTATTTCATTACCATTGCTGCTTTGAACAGGTATCTTCCATAGAGTTGTAGCAGTATGATATCTTAAAGGTCCCTAGGCATGATTTAATTGGAATTCACTATTTTTGTGGTCCTGGAACAAATATGCTATTAGTTTTCTCACAGCATACTTCTTCAAAGGAGCCTTTTAATGTGGTCATCTGAAAATAGAAAATGATTTTCTCTCTCTCTCTCTCGGGATCCCTTTCTCCCTGTTAAATGGTACAGAACACAGTTACAGAGCTCTAATTCTTACTGTAAAACCTTTTTAATAAAGTGCAGGTTGTTTATTTGTTTCAAACTAGCAATGAATGAACAGTGTTTTTCCAAGTTTGACAGCTTTTTTGGTAACTGCATTGGCCAGAGGTGGGATTAATCCAATTAAATACTTAATATGTTCTACTGTCCATCAGCACAACAAATTCTGGTCTGAAATTTTAGAATTTAGTTTCTTTATTTAATGTGGACCCACCAAGCCATTTTAATCAGTTATTTTTAAACTGTACACAAACCACTCTTAGCTTTGTAACAAACTGGATTGATCAATCAGCACAGAAAGAAAATCAATCATTTTTAAAGCAGATTCTCCTGATACTTCTGTTATTTCCTTCACTACACAAAAAAACACTAGTGCTAAATTCCAACAATTACAACAAGTTTCATGGAGAATGTATATGCAGAAAGAATATAGAGAACTCATTGATGAAGGTTTCTGCCAAACTCTATGCAGACAGAGTAACAGAGAGGAGGCACCAACTAGCAAATGCAACAGCCCTGTTTTGAAACAGAATCGCTTGGTATATTTGACTTCTTGATATATTTGGCTTGTTATCTCTGCTGCCAAATAGTACTACCAAGCAGCCTCCTTTAGTCTGTGTCTATTTCTTTGAGTTTATGGACAGGAAATGGAGGAATAGACCTGGTTAAACACCTATGCATGACCCTGCACAAATGGCCACAACTCCTGATTTGGTCTGAAGGCAGCCCAACCTAATAGACACATAATGGATAGCAGGAGGATATGCTTTTTGCTATGCTAAAAAGTTCAAAGCACCATCAGTAGTCTCCCTAAATATTACATTAAGAAATGTATTGTTCAATGGACTGAAAACAAAATCACCTCAAACACCACCGGTGTCCTGAGCACTTCCTGGTTTTAAGACTCACTACTTAACTAAAGTTAATTACCTTGAAGCTGATGTGATGTTCAACAAAACAGCTGTTGGGGGCTGACCTTTGCCTGCTGGTGATGTAACAGGGTCATAAAAATGAAGCCATCTCTTGTTTTAAGTGGAGCTTTATCACCTATAGTGATTCAACTGCTTCCATGGACATAATTTTATTACAGTCATCTGAGGGGACTGTTGTGGTTCTCCTTTAAAAATCCTTCATATTAAAACATTTTGCCCACAATACTTTATTAAGTGTTTTCAATTTTACATGTATGCCGCCTTATCATGTCTCTCTTCTGCCGTCTCTTTTTTTTTCCTGAAATTTTTGAGGGTTTGTTTGCAGAAAGAAGAGAATTGCCACTTCTCATTAATTATATGTTTCCTTCAAGCAAGGATCAAGGGCAAATTTCTGATAATTGGTCCTCGGATGTTTGCATTTTTCTCTTAATTGAATAATTGCTCATTTTTTTCCCTTGAATTAATAATTTGTGAATCACAACATTGTGCCCTAGAGTTCTTAGATTAGTCATTAAAATAGGCTACTGGTTTTTAGTCCTCGTGTTTATAGCAACAGAAGGTTAATTGTGACTAGTGATGTCGAAGCACCCAGACTTTTGGCAGAGTATTACTAAGTTTTAGTGTAGAGATGGCAACAACTTAGTGTATTCACTCCCTCAAACAATAATTGTAATTAATACAATTCGTCCTTGTTTTGTTGGCAATCTATCTCATACACTTTTGATGCTGCACTGAATGTTTCACTGCTCCTTGTTTCTCTTGCTAGTTTTGCACACAAGAAGTGAATCTCCAAAAGTTGTCAGGCTCTGCACAGTATAAACAGGCATCCTTTGGCTACATACAGAGTATTTTAGCATTACAAATATTACTTTCAGCTTGGTGTTTTGTTTTGTTTTTTTGGCTTGCCAATACTACACTCTGCTGATTCCTTTAATAATTCCAATTGTACATAACCTGCTCAGCACCAAACAGCAACAGAGAGAGTTAGCTTGTGAACATTGTGGATTTCTTTGTGCAGCTACAGAGCAAGAAATTTTCTTTAGGAGATGTTGGGAGACCAAACAGGAAAGTTAAAGGAGACCTTTAAAGGGGACTCCAGTTTAATGGCTATGTAGTTCCATGACTGCTTGATTTGTAAACAAGTTACTTATTGACCAATGACCTATATAGGCTGATCATATCTAAAGTTATATTCTCAACCTATTGGTGCCCTCAAGTAGCCAAAAAAGGGCAAAACATATATCAGTGCAGATTAAAATATATTTTTGAGTAAGATGTTTATGTTTATGTTTGTTTACTATTAGTGCATAAGGCTTTACTTTAAAGAAGGCACAGATTTAATATCAATGTTTATCTGTATCAATTTCTCAAAAATTCTAACTTCTGATGCTTGGCTCTATGGTTTTAGTATCTTTGTCTCACCTACTGCCGGTTTCCCATGTATATACTGTGCATATGCAGACCTACAGTGTACATGTGCATTTAAATTCTGAATAGTATAATTGAAACACCAAACATATACAGTCTCTCCATTTCCCTGCAGCTTGAGAGGCATTATGGGACAAGTTCCCAGTTAATTTCCACAGCTGGTAATGTAGCGGTTTCAATGTAATGAACAGATGTTCATGCAGAGCAGTGATATTTACCATTCTGCTGCAGCATCTCTATCAGCCGCCGGGCTTTGGAATCCATGGATGTGCTTAAGCACAGCGTGAGTGTGTTGATATTGGTAATATCTCATCACTTTTCCTCTAACATAGATGTGTGGCTAAATCTCTCTTTCCCCTGATGACTTCAACTGTTGCTTACATAAGCTGCTTCATCCTGCCCAATCTCCAAAACAACATCCAGACACAACGAGCGGCAGACCAATAAACACTGCCAGAAGCTATTCACAAAGCAGAACAAAAATAAATAAATTCTCTGAAAAAAAAGAGGAAAGAAATATGTCTGCAGAAAGTTAAGATGCAAATCAGTGAGATTCTCTAATCAAAGACCTACAGATAATCCGTCACACGCATATTGTGTTTGTCTGCTGTTGACTGTGCGTGAGTCAAGTGATGCTTTTGTCACGCTTTTTGTGTATTTGGCATTGTATTGTTTAACTGTTTGGCTGCAAGACCATGAGTCACTGAAATCACCAGATTGCAAATTGATTATTAACACTGAAAAGCACATTGGAATCTGGCAGTTTATCTGGGTTTTTTTTTAAATAATTTACTTGTGTGTTTGGTGAGTTATTAATTTAGAGATTTTTTGTGTGCAGCAAACATGTTGATAGGACGGTATTTAGAAAAATCTTATTCTACAGAGGAAATTTTCTTAATAAGCTCATATTGAGTTATATCACTTTAAGATATTGTGAAGCTTTAAAAAATAAATGATTGTTAAGTGTTTGATAAAATGAAAAATTACTGAATTTTTTTAGTAAGAATATCAAATATTGCTCAATTCCAGCTTCTAGTCTGAAAGATTTGCCATCTTTCCTTTATCTCAAATCAAAATGTAAAAAGTGCACACATTTAAAAATTGTACTGATGGTTGACTTTAGAAAATTGCAATGGGTTTTTTACAATTTGTGCCACTCTGTGACTTTCCTTCCAAACCATCGATCAGTTAATTAAGAAAACCAAAGATAACAGCTGACTAAATGAAACCAATTGTTAACGGCAGCTCTAAAAAAATGACCATATTCAGTTAATGTACATTATAATCCTCTTTTCTTGGAATGCAGTCCAAGCTCTGCTCTCATTTGCATGAATTTAGTAGATAAATATAGAATTACAGGCGGTCTTTTAGTATTAATTAGTTTATGTCCTACTTAGTAGATTTATCCCATCTTTCAACCTATGGCCAAACAGAATATGACGTGTCCCAAAACTTACCCTGGAAATTGTATTAATCTGTTCACTTCAGAGTGTTAATACACACTGGCCCCCAGGTTACTGGGCACTGTGCAGTGGGATAGAGCCCCCACCCACCCCGTCCCCCTTCTGACCTGAGTGTATTTCCCTCAAGTCATCTTATTATGTAGTCATCTGCCTTGCTGTTTGATGGGCAGTTACCTTGTGGGCTGTGAGTCCTTATAGGATGCTAATGAACTGGAATGACAAGATAATTATATGCTGCTGAATGGACCCATATCACGTCTTTAATTGATTTAACAATGCAGAGGGTGAAAAGCCTGAGATATTCAATCAAGCGTCATCACTCTGCTGAATCTGCTCAGCTACAAGCAATCTCAAACTGAATTGCATTAGAGTGCTCCCCGATTTTTCCCCTTTATTTCAATTTAATTGATAAATATGGTAGTTTCGGGCAAGTTTTGGCAGGATTCCTATAGAGTGACTTCAACACTTTATGTGTCTTGTGTCATTTCAGATTAAGATGAACAATAATAACTAAAACAAGGACACATCAGAGAAAAAGTGCAGAGGTGAATCAGTTACAGAATCCAATGTTGTTAGTATATGGCAGCTTTAGAAGAAAAAAATATTTGTTGGCAGTCAACTATGAATGCATATTGAATACTGCATATATAAACTAAGCGCAGCATGCTTA
>JAPZDY010000020.1:9117452-9134589 GCA_029783645.1 Ctenochaetus hawaiiensis | reverse complement strand
AACAATTTTAATAAGTTTATTAAGGAGTTAGTTGATTATTAGAAGATAAGACAAATTCATTCTTCTTCTCTCTACTCAAGAGACAAGGAACACTTTTTTCTGTGACATCTAAAAGTCAACAGTATGCATTTGCCTATCCACCATTAGTTCATCAATACCGTCCATGCGTTAAGCAGGCAGTGCAGTATAAAAATGCAAGGGGCATTTCCATCTCACACCTCTTCATCTGACATCAAGGATAATGGCCTCTGTCAGCCTGTTAAAGGTTGGTCCGGCAACCTCTCTGTCACGTCCTGAATCAGCCTGTATTTCTATAACCTTGTCACTTTTATTGCAGCATAAATCGGTGTAAGGTCAGCCAAGCCCAGGCAGTGAAGATAGTAACAGGGCATGAGGCTAATTAAAAGACTGAACCCCTTTACACCCCCTACCCAAAAGTACAACCATCACACACACATGCACACAGCCTTTGTCAACCAAAGAATAAATTGCACATGAAAAAATTTGATGCACACCAACGCCCGGTATTGAACACTTAAACCCAGTGCAGCATGTATTAGATCCATAAGCAATGTGCACTCCCTCCATGGCAGTTTTGTCTGCCACTACGAGTTATGCTCAACTCCTCGTAATGGTTCCTCCAGGCTTGAAATTAGCACAATTTACCCCACTCTGTGGCACGTCTTGGTGCTGAAAACCAACTGGTTGCACCACTCTCTGCTCCTGATAAGCCCACACGACAGAGCAAGCCAAGGACATAAGGGAATATAAAAGTTGTCAGCTTACATGACCAAGTAGTGTTGTGTGAAATGACTTTAGCCCGACATTGTTAACGCTGAGCGGGCTGCCTCCGCCATGCTCGATAAAGGCAAATAAAAGGCCAGATAAAGCCCCTGATGGAATGCAGTGTATGTGTGTGTGGGAGCAGGGGTATAAAGTTTGCCATCTAATCCTTGGCCTCTATTATAGCCAGTGTTTAGCAACACAGACACCCTCTGCTCCATTCACCCTTGAACACTTTCTCCTTCTCTCTGTCACTCTCATTTTCCCTTTCTATCACTCTATTGCCCAGACTGATAGTACCAAAACAAAAAAATGCAGATGGTAATGTGAGAAATACCATTTTGAATTGCTGTTCGTCTTTTGTTATCATAACTTTCTCATGTTTTTAATAATTTGGAGTATTTTTCTATTCTGAGATTGTTAATCCAGTATATTCTTATTATGATCCACATGTACTGCGGCAAGAAACTAACTCAAACACCTGCAATATAAAATATCAACAGTGCAACTGCAATGTCTCTGTGTAACTGAGCGAACCACTGTCATATGCCATCCACCTCTCACACCTAATATTTAATGTCACTCTACGGTTAATGTCAAATGCAAAAATATCTTCGGTGGGATGTGTAAAGGAGGGTGAGTGGCAGAGGCTCAAGCCAAGGCCCATTCAGCCCCATAGTGAGGAGGGAAACCGTAGACATGACAAAACCATAAGTCTATTTGATTAGGACATTCTCACTGCTACTGCTGGCCATGTGCGTGCTAATTAGCATGAGTACAATTCATTACCCAAGGAGACATGGGATTATGTCTCTGGATCACTCAGCAGCAAAAAGTTTTGACACTCTCTAATTTAACAGATGGAGAGCTCACTTAACTTTGCCAGCTCCCTATAGGCAAGTGGTGTTAATAAAGGCAGGAGGGGGATAATGCAACTAACTGTGTGTGTGTGAGAGGCAGAGTGAGCTGCAAAAAAAAGAGTGTTTATGTTGGAGATACTAATTATGTTTGATTTAATCAGCAATAAAAGCAGCTGTTTCACAGCAGTAGGAATTAACAGCAGATACAGTTGCATATAATGCAAATGCAAATTATCAGACGTGCATGCAAGGACATTGTGATGTGACATGTTAATATACTGGAGTCCAACTAATTTCCCATTATTTTTGTTTGAGGATGGGTAGTAGTGAGGAAGAGCTTCAAGTGAAGTCTATGGGTATGCACACACACACAAACAGAATGATATAGCAATTAGCAAGCCAAATCAATTACCGTTATTGTAAAATTAAAAAACAATGGGCTAAAACTACCCCTTTAGCAAATAATAGAAATTTAGTGATATATTGTACTGGCATTTTTATGTGTCTGACAATGGGAATTATGCTCGTCGGTACTATTCTGCCATTCGTGGACTATTTAAGTGGGAATTTTCCTCTTTTCTCCACTCTGTGTTAGAGTTCTTTAAAGTCAACAACCTCAAGTGCAGCTCTCAAAGTCCAGCAGACTGTTTAATGTAACAGTGTGTGTTGGACAGCCAATCTTGGCTAGGGCTATGTTAACATATAATATCTGAAAGATGATAACAGTTTACAGTATACTCTGCATGATCTTTGACATAGAAATCTAATTATTTTAGACATTAAATCAAAAGCACTTACAATGTCTGCCTTATATGAGCATAAAACTGTTGACATTTACAGGATAACTCTTGCGTCTGTGCGCTGTTTTCTGTCTGAATGTTGCCGTTCCTGCAGCTGTATATTATCACGCTACATTTAGAAAACTCATTTTTGACATTAGAGATGGCAGAGCTAGTTGGTCTATTATTGGTCCTGACTGATATATCTTAACTACTATTAGATGGATTTTGGTTCCAAGATGATTGCTAAGCCTAATTCTTCTAACTTGGTGATCCCCAAATTTTTCATCTAACAATATTATTGGACTGATATTTATTTATTTCTGTCAAATTCTCCTGTTTATGACCAAATATCTGCAAAACGACTGATATCCCCATCAACCTCTGCCTGCAATATATATGTGTTTAGTGCTTGCCAGCTTATATTAGCATGCTCACCAGTTTAAGATCAGCATGTTGGCATGTCAGCATGCTATTTTATGATAACATCTTAGCATGCCCTCTTCAACATTTTTAGTATAGCTTACAAAGCTGCTAGCATGGCTGTAGACTTGTACTCTTTTTATTTAGAACCAATGCTGGATCAAAACTATTAAGAGTTCAGGATTTATGTTGCCCTACATTGACAGTTAAATACATAATATTGCATCATATCATGGTGTGTCTGTATATTACATCGGAGTTTGTGTCTAGACGGCTCGAGGAGAAAAAAAGGAGAGAAAAATCAAAGCAATGTTATGTAATGTCTCACCATCTTATCAATCTGATGGCTTAGTGGGCAGTTACACAATCAAAAGGAGCTGCGTGATGTGTCTGGTCAGGTGTAAATGAAGTACACATATGTTCATTGCCTTCCAGGCCTGATGAGTCTGGTGATTTTATTACACAACTAAACACCTACAGTCTTTTTAGATCATACATAAATAAATTGAATAAATTTAAAAAAATACATTAAAATAAAGTAAATAAATTAAAGATGACATGTAGTCTGTTCTAGTTAAAATTGCAGACCTTTAGAATAATATATTATTTTTTTGATTTTGATTTTTAAATTAGATTTAAAAATATTTCAAACAGTCTATAAGTTATCTCTTAGCATGTTTGTATTTGTGTTTGTGTGCATATTTTGACATTTGTATATTATCTATTCTTCAGCAATTCTTATATGTTTGCCTATATGAACACCTAATGTGCATTTTTTCTTGCATGCATCTCTCATGCATTTCTAGTTTTGGTGTTGTAGTTGTATTGTTACTTTATGCACACTGTTTGCCTTGTTTGTAAAATGTACTACATAAATAAAGTTTGATTTGACTTTGTCCAGTTGTCAAAACATGTTTCATAGTGTAACACATAAGCAATATTTTCCCATTTGTGTGGTTTGATTTTTGTGATAAAATGGAGATGAACTGAGCACAGATTACATCAGTCATTCATCAATTATGAGCCTGGGCTACAGAGGAAAACAAACAAACAAACACAGACATCCATAGATGATATCTGAGGCAGCAGTGACAGTTTATACATTGTGCAGCTTCCATGACCGATGAAAACACAACAGTGATTATTACTCTGCTATTCTACCATACCCCTTTTTGTCTTCTTAATACCAGAGAAATTCTTTGATTGCGTTAAAGAAAACAGCAGCATCATCCTCTTGTCAGATTAAGACATGTTTGTAGATTTTTTTTAATGTATTCACTCTTTCACATTCTGAGATAACAGAAGGAACAGATGAGAAAGGCCAGATGTGATTCACAGTCCGACCAACTTGCCAGACTTGTCTAGCAGGCAAGGATAATATTCTCATGTTAAGTACGAGCTTAAGACAAATGCAACCTGGAGGCTGTGGAAAGCATTTACAGTTCTTATGCTTAAGTAAAGAATAGAATTTTCTATGGAAACAGTGGAAAAGAGCGTACTGAATTAAAAGCAGGCTAAGAAAAGAACAACAGAGGGAAAGAAGAAGAAGACAAGGTGTTTTTTCTCTTCCTAGTAATCTGTCCTCTTCATGTACATTAAATGAAGTGTTTAATTCCTCCATCAACGTACGTTCTCTTCACACCTATCACAGTTAGAACCAGAGCTGTCAAGGTTGTGTCGGCACACCTGTCTGCTTTACTGAGCATCTCTTCTCAGTCATGCATGACCACCAATTTAATTGATCACCTCTTAAAGGACAATAAAGAAGCAACATGTTAAGAGAAAGGCTGCTTCTATCAGACATGCCTTAAGAATGAAAGTTTCACATTGAGATTTCCTCTCAAATGTAATTAGTGTCTACCCTGCCTCATTAGACTCTCTGCATTTTGTTCTATTTCTCTATTTCAGCCTGTCACACGCGCTCATGCTCTCTCTGTCCCTCTCCATCCTTCTTCCTTTTAAAGCGCTGTCACTTCTTCAGACGCCTCCTAAGATAGTTGCACTTGTGCTCAATGATTTGCTTAAGCTCTGACATCAGTGCAACTGTCACTGATTGGAAAAAATTAGCACCCCTTTGGACCTACTTCAGTGAGCTCTAAAGCCTTATTTGAACCAGTTTTTGTCAGCTACAGTTGCTTTGTTTTGAAAATGGTGTCTTTGCTCTGCGCCATGAATACAGATAGAGGGGGAGTTAGCAAGATTCAACACCATCTTGATCAAGGGTGTGCTGGCCAGAGATTTTTATTTGTAGTTGGACACAGAAGAATTGTGGCTGAGGAGGCTTATAAATTGAAGAAGTGGCGATAGCGCAGACAACTGTAGGTGGAATACCAATGCAGTTCTGAGCTGAACTCCACCAGCAGTTGGATTGTACGTGCATGTGGCAGTGTAGGATCTTCTGTTAATCTGCTTATAAGTGAAAAGACTTTAAAAAATATAATGCAGCTTTAAGCTTTAATGTGCAGTTCCCGTTTTGCAAGTGTACCCATGTAACTTAAATAAACAGGTCACACAGAGCTCTATAGTTAGAAATATATCTGTAGAAATAGAAAGGTGGACAAGGTGTGGGGAAACTTTTTATGATTAGCTGTCTGCTATTTTCATAACGCTGTTGCTATATCTTGGCTCATATGAGGAAATCATTTAATCTTGCATCACATGGACATTTGTCATTAAGTCATTAAACTGGGTGTATACAAAGAAAAATCATGATTTGTTCCTCCTACTGTTTTCTAAAAGCCTAAACTCACATTTATATAAACGCTGGCCCTGCAATAGGCATTGTTTGTCATGAAAGTGGGCCTCGTCATTCAGACATACAATGTCTCACATTTATATACACAAAATGTGTTTTTATCTGTGGCTAGACTACCGTCCAACAAATACACACAAACACACACACACATTTTAAAAAGAGCAAATATTGCACATTTGGTGACAACTATAGTGCCCAGTAGTCTGAGGTAATTTATTCATAATAGTTATTAGTATATATTTTTTGTTTTGGTTCTGTTTTGTCTTCATACTTACATCTTCAGAAGAAGCAATGGGCAATTTCAAATTGGGGATTGTACTGAAAGAATTGTGAGACATTGCTATCTTTGCTCTTTAAATGGAATTTGTTTACAATAAGATAATCTATGATTTGAGATTTAAAAAAATTAGAAGGACATCTCACTTTATATAAAAAATATGAGAAAAAACTTTCTTCCTAATTTTCAATCACTTGTTTTGATATTTAAAAAAAAACCTAAAAATGTGCTTCCTGAGATTGTACATTCAGCATTTTTACACTTCAGCTGAAACTAGTCAGTGAAAAAATGACATCCTGATGCACTGTTTCCTTTTCTAGGTCAGACACGCATTCATAACATGTGGAAGTAAAGCATCTGTTTATATACAATTGTAGTAGTCAAGGCCAAGAGAAACAATTTCTCAGCAAACATTCAGGTTAATGTAATCAAGGCCAATTTTAGTGACAGATTGCAGATGTAGTTGCAAAAATATGCATGTACTGTGCATGGATTGTATGAAGAAAGATGCTTGGTTAATCATCTGGAGAGTCCTAGTAGTGTCAGTGATAAGCAATGCCTTAGGGTGCTTCATGCATGAGGTTTTTCGAATGCTTCAAAAGGACCCACTCGATGTCAGCTTAAACAGATGGTGGAGGGATTGTGTTACATTAATGAAAGGTCCCTGCTTTACTTGAGGTATCTGTCATCCTGACAGTTCATGTCCCTGCTGAGGACTTATCAAAGTTTCCCCCATCATTTTTAAAGAAGTTTCATGTCACCTCCATTGCTGAGAGCGCTCATTTTTAACATCCTCAAGGCCAGGCGAACAAGGATAGGGTGATTATGACACTTTAACCCCTCAAGGGAGACAGCAGGGTGTCACTTGATGGCCGCTACATTAACACACAAAAAGACATACATGTTCAACATTTTCACGCACGCCCACACAGGCTCAGATAAAACCCCTCTAAATTGAGCAAAGTGATGTAACATATCTCGAGGAATGGTTTATATTCTATTCAGTATTCTTTTTCCTTTTCACACTTTTCTGGCAGCTTCAGTCATGAAATAATTGCCTAAATCTTTATTATGTAACTTCTATATGAAGACCACAACTTAGATTTAAATCAAAGTAATGCGCCTTGGCTGCACAAAATGTACCAGAAGCATTGAATTTCATCTGTGAACAGGTGGTAATGCATGTATTAGGAAAGAGTGGAAAGCTCTGGTACACTTCCAGCTGGGTGCTTTTTTTACCATACATATATAAATGATATGTTTCCTTTTCTGCTTGAATATGAACATGAGCCCTCTCTGTATGGGCACAGAGGAAAGGATTGCACTCCTTTTGTTGGCTTGCAGCACCCAAAGAAATGTTCCTATTATTAAGTTTAACACATGACCGGCAGTGCCGATATTAAATGACAGATTTTTAAGACTGCATGGGAAAAAATGACATTGATCATTTGTTTTGGTTGTTCTTGTTTCTTTGTTGCTTTTATGATGTTTTTATAACTATTTTCCCTTTTTCTTCTGGATTTTTAATCGGAAGTCAATGACTGAAAGATTAAAGTCACACGGACACACTTATCTGATGGCACGCTGACAAGCTGTAATTTGTTATTCATGCTGTGATACTTGAGGCAAGCTGAAACATTTGTCCCAGAGCAACCTGCCAGCTTCAGAGCATTGGTTTCAACTGCTGCTGTGTATGTAGATCAGTGTGTATTATTAGGCTCCTGACAATATGCACTTGTAAAATCCACCAAGTGCTGGCAGTTGTTTTGTTAGATCCTGACGTTGCCAAGAATGGACAAAAAAACCCTGATTTCATGTGAATACAGAATACTTTCTTGTTGTCAAAATGAAAAAAATACATTTAGGAACAGTGAAGATTAGTGGTCTACACACCAGTCACAAATATGCTCTTTTACATCACATAAGGCACACAGCTTTTAGTGCACAGTCACTTTCTTCTTCTTCATTAAATACCAATTTACTATGGCATCACTGTCATTAAGGCCTAAATTAATTGTACAAATGGGTGATAATTAGCCTATGGTAAATCAAAAATGGTGTACTATTAGCAATTAGGAGTCAGTGTATTGTAAATTAAAACAAATTTTATGACTTTTTTTAAAAAAAAACTCTAGATTTTTCCTTTTTTTCTTTTTTTTTGTTTTTCCTCCAGGCATAAATATTAATGTTGTTTAAGGAAGAGAAGCTTTTTTGTAACCATATTAAAAGATATTCATCAATCATGTTCTTAATTTAACAAAAAAAAAAAACACGAGCACAAATATCGTCTGGAGACTACTTTGTGCAATAGCACTCTCACTTTAAAGGAAACTGACCTACTGAGAAGCTGAAAGACGCAATAATTATGTCATATGTAATTATCAAGCACATACATTCTAGTTCTACTTTAGTGAGCACAGGCCTTCAGTATGGAGTCAGGGATTGCTGCAAAAAAATCGACACAGAGTGCCTTTACATGCAGGCTGCCAGCAACGTTAAAAACAAATGTGTTGAACATAATTGTTTTGTAGATTTGCTCCTAAATTTCTCAGAAAACATATTCCTAGTCATACACAGAAAAGGAGGCTAAACACTAAAAGATTGTTCACAGATGCCTATCCAAAGATCAAAATAATGAAATACTGCAGCATGAAGTTATTCTGTCATTTGCAACTTATATGTGTGATTAAAATCCAGCTTCACTGTTTGCTTTTAAGGTCAAATATGCAAATAAACATAGAGCAACTGAAATGTTACCAGCTGTCCTGCAACAGATTAGTCTTTCCACTTTTTGGTAAATTTGTGTGATATTTAAAAGCAGCAGAACTGATTTCATAGTGGTGTGGTGAAAAATTAATGCAGATAGCATGCCCATGTGCCTATTTATAAAACACTTTTGCCTTAAAACTTTTGAACCATGAAGCACTAAAGCAGCAGTAATTCTTCCCTGGATGTCTTGGTTAAACACACATCTTTCAAGCACATTTTGGCCTAAAGAGATTGTCCAACATTTGACCTTTTAGGAAAATCCACTTTTTCAACAGTTTTAACTGTGATGTAGAAGAACTCATTGTTAGTTTGTTACTAAAATAACAAACTATATTTAGCAAAGGTCTTTTGGCCGTCCTTAAAAAAAATTTACATGCCAGTTTTCTGGGATCTCTGAATATTATAGGGATCTATTGCAGTCAACTAACCAGGTAGCCTGAGTGGCTTATTTTTATATTAATTTATTTTATTTTATTTCATTTTATTTCATTTCATGTCTGCATTCTGTGCTATGATAAAATTGAAGAGGATATTTATTTCTAATGCTTAAGTTTTGTCTCTTTCTTATTTTTCAAGCTTTTGGGTCTACTGTTATCTTTTGACCACCATAGCTCTAACATCAGGGTGGGTTGTGATAAGTGATGACATCAGCTGATCTGACTTAAGCAAATGTTATCATGCCAAATCAAGATGGTAAACACGGTACATCATTCCTCCTCAGAGAGCAGCAAGAATGACTGTAGGGTCTTAAGCCGCTGGTACTCAGTCAGAACAGCATGTTGAAAAGTCAATAGCTTTGGAAAGTCACTCCTCCAACAATTTATAGATGTTAGAGAGGGGCTTGTGTCCAGCCAAGTCAGACATCAACACCCTGATTCGATCATGTGTAAATAAAAGTACAAGGAGCAGGCTTTTTCATGCAAACCCATTCTGTTGTTCTTTCCTGTGCTGTACAAACCTGTTCAGTTTTGTCAGGATTGGATTAGCATTACCTAGAAACAAGGTCCTTGTATTATAAATGACACATTTTGTACTAGTTTCATAACATGTTTGCATCATGTACACCATATTCATTGCTGTTCTCTTTATAGACAGAAGGTATTTTTTTTATTTTATTAATATACTTAAATCAATTGGATCTGTTTTCATCATGGGATGTGCCATGTTGACATCTTTTATTTATCATGTCAGCTACTAGAAATAATTTATCACCTATTCCAGCTTCAGACTATAGCTACTTCATGAATCGTTTGGTGCCTTATAATTAGCAGGCTTGGAGAGATGGCTTTTTTTTTCTTTTTCTTTTTTTTACATTATCATAAATAGTGTGAAGTGGAAAGAACTGACAGTATTAAGCAAAGGGTACATATGTGTGCAGGAAAACAGGAGTGCTGTAAGGTGAACTGTTCAGTGCTGCAAAATGTCCTTCTCACCCCAGTGAATCATTGACTTCTGATACAAGGGAGGCTAACCTTGCCCTTTCCCCGTTACATCTCCCAACACTAACACGCACCACTGACACATGTCATACTTTTGTCAGCTGGGAGGACAGGGGAGATAAGAAATGTAGAAACATGGTCCCAATGATAAACTGGGGTAGTTTTACATGGGAATCATTGCTCTACAGGATGGTCATCACAGAGTGAAACCCTGGGGAACTTCAGTGAGGGCATGTTGACAGGCTTTAAATCCATGACAAGCTTACAGAGGGGAACAAACTGAAAGCCAGTCTCTCTGAAAGACAGAGAAGAAGAAAAAGACACAGATATGGAGGGATTTCTGTTTCTAAAATATTGGGTTGACAGTCATTAAGAAATTAAACCCAGCTGTGAGAAAGGTTATCATCATGGTTCATCTGTTTCATCTCTTTCTGTTGCCTTTAAAGTCTTATATCTGTGTGAGACAGATACATGAACACAAAAACAAGCATAAAGAAACTTGTAAAAATCTCTCTTTGGGGATTCAGTAACAAACAAGACTAATATTTAAATTTATCAGGGCAAAATCTAACTTCGTCTGTAAATCTACCCATTATACTCTGGCAACTTAGACTTGAAATGAAAACCTACCAACCTGCCAAACAGCTCCAGAGGAGCATATCACTGCATCGTCTGAAGCGGTTTTAAGCCCTAAGTCTCCAACTCCTAATCCTCCAACTCCCATGAACACCATGTCCTGATGTGTATTACAACCTTTGGCTTGCTGTGACACTTACTCTTTGTGGCTGTAAGGACTGAGCTGGAATCATAACTGTACAAGATTTAAGTGTTGGTGTATTGTAAACTAGCCAGTTAAGAAGATTATAATATTTTACTGAGGCAACAAGCCAAAAGAGGATGCAAAGACTAATGATAAACATAACTGGCAGAGTAATTACATGCCAAAACATTATTTAATTAGCAATTCTAATCATCATTTAGTTGCCGATCAAAAAACCAAAAAGAGAGGGAGAGAAAATCAATGCTTTAAGCTAAAGCAACAGTGGTTTAGGCTTTTTGGTGCGTCAATTACCAGCCAAGTTACACAAACAAGTTGGAGAGACTGATAGTAGACATCTGTATCCCAGTGAAGCAATTTTAAATGTGCCAAGGGACCATGATATACTCAGCAACAGAGTCATCTCAAATAAAATGCTGAAAATAGTCCTAAAATTTGGCAATCCATAATCCAAGAATGACTGTCACTAGCTGAGGAAATAAAAGTAAATACTGTCAGTCTTTACATTAGATTGTCTCAGTGTAGGACCAATGAAGTGTGCAACACATGCAACAAGTAAAGAGACAGCTGGTATAAATAGTCACTGATTACCAAGCCGAGAACACTTCAAAGTTAAAGAGCACTCAGAAACTGCAAACATCTGCCAAGGCCAACAGTCTTCTATGATATGCAAGTTCACCTACTGTACATGTCTATATACATTTTTACATTTAATTGTGTCAACATAGGGTTGAGCCTATCTGAGGCCCCATTATCTCAAATGAACATAATTATGCACTTCTACAGTTCACATAGGCCTGCTTGAATTCTGTGAAAACAAGAAATTACATTTTCATAGCCGCACCTCTTTGACAGTTTTGATGCAAGTGAATTTTTTTTTTGTAAATCCATCCCTTTTTTCAGATCCACTCCAGATTTTAATGAGTTTTACCTTGGGCCAAATTACACCTTTGCACTAAGGTGTCTACTGTTTTAAATAAATTTTATCTATCATTATTTACATCATTTCACCTGACAAATTAGAGAATGTAACAATATCAGTTAAACTACAAATGCCACTGAAATGCCAGTAGGGGTTGCTGTAGCAATATTCACATACAATTAACTGCTAGTGACAGAAAGTTAATCCTGAAAATATCTTATACCCCTCAATAATAAAACAATTATGTAGAGTAGGAGGACTTGGATGAGTGTGGAGTGTGTTAATGATGCTGATGCTGCCATCAGTGATGTCCACCCACATGCAGACAGGTGGCATCCTGTGGGCACAACGGTCCATCAGACTCTCATGTCTCTTCACTAATAGGCTTTTTATAATTATGTTATTTCAAAGGGGACAGTTCCATAATGGCCATGTGAGAAAGTATATGATTGCAGTCTTAGATTTGCCCTGCTACTTTAAGACTCTAATCCTTAGAGTCCAACCTAGGCCTTCATATCTGTTTTGCAAATTGAAAGTCACATGTTCTGCTTTAACAAATGCTTCACAACCACAAGGGACAAGGAAAATATTTATATTTTTTATTTTTAGTCTCATGATGACACCCGCTAACTCTACATAATTCGTCAGCATATAGCAGTAACATAATCCTTCCATCACTGGCAGATGGTCACAATGACTAACAGCCAGAGAGCAGTTTGTTGCACAACACAAAAGCTGTTAACATCAGTTTGTAGGCTAGATAGCTAATTAGTTGTGTGTTATTTCCTTAAGGACTTTTCTTCTTCCTGGTAATAAAAGAAAATAATTTTAAGTAACGCTACCTTTATTTTTGACAGCAATAATGCATGACAGTCCAACTAAAAGGCATTTGAAGTCTTTATAGTTAGTTCATTTCAAATGTGTTCACAAAGCAGCAAAATGCGAAGCATCAAGGACAAACTTCCATCTTTCGCAACGGCTGCACCCAAAGACCTTTAGTACAGTAGTTGCAAGTGTTAAACTGCAGTTTTCAAAAATCTCAAATTCCCTAGTACAACTGCTAATGGCACTTTTGGGAAACTGTGCCACCATATGCCACTTTGTTGACTCTTTAATTTCACCTATTATCTGCTAAATGTCTGCTTGTGTAACTTTTAAGAAGATTGGTTTAAAATGTTGTAATTTAAATAAAATTCTTTGGCCTTGTTGGTTTACACCATACAACATCATCTGCCCAAACCCCAATCACTTTGTTTTTACTCATCAAAATAAGTTGGTTCTTTGTGTCTTGAATAAGTTGTTTCAGCTGCCTGTCACATTATGTATAGGAGCACTATTACATTTTATGAGAGACATTATGCAGCATAAAGCAGGTACGGTTCAGTTAGTAGCAGGAGATTTCCTTGTAGGCCGGTGAATTTGTTTTTCTTCAAGAACAACCCTAGCTACTTTCTTGCCTTGCACTGGATCTGTTGTTCCATTTCAAAGACTCCAAATATTAAATTAAAGTTTTGACTTCACTAAGTACCAGTTGGAAATATCAGAATGTGCATGCTTCAGCAAACTATGCAATGCAAACAAAAGCCTTCAATTTTCAGCATCAGTCTAAAATCTAAGCTATCTGTACTAAATGATTTTTTTTGTGTCAGAAGATCTGAAAACAGGTTACCATGCACCTTAGAACTTTGTGGGATTAGCCATTAAGGTACCGTCATCCTTAACAGATTATTTTATGTTTTGCAACCATCTTATTTGACATTCTGAGGTAAGTTGAGTCTCTCCAGCTGTACATTTCAGTAGAAAAGTCAGTGTCCTCATCAGTTGGGAATCTACTAAACCGCACACAAATACAGGAGTGACAGCATCCACATATTGCGTCTTGGTGCCACTTAGCTTGTTTTTTAAATTTGTTTTATCATCGTGCTGTACATGAGACTAATCTTAAGACATAATCCTCATGGTTATGAGCAATAAAATTAAATACACTTACATTTTTAAATTTTTGACAAAAATAGAAATTAGATTAATAATATGTATCAAGACATTTGAAAGAAACCTTAACCAGCAAAAGAAAAAACCCCTTTGGGTCAGTTGAGCTCAAATGGGAAAGTTTAATTCCATGCTGGCACAGCAGGCAAGGCAATAATGTGCAGCAATTCTGCTTCCTGGCAGCATATCACTGAACCAAAACGCCCCTCTGAGATGGTGAAACATCATTTGAGTTGATTCTAAGGATTGCAGCATGCTGAGTCACTCGACAGTGAAACCATTTGGGTACTTGATGTGTAATCATGACACACATACACATTAATGGGCAATTTTAGGCGCATGACATCTGATTCTGAAGGCATGAATGTTGTCCTCATATACTGGAGTTTTGGCATTGCATTTACCCTTCCATTCATATGTCTGGTTATACAAAAGCTGCCTCACAGAGAGTGAAACGGAGATGACAGCCCAATGAAATGTCCTTTTCTCTGCCTCTTTTACTGTCTGTGCTTCATGTTCTCCTAAATATGCCATGACAGATTTCTTTTATACAGCAGATGCATGTATATGCCTTAGCTGTGTCGATGTATTGTGAACATTATTAGATTTGTTATTCCCTCCAGTATGAAATCCAGTTATAATTAAGAGGCTATGGTTGGCTTCTGTTGTTTTTCTTTATAGTGGTCAAATTCTGCAATCTGTGGGTTCCCGGTACAAATGAGACATAATTGGTTTGTTAACACAGAGGCAGAAATAAACTAATAAATTTACTGTGGTTGTGTACGAAGACGAGGCAGCAAATGAGCCTCGACTGTGAGTGGGGAGTCGTTACTTGAAAACTGTCGGTTGTGGGCAAATCTCTAGCTGCATTTGGTCGTGATATCTTTTGTGTAATCACTAGCGCACACTGGTGATTTAGAGGCATATTTAGGTCAGTCAGTCAGGTCTCTGTTCCTATGAGCTATCAGACATCTTCATGGTTCAACGCACTGGGGGAAATTTCCTCCAAATTACATCTTTCCACTTATTGAGCAATATCTGTGTTACAAAATGAAAAGACAGAGCCCTGAGTGTTAACATCTCACCTTTGCTATAAGTCTTAACATCCTTGGTAGGAACTTTCACTGCAATCCCTTAAGCAGAGAACAGCTGTTTACTTTATCACCACAAATACATTAGGTTTAGAATTAGAATACACACAATAGGTCATCTAGGTAAACAGCAGAGTAACACAGCTACTTACTTGAAAATACACAAAAAGCACCCACTAATATAAAAAACTAACTCTGGTTATGTTGGGATCTTTTTTTTCTTTTCTTTTTTTTTCTTTTAAGCTGAGACTTTTGAATGGTTGCAGGTGCCACAGTTCACTTAAATGTCACAACCACACATTTAAATATTAGGACTGTTTGTACATCATAATACACTGCATATATTTAAAAAAAATGTGCATTTATTATGACCAATCACTTTTTATTTTGTAATCTATTCTATATCATATATAATGTTTAGTAGTAGTAAGTCAATAGTTTATTGGACATGAACTTTTTTTTTGACCTCAAAGACAAAACTGTTGATTTCATTTGAAAAAAAATGTGTTGTTGTCGTCATGAAAGATTGGGTTGTTCCCTCAAACAATGCACTGTTCTTTGTCACAATGAAGAATGTGGCCATGTCTTTCATCACTTTTACCAGGTACGGGGACTAAAGGGCAACACATAGGTTTAAACATATGTTACACACTGAAGTACAAACCAGACTTGCCACACGGGTGGCAGGGATCTCCCGGTCCTGAGAGGTAATGTGGAAAATGGAAAGTGATAATTAGTGTATCCTGACTAGTAAGGCAGTGGCAATGTTCTGCCAGAGTGAGCTGCCCTTAAATAAACTGAAAACTTATTTCCTCAAATGACTCCTAAGTTTATTCAGTGGGAACCTACATGAATACATAGTTTTCAATCACTCTAACAAGTTTGGTCTTGTCATTTGAAAGACTTTGGACTGTGCTGTGTTTTTCTGCTTTGTTGGAAAAAGGTGATTTCACACACTTCTGTGCACCAATCAGATTTTAGCAACATTTCAACTGAAATGTTATGACAGTTTGCACTGCTTGTGTAATCATACAGTACTTAAAGGTCTCTTTCGATCATATCTAATCAAATTACACAAAGGTCTAAATAACTGATGTTAGTAGAGTTTTTGAGGCACTAAATATCACTCAATGATACCTTGGGAATGTTTATGGTTATTTAGTCCACAGTAATGGTTTATTAAGATAATACTAAGTTTTCAAAAGCTTTGGCATTTCAATAAATACTTTCCCCAAAATAAAAGTGAAGACAAGAACCCTGCATGCTTTATTTATTTATTTATTATTCCTCTTCCCGTTTTTCATTCCTTACCCCTTTTGAGGAGGCTGAATTTGTGTGATAATGTGATCTTACAATGGCAACTCCTGATACATAAGCACTGGTGAGTAATGGCTTTGGCAGTTTTATTTGTATTTCGGCTTGACTGGTTGAACAGCATTAAATTATCTGTTGATTGGATCTGTCAAAGTTAGCCTGCCTAATCAACAACAACAAAGTATTTTTTGAAAGTGCTTGCACTTTTTTTCGAACAGGTTCTATGGACAACTTCCCAGATGGTTGTGTACATAAAAACTTCTGGCACTTCATGTTAACTGCCTTCTGACTGAGACTTTACTGAGATAATATATAATGTTGCATCACTTTTCTTGTTAGATTGTTTTATTGTTATTGTTAGACACATGTTGTAAGCGTTTATTTACTGTTATTCATACTGTTCACATATTGCTGTTGGTTTCCATTAATTTCAGTAAGGTATTAAATCTACTTTCAGAGATTTTAAACTTGATAGATTTAGGTAATTTATAAATGCACATTTTATTACGGTAACACATTAGAACATCCAGCCTCTACAACGTGTAAATGCATCAATATTGCTGCTGTTTTACAACATTGCCATACGTCTCATTTTGTACGCGACATATTTCAACTTAATTACAGTTGTCCCCTTGGTGTTTAACTCTAATTCTTAAGTACGTGGGTGTGTTTTTTCGGCTCATGTGCTTACCTCACTAAGAATCTAGCAGCCCAATGACAAATGTGCCTGTGAGTCTTTTCAATGGGTGACTGAGCCTGTGATAGAATACATGGACTTGTGCTCCAGAGCCATCGCTAGCAAACTTGATAAATGAACATGTGTGGGACAGAGAGGGGAGAGGTGAAGGGAGAGAGAAAGGGAGAGATAGGAAAAGAGAGAAAGAGAGAGCTGGTGCTTCAGCCCCTCTGGTATTGGCACAGGGGTCTACCTCGCGATTCTTAATGACTCTGTGGCGTT
>JAPZDY010000020.1:9096015-9107894 GCA_029783645.1 Ctenochaetus hawaiiensis | reverse complement strand
AATTCCAGTTGTGTGTTAGCATTAAGCTAACAGATTAAGTGTGTTGTGATTCGGGAATCATAAAATGCATACTTATATTTCCCTATATATAGCATTCAGTTCTATTAAAAGTGGTTTCATACAAAGATATGGGACATCATAGTTAACTAAACAGCATGTCAGTAAGGAATTTCAGACAGCCCGGGTCTAAGTTTTGGGGTGACTTCTCCCTATGTCTTTCTCTCTATACTCTATACTTAGTGTGCTCTGTGGTAAACTACTGACATGTGGCACCTTTTGATTTATGTAAATACTTGGGAATCCTGACAAAATTTGGTCAGTACATTAAAATGCCTCCTTGTTGCCAGCTTTCGGTCTTGCTCTAAGGGAATTATTTTAATGTGACCAACCATCGTGACCTTTTAAGTTTTCTCTGTGTGTTATGCTCAATACAGGTTCTCTCGATCCCTGACTACTAGTAGCCTTAGACGATTCACCTGCTCCACCAAAGGTCCGCTGATGTAGACAAGGGTATCTGGCTTGGCTTTTTTTCATCTAAAATCAGCAATCACTTCTTTGGCTTTGCAAATGTTAAGCAGTAGATTGTTCTCTGTGCAATACTCTGCAAGAGCATTGTGGATAATGACAGCAGCCAGTCCTCTGGACATGGGTTAGATTTTAAGCTTTGCTCTAAGTGCAAATGACTTGAGCTCATCTGTCAGTGTATCTTCATATATTGTCGGAGCGCTTCTGCTCTTGTAGCCTGTGATGGTTTGGATCCTGTGCCACATATCTTTGTTGTTGTTTGTATTAAGGTCTCTCTCCCAATGCTTTTGCTTTGCCCCATGTTGTCACCTTTCAGTCTTACTCTGAGGAAGTTATGATTTTTTGACCACTGACTGAAACGAAGTCTTCTTTGCTTTGAATTTAGCCCTGAACTCTCCATTTTTTCAGGCTTTTTCTGCTTAGAAACGATTTTATTGTATCATTATTTACACATTTGCTGGTGTATGATGTTGTTCATCTGAGTGCCATCATCTTTGAACATGAGCCTGTTTTTACCGCTCCCCAAAATAATTTTAAAAAATGGCTAGAAGAGCTCCCCCAGCCAACTCCAAATTTGCTAAATTTTCTTTTCTGTTCAAATAATACACTGACCTCCCTTCACCTCAATGAACGTGCATTCCCAAAATTCAAACAGGAAATTCAAATTTCCTGTTGCTGTGTTAGCCTGAGTAATTTTTCATTCATTTTATTTTCTGTGACTTAACATTAGCCAGAAGTAGGCTGGGTAGAGGGAAAGCCTCAGGCCAGGCTTGGTAAGCTTATCTGTGATCCCGTCACTCTTCCCTCTCTTCCAGAAGGCGATCTCATTGCTTGCAGCGACGTTTGGTTTCGTTGGTCTGCCATTGGCAGTGATCGTTCAAGGTTCACCCTACAGGAATAAAGATTAAAAAAAAACATTGTAATTTAAGGAGCTACTGAACACTGCGTCTGCGTGCACCACCATTGCCATGCTTTCAAGTCATCAACCAATGGTGATCAAATATATAAAAATCATCTGTTGATGCATTCCCTGTGTATTGTCTAAAATGTTTTCAGAAACATAATTTAGTTAGGATTTTAGCTGAAATAAGAGATTGTATGAGACCACTCAGCTGCCATTATGCGTTCTCTTTCAAAAGGACTTGACAAGAACCCAGTCCCACCACCCAACCCCCAGCACATCACCTATCAATAGGAAGGTGTATCGGTTTGATTCATTGCAGCACAATTTGATTTTTAAGTTTGTTACCTCTGAGGAAAAAGGGAATATCCACCTGTTTTCTTTGAAAATGTAGCAACATTGTCAAAGATGTGTGTGCCTTTTTACTGGAAAGACAGCTTAAAGAGAAGAGACATAATCCAGTGGAATACTTTCCTTTAACATTGTTTTTCTAAACTATTATTTTTTTATGTTTATCATTTTACCTTAAGATAAGGCAAAATCTTCACCATCTTACTATTTTGAAGCATCTTTTTGAACATAAGGCGTATGGTGCAGGTTGACAATTTCAAATTTCTTACCTTGTCTATATGACAGGACCACTGTATTCACTCACCAGTGACTCGCTCATATAGCTATCAAATTATTGTCCGTGCAATTTTAATTTCCTCAGCCATCACTGAGCTCCTGGGCTCCTTCACCTGGAAAGGTATAATTATATTTGGCTACGTCTCTGGAGAGAATAGTGAGAACAGGCGCTCAGTTCCATTCATTTTAATGGATGGAACGATTCAAGTCTTTTACATCAGTGCCTTCTGCACCCTAGGCCACTGATCCCGCCAATAATTTACCTTAGCTTTTTGAATATGAATAACGGTATTAATTTTAATAGCACATACTACCAAATTCTAAATTATATTAACCTTTTCAAAATGACCTCTGAATTTGCAATTTGCAAACTATTTTCTGTGGATATGCACAATGATAAAACAATCCTTTTTGCGAATTCTTCATCAAGGTCTTTCTATAAAATTATAAAGGGAAAATACAGTCTACAGTTGAAAAAATCATTTTACTTACTGCACATTTTTAAGATTGGAAGTGAGACAAATTCCCTAAAGGAAATCATCCTGTCACCCCTAGAACAGTTGCACAAAGCGACAGACCTACAATTTTCTCTTCCCTAAATGAAAATGTCAACATATATAGATATCACGGTGGCTGACTTCACTATGCCACATTAGTTCCCCACCTAAGGCAATGTCCAATCTGCATAATGTATACTGCCTCTATCTGACTGACAAGATTTTGCTAAATAGATAAAGATTTAATTATTAATAAGGGCTCATATACGCTGCAGCATGTTAATAACGCTGAAGGGATGATGCAATAAGCTAGTTGCTTATTTTCTGCACTTGGATGGGACTTATTCAAACTAAGTGCGCATCAACTCTGCATCTTGTGAAATTTAACATGACTAGCAGAGTAAGACTCTCTGTGAACAGAAAATTGCATGCACTTTTCCTGTTATAAAGATTAACTTACCAGTCATGTTTAAAGTTTTGAGGTGGGTTCATATCAAATATAGCACAGTTGACATACATGGAGGGTTTGTTCTGTCATGAAAGAACTACGTGTACTGTAGGTGGATTTAAATTAGATTCAGAATCTTTTGTGCCAAGAGCTGAGGAACAGAAAAAGATGTGCACCCACCATGCCTTAGCCTTTCCTTCCACACTACAAGCAAGCCCTTTTTGTTTAAATGAAACCTTGTTCTTCAGACCTTGACCAACTTGAAATGTAAAAACATAGCTGTGTCTAAGCTACTGTTACATAAATGTTGCTTCTTTTATTCATTCACGCAATAACCAATTCAGTGAAAGTTGTCTGTTTCAAGGCCTTTATGTATTAATCAAATTCAAATCTTTGCTCAACTGCCTGCTGAGGGTTATGCAATCCTCTGCAACATTTTCCTGACATACAAATCATGAATGAGGTCTCTGGCAGCCTCAATTCTTTTTCTCAAGACTGCAGCGGCAAAACTGAACAAATAGTCTCATCCTTCCATGTAACCGTTTGCAAACACTTTGTTTCATTTTCTTGAAAAGATGACTTTGTTGATATATGAATATACCATTTGTTTAAGGTGTATGTGCTTGTTCTTTTTTGAGTTAAACATACTATTGAGTCTTAATCTTTCCACATTAAGGTACAGTGCATGCTGCTGAGTAAATGTTGCATTTTAAAGTAAAGAGCAAAATCACATTGAGTTGCAACTGTGGAAAATAATTCATCATTTAAATGGACTTCTGGATAATCATATTATGTATGTCTGGTTTTTCTCTGCATTCACATTTAAATCTAAAAAAGTTTGTACATTTACAATCAGTTAAAATAATATTGCATTCAGCCTTGACATGACAAAGCCAGCAAACAGAAGTGCTCTGACTGAAAATACTTTACAACAAACTCCAGGGACTACGGTCCAACCAAAACCTAAACACCAAAAGCAGTGACTAAAAGATCATAGGTTAGAAATAAAAGTTAATCCAATTGCCTTTTGCATTGCAGTGCTTCTGTTGTGTATGACAGGTTGACCTGGACTCCACTGGGATTTGTATGTTTTCCATTTACTACTATACAGAGGGGCACTTATTGCAAATCATTTGCTTTTCTGGACCTTATTCCAGAGCATTTTATTCCTGACGAGAGCTGTACTCATACACACTGTAGATGGATGCACCACTTAGTAACCTTTCCACCTTTATGCCACCCACAGCCCCATGTTTAATTCAGCAAGCAGCTTCCTCATTCATACAGAATGTACAGTTTGAGCACAACATCTTTCAGTCTCCTTTTTCAGGCCTACAGCAACATGTGCTTTCAAGGTCTTCCAAAGTCCTGTAAGGCAACATTTTTCTGCTGCTCAAATTGTCAAAACTATTTTTCTTATCTCACATGGTCAAAAAAAATTCTTTTCAGTAACATCGTTGTTATTAGAAGAACATGTCATTTGAAAATTTAATATTTTATGAAACACTTTTACCTGCATCACTATTACACTTGTGTGAGACTCTGTTTTCAAGATCACTATGTAAAAAGTGATTTTACATTAAGTGAATAAATTTGCATAAATTAACATTTTTTTAAATTAAAAAAAAAGTTTGGTTTATTGGTTCAAACTGTGATGAATTTTTCATTCTAAATGTAATCATTAGTGCACTGAATTTTTTCCACATTTAATAGTAAACTACTATTAACTGATCAATGTTAGTAGTATTTAAACTAAAGATGTTTGTGGCATAAAAAGAGGAACATCATCATTACTTTGGAGCTGTGTTTTTGGTCAAGTGGAAATGGCCATTTTAATATTCACTCTCTTCTAGCTCTGTTTTGGTCTCCATCAGCTCCAGAGGTAAGTATCTAGTTGTTTGCTGCTAAGCATCTTTGTACAGTATTTTTTTTTTTTTTTACTGAAAAACGCTGCTTGCTAAAGCATAAAGTTTGCAAAGAGTCACTCCAAAACACAGCATCAATATACTTGTGGTTATGATGTAGTAATGCCTTAAATGCCAAGAACTGCAGATAGACAGTTTACTGCAGATACTGGCATCAACAGAGGTTTTGGAGTACAGGTCAGAGAGTGAAGTCAACAACCATCTCTGGGTCTGAACGGCCAAACGAGATGAGATACTACTAAGTCCCTCCCTCGTGTTCACAGCCTCATATTATGAGCTTAATTTATTTAACTGTTTATGTTCAGTATAGCATTATAAGGGATAGCAGGGATGCAGATGAACACTGTAATAACCACAGATGCTTTGCTCTACTAAAGACATGTACAAAAGATTTTTCTATCTTTGAAGCCACTGAAAATTGGGCCTTGGAGTGTTTAAACAAAATATTAAGATCTGTTTCCCTGTTGTCAGCTTACTGGGAGAGATGTCTCTTTATTATTACCAGTGACACTGAGAAAAATGTGACTTGATAATGAAATTAAATCTTGCTCCACACGAACGGAGAAGTTGAAGTTTGGAAACAAATAATATATACATGTTTGACCCACTAAATTGTAAATGGGAAACCCTGGGGTGTTATTCTGGACAATTTACCTTTCAAAAAATTGTTTGGGCTGATTTGGAGGAGCTAATTAGCTCTTGACTCCTGTGTTAAAATAGCCTGGCAGCACAAATACCTGCCTCTCACACACACAAAGCTACACTAACTAATAGACGTGACTTGGGCTCATATAATGAAATAATACTTTGTGGATCAACAATGCCTTGCAGCCTTCCTTGATGTCACTTCACTATTATGCAAATGGTATCCACTTTCACTCCACCTGCCTTTGTCTTTTGAGAGGATAGTGCTCCCCTCTGCCCATTGTTTGTGGTTAGAAATTTAAATTTTAATGCAACGCTGTGAGGTATATTATGCAAATATATAAAAATACCTGATAGGATCTTTCCAGCTGTTGTGTTCAGGCAATTTCAGCATGTGGGGGATTGAGGGAGTAAAGGCACTTAATGGATGGAATATGCTGTACCATAAACCATATTGCACACAGAATAATGGAAAATTCATTTGCTTCTTCTATATAATAGGGGTATCAAAGGCTATTTATTAATGTACAGTTGCAAAATAATTTCATAAAAATGAACGGTACACAATGAAAATCAATCAGGGACATAGATAAAATTAATCAATAAGTAATAAAAAAATTACATTTGCTTCTTCAATTGCCTCACATATTGACAGATATATTCAAAATTATTTTACTGCAATTTTTGTCATGGCACAAATAAAATAACAATTATGTTTTAAACTAATGTTCCAATCCAGAGTATGAAACAGAAAATGGGAATACTGTTAAAGTAGGAAACATTATTGGCAATTCCACATTAACAAAAGGCTTTTATTTACAAAATCTTTCATTGCAAGTTTATGTTTTTATTATTTCTCTTTTAATGGACTTTGTTTTATATGTAAATATATCAAACCTACTATATTGACATTTACATTGGTAAAAAACACAGAACAGCTCCAAACGGTCACATCTGAAAAGCTGGACCAGTATTTTTTTTTTTTTTTTAGAATTTTTGCTCTGTAAATTGATTTCATGCACAGTCATACATTTCCCACACAACATGTATAGAATCTCTGAGCTCATAGGCTGCTGCAGGGTCAGTACTGAATAGTCCGAAGCTTTGTTTCATTACACCAACATTTGTATTTTAAATCTACATCCGACTGCATTGGTTATCGCGTTTGAAGGCGTGTTGCGTGGATTGGATAGATGGAGCATAGAACAGACAGCTGCTGCCGTTGATGCATCTATGTGAGAGGCAGTGGCAGATCGGAGCTTTTGGTGGAATATACACCGCAATCCTACTGTTCTGCAATGATATGGAATTATTTTATTGATGGGAGAAGAGTTCAGAGTTTACCTTTTTAAACTTTTTTAATTAAAAAGAACATTTATCCATCCTCCAAACTTCAAATTAATTAGTGGCCAAAACAATGCCAGTATCACAAGGGAAAAATTTACAAACTATTTGGTATTGCTAGAGCCCTGCAGGGTATAACATGTTCTTGAAGTTTAATTTCTGTTTTTGAGTTCAGGGTGGCTCTCTGTTTCTTTGAAATCTCAAGTTTATTAAGGCCACAACTGACAACAAAAATCTAAATTTTTCTTGTAACAACTTAATCCTATTAATAAAATAATAAAAACATCTGCCAGTGTCTAAAGTCAGACAAAATAGCCATTCAGGCCTTTTATAAAACCAAACATGGGATTAGATGTAATTTCTCTTATACCATAAAGCCATTATACTTTACTTTTTCTCTTTGAAAGTACACAATCACAACAACTGCCAAATGTTCGATATGTATTAATGTTAAGGTTGCTATTTTCTAAGTTTATACCATTAATAAGAGTGATGGATATGCTTTATAGCCTCAGATTTAAGTAAAAATTAATTTTCTCTTGTTGAAATATGTATACATTTACTGCTTTACTGAGAAACTCACTCACTCAGGAAAACTGCAGATTGATTCAACACTTCACCTTTCATCATAGTTTGTGAGTTTGATCAGTTCTGTTTCAGACAGTTATTCATATTGGAGCCACATGAGGAAATGCTGATCGAATGCAGCTTCTGATGTCTTGTTTCATCAACTGTTAACTTGAGAATACAAGAAACAGCATCGCTCTAATGCACTTATGCTGTATTACTCTGCCAAGGTTTTCACCGGACTACAGCCATCCCACCTTATCAAGGTAATCAATTTGCAGCAGCTTGCTCAGAAGATCAATAACTGGTTTAGATGCAAAGTGCCACCTCCCAGTTATGCTGCCTGTATATTTATTTTGACAGTTAATAAAACTGGCAGCTCAGCTATTTTGAGAGAAAAAAATATATAAACACAAACAGTGGCTCATCCTGAAGTTATGTGTCTTCAGCAGCTTTTTCACACTCTCTTTCCCTCTGTGTGTAAGTACTTTTTGGAGCTAAACCTTTTTTCAATCTGTACAAAATTAACACATTTTACACTATTTAATGATTATGAATACATAAATATTAATTTTTATGTCTATATTGAGTGTCTGGTGTACTAAGTTTATGTCCTTTAATATATACAGTATCCTAATACAGTGAACGTAGCAGGAATAATCCTCTAATCTTTCAATAAAATTTGTACCTTTACAAAGTTATAAATGGTAAACCCACTGTAACTGTAATTAATAGCAGCAGCAGCAGTGTGTGTATATATATGATATGTTAGTTAACTGTAGAATTAGAAGATGATAAATGTTCACAGACACTTAGCATTACTGTGTGTAGTCAGTGTTGATTAAAAAACTAGTGGTAGTGCAACATCACTTACAATGAAACCTCCACTGGCTGCTGTTCAGAAAAATGATATAATGAAACAAACACAAAGTTTCAGAGTCAACCTTATATTATCCTATAATGTGTTGCTGCACTGTAATAAAGCCAGGAACATGCAGGCTAAATGCTTTTGTTTAATTCACATGCTCTTTGCCCTCACCACCTTATCATGAATATCTGATTAAAGCTTTTTAAACAGCTTAACCACTAAAACAACACCCACATACTTCTTGCACAGGGCTTTGCATGCTGTGCAACATTAATAAAATGCATGAAATGCCACATCTAAAAGCAGAGGTGTATGTAAAAAGTATTTATACTGTGATGTAGAAAAGCTCTAGTAAGGCTCTTTTTCTGAATTCTGACTCAATAAAAGAAGAGTTTATCAGCTAAAAATTTCTAACATAAAAATTGTGGATGTTACAACATGTAAGCCACATTTAATTTTTGTAGGTGGTTGAGATGTAACTAATTTACTTAATTTTTTTATTTCTCTCTATTTGGCTTTGATATTAAATGTAATCTTGCATATAAATACCTTTTTTTATTGGTAATTAACACAAATGTACCATTTAAATAAATAACTGTTGAAAATGAATTACTACACAGACGACTGTCAGCACATGCAGTGGTAGGAGTAAGAGGAGATGTGCCCTTATAATAAATGAAACTGGGACATTTCTTCCTTCCTATCCTTTATGCAACACATTTTTTAAAGAGAAGACCATAAATAAGTTCCAAAAATTATAAAACCGTCACATGTTCTACTTCTCTACAAACCTGCCGATTTCTGGTGGTGAATCTAAAATTGGAGCACATTCCTGGGCAGTTGCATTCAGGTCCTAATCTGAAAGGCACTGGCATATTCAATGGCCCTCGAGGGACTCTCTTTCAGTCTTGGCCATCTCAATAGGTGCAGAACCAGCTTGGCTCTCAACACTGTGCACATATGCACAAACACACAAGCATTGCCACAGCAAAGAGTGAGTAAAACTGTGCTGTTAAGCATTGCTTTAATGAAATGTCATGTAAAAAGTGACATGACCACGCTCTGGGAGAGTGAGGGGGAAAGAGGAGGAGGTGGGGAGATATTAAGAGATAGTTGAAAATTGAGTGAAGTGGGGAACAATGGGACCAACGTGAAAAACGACAAAGAGACAGAGAGAAGACACGAAAAAAAGAATAAAATATGACTTGATTTAAAATATACAATTTTTAATTTCTGAAAAGATTTAAATAGAGCAAAATATGCAATAAAGGTTGTGGTATCATAATATCACAGAAAACTTGTTTTCAAAGTATAATTAATTAATTGAACACCAGCATGCAAAGCCCTCCAATTAACTGTTGTGTGGCCTCTATAAAGTACAGAACTGCATATGTATGAGCTGAACCTAGAGATAATAATTATTTTTAAACCTGCAGACATCACACATTCCCTCGGGAGGCCAAGCTGGGTCAAGCCCAAGGCGAACATTGCTTTGGGACTCCTGCTGCCTCCCAAGATTCAACACCCAAGTCCCTTGGTACCTTACGTCCTCATTTATCATACTATCAAGCGACCCATATAAGAGAATATCTGAAAACCTTTGAGGATACTTCAGGATGAAAACCCTCGGGAATTTCTGTAAAGATAGATGCAAAGGTGAAGAGGTTTTTTCTACATTCAAAAGTCTAATTATTCTTTCAAATGTGATAGAAAAAAATTTCATTTTGAAGCTGCACAAGATAAAAAGGTGTGGTAAGGTTAAAATCTTAATGAGTTTCAGTAAATATCTGTTTAAACTTACAAAATGCAACATTTGCAAATTAGCTATTCAAAAACAAAACAAAAAAAGAATTTCCACAGTCCCCATCTATTTCATGATGTCATCTGTTTTAATGGATATTGAGCATAATCAACTGATATCTTCTCTTGAACACAACGCCTTTGTAATTGGTGAACGTGGCAGGGTCATTAATTTTTTGGCCAGTGGCAAAGTTTCCTAAACATGGCATCTCTATTACTAAAAAAACTTAACACTTACTACCACTGCAACTTCACATTTAAAGATTTAAACTGGTGAAACATGGGTTAGATTTTTATTATGAAGAAGTTACGCAAAATGCAATGAGTCTGTCAGTGACACTGACACTGGCTAATATAGTTTTTTTCAAAAATCTGTCTTAGAGACAAGACAACTGTCTTTTTCAGTATTTTTTAAAGTATATTAGTGTGAAATATAACAGGGAGTAATGGAATAAGAAGGGGCAACCACTGTGAGCTGCTGGATAAAGAGCTGCATGCTTCAGGCTGCAAATTTCCAACTTCTCAGCAAGGTAACCAGTTCCTTTCACTGTGCCCGCTGTGTGCAGATTCATACTGAGAGCAGCACAAAATCAGATCTTGGTTGCTCACGGAGGGATGGAAAAAGGCTGACTACTGTCTGACTTCTTGATTACAATGACAGCAGTTTGTTTGGCTGCATAAAATAAAACAAAAACAAAATACAAATACACAAGTTGCTCCATTTTGTACATTTTGTAGTTATTTTTGTCAAACTTGTATATCTGAAGGATAACAGTTTTAAAGCTTGATCAGTTATTTTTGACTAACTCAGGTCTCAGGCCCTCAGGTGTAAAATGGCCTTACTAAAGATTGTAACAAAGCTTTTTTTAAGGTTCTGTTGATGTGACTTTAACATCCTGATCTAAATTCTGCTGCCATAAATATACACAACTGAAAAAATACAAATAAATAACCTAATTAAAGTCGGCAGGAAAGCTTGATGCTTGGAAATTACAAAATGGAAAACACAAAATAAACCTTCAAGCTGAGTGAAATCAATAAATTCTGCCATCCTGTTGCAAACTTAAAAGCTCAGATCTATAAAGCGTCTGCGCTCTGCATCAGTGAGTGTTTTACTGAAATGATAGCAGAATTGTTGTGGAAAGTTCTGTGGATCCCTTTAAATTTATCAGAGTCCATCAGTTCAAAGCTAAAAAAAATGCCATGGCTGTTAAAGTTAGGTATCATAGCTTATAATTTCAGAATGAAAACAAAAACACTATACAATGTTGCTGTCAGCAGTGGTTCTGCTTTATTTGACAGTCAGACGGAGAGTTACCTTACAGGTATGAAAAACTCATCAGCAGCTCTCCAGCACTGTTGGAGAAAGATATCAGAATGATTGAAATTTTTACAGGAGCTGCTTAGTCTTTCTGTGTAGTTTTTTCATCTTTATTTTTTTTTCCACTCATTACAAGTGAAAGGGAGCACTCGTAGTGATGAATCCAGAGATACACCTGAGTTTGCAGTTCTTTATCTCCGCAGGGCATTGAAACATTTTTTAGCTCATCATTTTGGTTTCTGGTATATTCAGTATTCAACTGCACCCCTACTGTGCTAACCCCACTGTGCACCACCTGTCTAGCACTAAATAAGTGACAGACAAACTTATTCAGTGGAGCATTTCTCAGCTATACAGTCATATATATGTGGATATCAAAAACAGACCTAAAAGGATGATGCCTGATTTATT
>JAPZDY010000020.1:9066816-9077542 GCA_029783645.1 Ctenochaetus hawaiiensis | reverse complement strand
ATAATATAATATAATATAATATAATATAATATAATATAATATAATATAATATAATATAATATAATATAATATCATATAATATAATTTTATATAATATAATATAATATAATATATGTGTTACCTAACACAAACAACACAAAGTTTTATTGTTGGCCACCAATTTTTTATTATTATAACTTCATTTCTCAAAAACCCAGCTTTGTCTGTCATTTTGGCATGGTGAATTTGTCTGACTACCAAAGAGCCAGACCACCTTTGTTATGAGAAACAAGGTGATCAGAGAAAAACTCTGCTTCATCACTGAATTTGTTAATAAAACAGTTACTAAATGTGAATCCAGGCCAAATATATTACATGAATCACAAATCAAGAGATGTAGTTTGAAAGAGATATTTAACTTTCTTGTAAAGGTTCAGAGACTTGTAGAATTTATGCCAAGGAGCACTGGAGTGGTCCTGGCAGCTCCTGGTGGCTCAGCACTTTACTAATGCTTGTCTTAAATAACTGTATTGCCCAATGTCAGTTGAGGATGCAAACAGCCCATCTTGAAGAAGCTTCATTACTACTGGATCCCTTCAAGGAGAGCTGCATCAGATCTACAGGCAATACTGAGAAGCATTCTGTCAATGTGTTTCATGTCTATGCAGTTTGCACAAACCTCAGGGACACAAAGCACAAGAGTAATCAAGAACAGCTTGTAAACAGTCAGCAGAAATGGCAAATTTACACAGGGCCTATTATACAAACGGCATACTCTGGTTTTGGCTGTTGAAAGAAAAGATAGTTACTGTGAAGATGTTTGATCTTCAAAACTTGAAATGAGTTCAACATCCAACTCTATATTAATTGTTTTTTCATACTAAGATATTCGTTTTTAAAGTTAAGATTGTAAGAACTGTAAAACTCAAGACACGATCATTGTCACCGATTTAAAAAAGCAAAGAAATGAAAACAGTTAGAAAAATAAAAGATCTGACAAATGCTGTGTAACAAATATAGTAATTATGTGCATGTGTGGCTTGCTTGGGCATCCCAATAGTAAGCCATGAAGGTTGCATCATGATCATAAAAGACATTTTTATGCCTTTAGGTCAATAACTGCTTGCTTGGAGCTCAAACATAGTGCTATACACTACCAACCATTCACTCCAAACCTCCTACACTGTATCACAGACTTTAATGAAATCTGAGTTGCAGCCACACAGTGTAGTCAGATATTATTTCAGATTTATTATGTTATATTGATTAAGTTATCTTCTCAAGTTTTCAGTCATGTACAGAAAGTATAACAACAGTACTGTCTGAATTTGTATATCAGAGTGTAGTTCTGCATTGGAAGCTATGGAAAAGTTTTACAGTAGGATATAAAAGTATAGGGCCACTGTGTAGTCATAGAAACATCTTTCCTTCTGGTGGCTGGTAAAAGCCAAAGAATGGGGCATGTATTAAAAATGCATCAGATGGATTCACAAGCAGAGGACTAAGGGCTTCCATACTGCTCTCATTACTGCATCCATTTACAATGAAGTGAGGTTATTATGAAAAACTCAGCTAAAATTTGAGCTGGCATTTGCATTCTCGAAAAGGAGACTGTGAGTGTGAGTGTGTGTGAGCATGTTAAGTATGTGTTTTTGTGTGTATCTATGACTCATCCCTTATTGTGTGTGAGATGATCTGATTATTTATTTATGACTTTTTTCACTTTTTAACCTTTACATGATAATTCAAAGTAACAAAAAGAGTAGAAAAGTAGGATAAAGAGGGATTACATGCAACTTGATCATTATTAGTGTCTTCTTGCCAAATTCATGCAATGTGCATATGTCTGCAAAGCTACTGCAACAAGCACTGGTTTGGTAAGTCATATCAAGGGTGTACAAGTTGCTATTCTCATGGCTAAACATAAACCCTGCTGCGCCAAGATGAGTTAAACGCTGCAGTATATAGGATGTCAGTGAATACATGCTTGTGCTGCACTAAGATAAAATCAGTGTTGCACTTCTCATAGCTTAAACCAGATCCAAGTTTGTTTTGTTCTGTTTTTTTTTATGAAACTTCTGATTCAGTTGATGTTATTAAAAAAATCAAGCTCACTCTTGTCTACTGAATTGGATGCAATCAGGCAGTTAGCACACACACAGTAGCAGCAGCATGACACAGTAGCAGTTAAGTGTAAAAGAAATTGCAATCAAGTTTAACTTAAAAGGGGTAACAATTCAAAAGCCTACTCATCTGATTTGTAATCCACCCAGTCGTGCAAACTCACCAAGTGTGGCACTGCGTCATTTACGCACGAAAGGTTAGGTCATTAAATTAATAATTGAAAAGTAAATTATGCACACTTAAAGCTCCCGGTGCAATTCATTTATTAACTCGCCAACATCAGTGACGTATCAAGCAAATTGTTCTTCACCCATGTTGTTGTTAAATGAACTGCATCTGGAGCTTTGAGTGTGAGTAATTTTCTTATGCTCACTCCTCAACATCGTTCCAGCACCTGATTTCAGTATATTGGATTATAGAAGAGTGTAGAGTGTACTTTGTTCACTTTGACATTTAATTCTTAATGAAATATCCACGTTCTGAATGCATCATGCAGCATGCAGCATAACTTTAGCCAAACCCATCAATGCAACTTCTTCCAGGTTCCTCCTAATACCTGGAAAAGATATTAAGATTTAGAAAGATATTTTTCCTTCCAGGTTAACAGTACAAAGGAAGGGCTAATAGTACAAAAAAAATTGTGATTACTAGCCTGAACCTTCTGGAAATATGTCTATCTTGCTTAGAGTTTGACTGTTGGTGCTAGTCTGCCTTGTTTTCGACCATTAGGTAGTTAACAATACACAGTGTCACAACAGTTTAAAAAAAGGATGAGTAGAGCTGATTTGATTGGACATTATAGAATCAACTGTAACACATCTCCTCATTATCTATTCCTCCAATTTTACCACTACACAATGCTGTGCCAGAGATGCAATTGCATCTGTGTTCATTCACATGACCCCATTGCACAGAACATAGACCTGCATTTGCATTGCGCCTAGATTGGCATAGATGGAGCAAGTTGAGCCCAAGTGTAGACACAGAAGGCAGTGGAGGAAATTTAAGGGTAATTTTTGTGAGGCAGCTGAAGGTTGTAGAGGCAGGAGCAGATAAGGAGGAGCAGTGAGGAGGGGCTATGGTTGGCTGCGTGGCAAAGACTAAAGGGTCGCTGGAGTGGAAAAAGGCGGGTAAGCAGGTTGGTGAGATGATCCTGTAGCCTAAGGTGAAGCACTTTAGCAACAGGCAACAAGGGAAGCACAATTAGAAAACAGCAAAACCAATACTGCAAGATACATCAAGTACCACATAAGCCTAGGCAACAATCTGGTGAGGCCTGGGAGTTAGAGATGGGATCTTATAGTCAAGAGCTGATGAGTAGATGGGAGGCAGGTGCACTGATTGTAAGCAGGAGCAGCTGTGCTGGTGGAGTAAGGAGCCAGGAGAGAGACGTCCATGATTCACACCTACACATTTACAGGGGATAGCAAGGACGACTAATACTACTACAGGGTAAAGGAAACACATGAAATGTAGGAAAACCTTGACAACTCTGACGGTGAACATCATAAAAATATATATGTTGCCATTAAAACTGTCAGTTGAAATGGTAACTTTGAATGTTTTGAGCATCACACACAATCCCACTCACTTCTGTTGTGGTCTTAGTATCTCAAAAAGTTTGCAAGAACAGCCAACCACTTGGGAAAAGCAGGAGAACATTTTTTGTTATTTGGGTGAACTGACCCTTAAATTTACTCTATAGTTAGATCAAAGAAATATATGTTCCTTTATAAGCTTTTGTTTCATTGTGCTCCTCGTGGACAGAGAGGTATTTGTTACACAACTTACAAAGTTTCCCTGTCTATCAGTTTCAGTTGACAATTTTGATAGAAACATAGAACAGGTAAAAAAAAAAAGTGGGAATGTGTCATCTTTAAATGCCTGGGGAGAAAACTGGACTTGACACTGACGTTGTAACATCAAACAGTTTTATTATCGTTCACACACACACAAAAAAAAAAATATATTCACAATGCCTCTTAGCAGGGAGTGACATGTTCCTCTTTTATTACTGAACCATTTACCTCATGCATACCATTGACAGATGCCTTCATGAATTTCAAATGCTCTCCTTGCTTCCTCTGCTACCACCTACCAGGTCGAGTACCTGAAGCAGATGAGTGGTTGTGCTTGAGCCTGAGATTTACTGAACCGTTCAAAGTGAAGACAACAATGAGCAACTCTCATATGTATGTTTCAATCTTAGACAAATCATTTGTGCATGACACGTACAGCATGGTTAAGGCACTGGAAGGGTTGTGATTATAGCAAATAACATGGATATGAATAGGTATAAATATGAATAAGGTAAGGCAACCAAATTTCCACATATATGTAAAGGAGAGCTCATGGTTATGGTTAACAGAAGCACAGACAAGAGTCGGACATGCTGCGAGCAGGCTTGCCTCACTGACCTCTACAAACACAATTCTCCATGCTACATATGAGGCACACTTCCCCCTGCCTTAGGTACAGAACACTGACAAATAGTGTAAATTGTGAGGTGTGGAATCGTCCCATATGGCTATAAACAGATACTGGGCTGCTGTTATACTCAGAATTTATTCCCCTTTGGTCAAAACAGGTATGAAGAAATATACTGTATGCAGACTGTGGAAAGAAGAAACTTGCTTCCCCATGGAGACAATTTTACGATCTGTCCTTATTTGTCAAGATAAAATCTTTCCTAGTGATATTAACAATAAATGTGTTTTGATTTTTACTGCCTCTACATGTTTTATGGTTTAAGTTTAAAATACTGTAAGCAGGGCTGCAATGGGCACCATGGGTGTGCTGCAACCATGACAGTTAAGGGGCTCAAGGAAATATATTCAGAGGGTTACAAGCTTTTCTGGTTTAGTTATAATCATTTCAGACAGCTTTTCTATTACTTATATTGCAGTAAGACAGAAAAAAAGTGTTTCCCATTTGTTTTGCAGTCTGTCCAATTTGTGTAAAGGAAATATGGCAAACCATATCAATAAGTATTCAGTGTTGTGTTGCTTCTTAAAAACAGCAGATTAGGGGGAAAAGCTCTTGATATACAGTAACGAGGTTAAAGTTGCATGCAGGACTGATTTTTTTTTATTGCCAATTTAGCTCACAGCCTCTAATATGATTTCACAGCAGTTGAGAGGCTATTTCTGGTTTTCACAAAACGCAATATAAAAACAGACTTTGAGCCTGTTTCACATAGACCTCACTCTCTTTACAATCTCCATATAAAGTTGCAGCTTGTGGGAATGATTTCTCATTCATTGCAGCATACTAAAAAAAAGTTTTGTGAGCCCTGAAAAAAAGAAGAAAACAGATCATTCAGGTGTTTCTGTTCAGAAATCTGCTTGGATGTTTGGATAATAAATATTCAAGGTGGGTGTATAGCACTCTTAATGTATGTTCTCAATGCTACACATACCTGTTACACTTCTGTATTCATGACACACTGAAGTGAATACCATCACATTTTTGCCAGTTTCTTAACCTAATCCAATCTACTCCATTAAACCTAATCTAATCTCATCTAATTTACTTATCAAGCAGCATAATTTGAGCAGGTAAGCTTGAATGTGTGCAATCTGTCCTGTATTTAGAAGTTAATTTCTAGCCTCAGTGTCTGTCATAGATAGGAAATTGAAAAGAATGATGAGTGCAATGTATTTATGAAATGATAAATATCGACTTTTCAGCATCGGATTGATTTGGATGTGGACAGTGTCAGAGTGTATGAGGAAGGTGTGGTAATTTGTTCCACCATTTCACATTAGTAGGGTAATTATAATTTACTGCACCCATATGAGCAGTGCAGCACTGCCCTTGTTATGCCATAATTAGGTCTTTACATTAATAATTTTCATCTCCTGAAGGGATATTCCTCATGCTATATATACCTGTTACTCTAAAGGTTAAGCCCTTGGACACTGTTTCCCATTCATTTGTCTTTTATGTCTGGAATGGACAACGGCAGATTGGTCCACTTATCCTATGTTTGGCCCACTAATGTCCACTGGTGTTCAAGAAAAAGGGAAGACAGTGATACACTGGATTTTTGTGTATTACAAATACATAAAGTTTAACTTAACATTTAATCAAACACAATAATTGTTGTATATGCTACTGTTTCTAACAATAATTTCTGCCACAAAACATAAAAAAGATTAGTAAATATATACAGGTACATGGCATAATTTCAACAACAATATGTAACAACCTCAGGAAAAAAAAAACTTTTGTTCAAATGCTTGACAGAGGTGAAGTTTAGAGAAAGTCTATTGACAACTTAACTGCTCAACAATTTCCTCAGCCAGGGTCAGCAATTCTCCTCCTCTGCTAAACGCAGCCTGACTCAAACCCTGCTTTCCCCTCCTTAGTCATCTGATGTTTTGCCAGAATTTCTTTAAGGCTGCCCAGGAGAACTTCCTCATTCCCTGCCAAACTCTTCCCACACCAGAGTTTTACATTGGCTACCACAAAACGTCCCTCTGACCTTTCTGGTCTCAAATTTGGTCTTGAGTACAAATCTGCTGCTCCAGAAGAGACCCGGGCTAACAAACATCCAAAAGGCCTCCACCTTTAGGTTTTTTCAACAATGGGCACCAATGTCTTCTGACCCCAACTCCGAGCAGCTACCTCCTGATTTAACTCCCTTGGGATGAATGAGAAACCAACATTGCTGTCAATGCAGCTGAAAACAATGCTTGTACCATTGAGGCATTGAGGCATGTCCCATTGGGCTCTACTCTACACCCCTTTGAAGCACATAACAAAACCTAAGAATAATGATTTTTAGACAAAATATGTTTTCTTTACAGCTGAGCATCAGGAGCCGGACATGAGCCCTGGAATATGCAAATGATATGTGATATGTGTCAGAGCTGCTTTTGAGATGTTTTTGCTCTTGAGGCCAAAAGTTTATAAAGGCACCACTGCTGCTCTTGCTTCTAGCTATCAACAATCCACGCTCAGCTATGACATAACATGCTCAGTGCTCTCAGTAGCATGTAATCATTTCTATTTCGTTTAAGACAATTTAAAGAGAAAACCAGTACTTACCTACAAGGTTGTGGACAGTGTAGAGGACAGTCATCTGGCTATGCTGTGTAACTTTTGTTGAAGGGTGGTGAAGCCATGATTCATTTACACAAGAGAAACCTTTTTAAAGACTGTAAGAAAAGAGAGATAAGACATCGGGGTGAGTTTGATACAACTGTGCAGAGATTTATCAGTGAAATCTTCTGCGCCGTGGCACACAATTAACAGAACAATGTGGAGACTAGAAAATATAAAATGAGCAGAGTTATCCTGGAGCAATCTGTGGAAAAATTCTTCATGATCTACATGATTTCTCCCTCATTTACAACCACTGAGTTTGTGTTTTTACTCACATTTTAAAATATAATAGGATGCAAATCTTTACATCGCACAAACGAATGCATCTGTAACAACCATGCAAGCACATACACAAGCACATGCACATATAGACGAACAGCCCAGGCCTGCAGCTTGGCGAAGCACTAATAGGCTTTTCTGTCAGCTCCTAGCCTTTCACCAGACAAAAGGATGATTTCTGTCACATACACAGTCATTGCGTTTTGCTTCCAGACCTTTAGCTGACCCTTCAGACTCCAGCAGTGAGTCATGATATGGAAATCAGAGCCTAGGCATTGAAAGTGTCCTCCCATTGCATATAGATATATTTCTAACTCCTCTCTGATTTAACCTCTCCGTACAGCCATTTGAATTATTTGTCTGAAACATTCTGAGAGATAGAAGACTTGCTGTATGCTGCTTGTTGTACAAGACACCAAGTGATCACCAGGGTGAGGGCACCCTCTGTCTTGCTTTGTGTCCCATTTCCTTACTTTAAAGCACTGTTAGTTCTGATCGTAATCTTTGCATTGTAATGTGTTTGCACCTGTTTAACAAGATGTTAATCTACATCACTGTTTTGTTCTAACAGGGACATTATACAAGAGCATTCTAATTAGATTCAATACAACTGAGACCTGACTAACAGTTAATATGTTAAGATAGTAAGATGTACTGCATAAATATGCCACATCTCTAGTCTATGAACTGCTCAAAGCACTTAGGATGGGCAACATTCACCCATTCAAACACATTCATTCAATAATAGGAGGGGCTTTTATACTTGATGCCAACATGCTCATCGGAAGTTACACAGACAGACACACACATAGGCAAACATATACCCACACAAAATACACACACTGCCATTGGGAATAATTTGGGGATCAGTATCTTTCCCAGGAACACTTGAATATGCGGTTGAAACACTCTACCTCCTCAGTGTTTCCCTATTATTGACTTCTCTGAGCATGACACAACATGTAGCCTGATTCTCTTTTTATTGTTGTATTCTTACCTGCCATTTAAAAAAGTTCAGTAGCTGTTTTTAAAAAAAAAAAAATGACATTCAAAATTCATTAAATGTCTTTAGTAGGTTCACTGCAAATTTCACATCATTACTGTGTTTATTTAATAATAAGCGGCTTGTATCACAGACTGTATATAGAGGTGGACGTCAAAACTCCATGTCTTTTTTCTTTCTTTCCACTGTACAAAACATCCTTTAAACAGGTGCAACCAGCTGTAAAGTAGTTTCAGTCTGTTCAGTCGTCATCATCAGGTGGAGTAGCCGTATCAAGATCTCACCTCTCTACTAAATCACGAGCAGGGCTCAGCTGTCAATCATTATGTCACACCCACTTTTTAAAGCATTAAATGATAACTGACAGCCCACTTTATCATAGCCATTGAGCTCATGAACACACAACAGCATGTTAAGAACTCAAATGTAGAAAAGCTTTGGAAAAATGTATTAAATCTGGCTATTCTTTCATTACTTTTTCTTTGGCGAATATCTCAACCACATACAGAAAACACAACTTGTTTAGACCTGTAAAATCCCTCAAGCTTAACTTTAGCTGGTTAAATCTACAGTGGGGTGGAGATGTAGAAACACCTCAGTATGCTTGCAAGTGTTTTGCTGGAGCTTTGTGGATTAAACACGGTCTCTCCTGTGTTGATGGTTGTCAAGAAATTGAATTACCAGTCACTGGTGCCTTTTCGCTAAATTGCAGTTTTATATTTTTTATGTGTCTTTGTGCCTCTCTGTTCTTTTAATTTAAACAACAGTGTCAATAGGAGAAGGATTGGAGCGAGGAAGCAAAAGTTTAGCTCTGACATAAATCAGCTGGAGTTATTGATCTTTCAGTCGAGGGGGTTTTAAACCTCTTACATATCCTAACATTCCACTTCTTGTTTTATTACATTGTTCTATGCTTTGCTTTACAGCCACAGAGAAATTGACAACAGTGAAATTTTAAGCAGGGACACAAATGCATCATACACACGCTTAAAGACATAAACACATATGTAAGTGGGTGCATGCACCACTGACACATGCTCTCCCACTCAAACATTCATCCTATTATCACCCATGCACATACAACTACAAACCATCACACAAATGTACAGTTTATATGTGACATGCACACACACACACACACACACACACACACACAGAGTTTAAGGGACAGGCCACATTTATTTAGGGTTGGCATTTCCTCTGTCTGGTTGTCCGTAGGCAGAATTTGTGGTGGCATGCTTTAATGCCAGTATCTTCACTTTAGTCTCTTACGAGCTCTGTCTGCTTTGTCTCTGTCTGGTGTGCCAGGACAGCTTTCCCATGTATATTTCTTCTTCTTAAAGGCTTGCCATCACTCTTTTTCCTTTTTTTGTGTTCTTTGTCTATGTCTCAGTGTTGTTGCTACTTTTTCTCTTGTGATAGACTGCCATTTGTCTTGTTTGCTACCTGCCTAGTACCCTTAAATAAATGTTTTTTGTCATTGTTGTTGTTGTTGTTGTTTAGTCATTTTGGTCAAAAGATCAAAAAGAAAAGGGACAAAGGGTTTTAAATTTGAATCAGCCAAGCAGGGCACATCAAGATCCACTATCAATCATAACAAAACCACACTGTAAATGTGCTTATAGCTATATTAAATGTTTTCTTAGATCATTTTCCATGGCAATGAATTTTTTTTTACCAGTCATAAAAGGGCTACAAGGTTGTCAGGCGAGTTGGTGGAAGAACACAGTGCAGGACTCCGACATCAGCTCCCTCACTGATCCTGAGCTCTGCTTGTGGTTAGATTTAGGTAAAGTGTTTTAGTTTGGCAAATGATCTTTCCCTATTTCAATCGGTTAGTTAGTGCTGCAAGTGTATACCATAATTATTAACTAACCTAAGCTTTAACCACTAAGAGTGGATATTATATCGGTAAACATGTTTAAAACACTGTCCATAAACATTTTGTACAAAAAGTTTATACTTTTTAAAACAAGATTTAGATTTAGATTTCCTCATTATGCTGACATGAATTTAATCCAGGCAGCATGATATTTCTATCACAATGTGTTTGCTGTTTATATAGTGAACTATGAAATAAAACTTTTAAAAAACACAAACCAAAAAATCTGACTTCAACTGATGAACCCTTGACCTGCAGCCTTTTTTTTAAGTGTCCATATACTGGAATAGTACTATCGTAGTAAATGCATATGTAAAACTGCATTCCATGGAAAGTAGTAATAAAACAAA
>JAPZDY010000020.1:9012752-9039435 GCA_029783645.1 Ctenochaetus hawaiiensis | reverse complement strand
TTTTGCCTTTTTTATGCTTTTCATCATCTGTGACACCAGAAATTCATGGCTGCTTGACAGGTGATTCAGTCCCTAGTGTTTTTGCAGCTGACGTCAGGAGACAATTTCAAATCATTTTCACTTATTCCAAATTTAATTCCTCTGTGGCAGTAAAGCACATCAGAAAGAGAAGTCAAAACTCCTGCAGATGGGGTTTTAAAACATTGTTTTGGTTGACTGACTGTGAAAGACACACTTCAGTGAACATGAAGACATGCTTTCAGTGTTCTACAGGTGGCAATAGTGCACCAATGAACATATAAAATATAGAATGGAAGAAGACCACAGCTGCTTATTATTAGACATTTTAAATGCAAAATTACAATCAGTTTTATAAATGTTTTATGAAGACAGCATTTATTATATTTGTGGCCTTAATGATAAATTAAATGCATTTGGTGAGTATGTAAACAGTAAATTTATTCAAGACTTTTAATAGTCTAATGTGACATTTTCCTGTAAACAAACAAAATAAGTTCTATTGTGATGTTGTGATGTTTTTGTAGTCTACAGTGCAGTAGTTAAAATACTACTAGAACACAAACTTGTAAGCTTTATGTTGAGTCTTTTTCTTCAGTTAGACATTTTACACCTTGTTGATAGTTGACAGCACATAAATGGAGATGGAGAAAGATGTAGCAGGGTGAAGCTCATGGTGAAAGGTTTAACATTCAGATCACAAGGGCACCTTGTGAAAGACACCTTTTGTCTGTTTAATTTAAGCATTCTATTGTCAGTGTAGTTTTTATTTTAAATGCTCTGTGTTGATCACTATTTTACTACTTGTCTATCATGATATGAAAACTTAAAATAAAATCCTTAATACATTTTTGATATTTTATCTATGATAATTGAGACATCACTGAGGGTGTGCTAAAATAAGTGATTCAATAAGTGAAATTCCACCGTTCTTAATACACACATTGGTACCATATCAAAAAATATTAAGAAAGTAGTAAATCCCAAATACATTTACAGACTCACACACATACATGCCTTGACATAAGCAGTAGTCATGATTTACTCACATGGTAACACGGTGAACCGTGGAGGCTCTAGCCATTGGAATTGCTGTATTTTGGTACAACAAAAGTAATGAGAATGTTAATTTCAGAATATGAAGACACACTGTACATTTAATATTACCATGAACTGCCACTCACTCATCTTCAGTTACTTGAATAAAACTGGATGCTGGTCTTAAAGGTGCTTCACTAAGTGCAGATGGCATTGGCATATTAATAATTCTTTGTGATCTGTTTCAAATGCAAAGTACTTAACTTTTTCTTTTCAACAAGTCAAGAAGGAGATGTGGCTACAGCTGCACTTTATGCCATTTTCCACAATTTGTTGTTGTTCTTCTAGCTTGTAGGGTTTTTTTCTTTTTTTCTTTGGCATTTAACAGCAGTCTGAAATACTCTTAGGCGTTTATGCTTTTCTTGTCAGATTTCAGGAGAATTGCATTCCCAACACCCACGCTACCTTTGTTACCTATGATACTGCATAAAAGCGAGTACAGTCACCCTTTAGAATTTGTGCATTGACTTTCTACCAAAGCATCAGTTCTCATGACTTTCCTGGGAGTAGTGATTGGAGTAACCGCACAAACAGCTGATGCAAACACAAAAAGAGCCATGAATCAATTCAGATGCTTCTTGCTGTGATGATATGATGCCGACCACGGAGTCACTACAACCCCCTAGTAGAACCTGGCTTGTATCAAAGCTACAGTGCGTGTATGTGTGTGTGCATGTATGCGTGCGTGTGTGTGTATGTGTGTGCATTCCTGCACATGTATGTGTTTGGATCCTGCAGTTAGATTTATTGGATTGGGGATCTCTCCTGCTGTGTGCTCTATGGTACAAGTGGGCTTGACTCAGTTTCTCTGTGTGAAGTTGGCAACACTTTGGACTGACCTTGCAGTAGATGTGTCGCTATGCAGAGTTGTTGTCATTACTCAATTAGACAGAATTAGGCATTGGCTAACGTGACAGTAGCATGCTGTGAAAACTAACACAGAATTAGATTCTCAGCTTGGCAAGGTTCGTTTTAATGGAACAGAGATGGAATCAGTTACAACAGGTCTGTTTTTATGTGATGATAAATAAAGCCTTGAGGATATTACTATTCCTGCATGTCTTTGTAGGGAAAAATGACTAAATAAAGCATGCACACAGCTCAAATAACCACAAAGGTTCATGGAATGTTAGTTCAGGATAGATCCTGTTATACCTCTTTCAGACCATTGCGGTCTTAACCTGCGCTGGCGATCGAACTTAATGGGTCAATGTGCATCATCCAACCTGGGTTCAAAGCAGGTTAGTCATTGCTTGGCTTTGGCAAACAAGCATTTCTATCAAGGATGAGTATCTAATTGAATTCAACCGACTGTAATCCAAGCCATCAGCTTGTTTATAAAGGGAAAACAGCAAGAGGGAGAATGAGAAAGAACGTTGGCAGACAAGCAAGAAACCAAGCATCAGAAGACGACTGAAATTTAAGTGTGTGCTAATGATTACAAATAGAGATATGTCTTTCATGAACAGTAATGAAAACAGATCAAACATGGGTTGAATGTGCATTTCAAAGATTTATATTTAACTTTTTTTTTTCTTGTTTAAAAAAAAAAAAAAAAAAAAAAGGTATGTCAGGTCTCCATTGAAGGCAACGTTTGAAAGTTGTGCCAACTGCTGTTTGTCCTCAGCTCTCATCTGACATTCTCATGGACTTTGCTGCACTTAGACAGTAATTTTAGTGTGTCTGTGTTGCTTGATGACTTGAATTTAATGACAGGCTAAATGTGACTTCAACCATAAAAGTAGAATGTTCAGAGTTTTATGTTCATTACTTTATTGTGACATTGCCCATCACATATTTTTTTGTCTATAATTGATGCTGCACACACACACATATTTTTTAAAGAATTAAAAATGGATATTGAGCTGATACCCAATGACCTGACTGTGAGGTTGTCATGATCCGCCAGTTGAAGTAGTCTTAGTTCAGTTAATTAAGTTCTGTGTCAAGTTTACTTTTGTATAGCTCCGTGTTTCATTGTTTCCTGTTTTATTTTGATTGTCTTGTCTCCCCTTGTATTGTCTCTATGTTTACTTCCTCCCTTTGTTCCTTTCCCACCTTTTGTAATTACCTGCTCTGCCCCTATGTGCTTCATCTGTGTTGATTGCCTCACCTGTGTCTCATCATCTTACGTGTGTGTATGTAGTCTCTGTGTTTCCCCTGTGTCTTGGTCGGATCGTCTGTTGTTCTCTGTGGAGCTCTGTGTATTGCCATGTCCTGTGGAACCCTGTTGTGCACTGTGATGCCCTTTGTCCTGATCTCCCCGTGTCTTGTTCGTAGTATTAGAGTTATTCTGTTCTTCTTTGATTAAGTCTTTTGTATTATCAGCTTATTTCTGAATAAAGCTCGCTTTTTGTTAAAGTCCTTAGACATTGTCTGCACTTGGGTCCTTGGTTTTTGCATTTCCCTGACAGAGGTCTCATCAACTGGATATAACATATTGGTTAACTTGTAGCATTAGTTTGAGACCAAATGAGACCAAATAAAACATGAAATGAACATGAGAAAATACATACTTGACTTATATTTAATTTGAAAAGGACTAAATACAAATACATGATTTTGCTTTTAAACCAGCTACTGTACTATTTTATATAATGTTACTATTTCAAAAATAAATAAATAAATAAATACAAATAAAAACAATGACTGGGGAGGGACTTATCTTTTAAAAGAGTGTACACAGCTAATGGTACCATTTTACATATTTTTACAAGCTCTTTAGTTGCAAGCTAATTTCAAGGCAGTGTGACTTATTTGCAAGGGCCCCTTCTGGGGCTCACTTTCTCTATGTTTACTCCCACTGCAAGGGCCCCACTACCAATGCAGCAGAAGATTTCAACAATGGCAAAAAAATCTAGACCCACAACCAGTAATTTTAATTTTCTGTTAGCCTTTCATTTCATGATATTTGACTTTTTTTGAAAGGATGCACTAGTTGCCAGGGGGGGAAATATTCACAATATTACCAAACCAGCATTAATACGAACAAAAATCAGAAAGTTTTATTCAAAGGCACCTAATTTGCCCAAAGCAAATATTACATTAATAAGAATCATTAAGGTTACACAGCAACAGAAGTTGAATTAACTGAACATTCTTGCGTTCAAATAAGCTATGAAAGTCATGAGTGTAATTAAAAAGGACCCAAAGCAAAACACCAACTCAGAAACTAACTACAAGCTAGCTTTATTAAAAAGCTGCCACATAACAAAAAACTCACAGGAACAAAAAGACAGCACAAAGATATCGAATAACTGAGGAATGCAAAAATTAAAAGAGACCAACAACAGACAGACAGAGAGACAATGGGCAAACACAGAGACTATAAACACACAGGGAGTAATGAGACACAGGTGAGGCAATCAGCACAGGTGACACACATCACAGCGAGGCAGGTAACCACAAACGGAGGAAAATTTTACAGGACACTGGAACATGAAAGACACAAGACAATGGTTAACAAAATAAATCAGAAAGTAGAAAACAATTAAAACAAGGAGAAACAAAGCAAAAAAAAATTCCAAAAGGACGACATATTACAGTGAATAAGGATTTTTCCAATAACCATATCGATACATTACAATCAGGTAAAGGTTAATCTTTGGAATAAAACACATAAAAATCCAAATCTAAACTTTCCCTTTTAAGAGCATGAGGGAATGCTATACAGTGTTTAAACACAGTGTTTATTTGACATTTGTGCTGTTTACGTCTGCTTTTCAAAACCAAAAACCAACAGCCAGCTACACCTGGCCTTTAATACTGCAAAATAACTTCACTGAACCCTTTCATACTGCATACTACTATCAAAAGCAGACTGCTGTTTGTAGTACATAATGTATACTCTGTTTGTTAGTAGCATTATGCAGTAGGTAGGTCCAAATACAGCCTTAGTCTAATTACAATAAACCATTTTCATTGTAGTGAGTGATTGTATTTTAGGTGCAAAGACATTCACTGCAGCCGGTCGTCCTCTCGAGCGCCACATGGCACTAACACGATCCAGAAGTGCTTTCAGCATGTAAATCCCTGCTTGAGCATCACATAACTCTCATTATTTGATGAAACATAAAAAACAAGTGATTTTATAGTTTGATTTATATCAGTAGTTTTCTGTTTTACTGTTACAGCTGAATAACTATAAAAACCTGCTGACCTGGCAGAGAAATGTTGAGAGTTTCATCAGTGAAACACTTCCTAGCCACTTTCTGACCTCTGTGAGAACACATTCCTCCTGATGTGTAAACAGACTCCTCAATTGCCCAACTTTCTTTGGAAACTAATTTTAATTTTTATGTAATTGTGGGGACAACAATAGCTGAGGATGAGAGGAAGTAACTCTTCCACATCCCTGTCTGGTAGAATTCTTCCCTGTGATTGGCCGAGGCTCTGGCTTAGTAGAGGTCACTCTCTCTTTTCTCATTCAATTACAGACAGACATAAATCAAGCTGTTTCTATAGCCATTTCAGGTGATTGCTGACCACTTTATTATGACCTTGCTCAAATTTGCAGAGGGCATTTTACTCCTTGTCACTATATTCCTCGGCCTGTGTAATTTAAACAGTGACAGCTTCGGCTCATTAAGGTGCCATCTGGAAAATGCAAAATAAAAGAAGAAAGCGCTCAATAGAGTGCAGACCACCAACAGGGCCTCGTAATCTGCTCTGTTAATGTAGCGGCTGCTCTCACATTCAGCAGTGTCCTGAATGGATTACAAGTTGTTATATGAGATCATGAAAAGTTTAGCTCCAATGATGGTGCGGTGGGTCAGTGGTCATCAAAATCACTACATTTCCTTTTTCACATCATCTTCACAATGACGTCCTTGGCCCCATTTCTGTTGCCCTAAGGGCCAGAGTGTTTGTGTTGCTCTAAAATATGTTTGCACCACACAGAATACAATGTTACTGCAGAGTGTTATAGCAACAGTGTTTGAAAGAGTGTTTGAAAGAGTGAAAAAAAGTAAATCATAACTCAAAATGCATATTAAATAAAATGCAAAATAAAAGAAAATAGGTTGAGTAAAATGCTAAATTAATTCCTGAAGTTTATTGTTTTTGTCTTTATTTGTTAGTTATAGTTTTTCTTGGGTGTTATTTCTGTTGGTTTACATAAAGCACAAAAGGTTGGTATCAGTGTCGACACACAGCAGTTCAATCTGTGAAGCGGGTGCTAAATGACTGAAGAATTGTTGCTAATTAAAAATAATGAGTTGCATCACTCATTTGTGTATGAGTCATTTACTGTAAGCTCTCGATATCATCAACTTTTACAGCAGAATAACAAAATGTTATTTCAGGTCAGCAATGTGTCTTAAACATAATCCCACTGAGATCAGGAACACTTTGGATGACATGGAAAAGTCTGTGAAGAAGTACATTAAAGTTTATTACAGTGTGCTTGTTATTTGCTTGTTATTATAGGCTACCTAAAAGAAGAAAATATTAAAGCCTTATACATGGTCGAAATAGCCTTTTTTAATAGGCTGCTGGATAGGGCTATTTCAGTTGCCGAGTCATCAGAAGAGGGTTTTTTATTAAAGCAGAATCATTGAGCTCAGTGTTCATTTCATGTGTTTGGTGCATGCACCATGCTGGAAGGATAAATATATGTACAAAGCTCTTCAATGTTTTGAAAAGATCATCTTTTCGTTTTATCAAATCTGAATCTGACTTCCATTACATGCAGGGTTCCAGAGAAAGGAGACAAGATTTGTTTGCAGGTTGGCTTCCACAGGTAACATACTATCAAAACCAACACACTGTCACTGGAACATTCACAACTTGGACCACATCAGGAATCAGTTCACCCACACTGAGAGGTGAATGCTTATTTTTATGGGTCTTTATGCAGTGTTTTGGTCTTTTTTATGTCTAATGGATGATTGTACTTTATAAGGATACAGATAAAGACATCTCTGACTGTATGCCCCTGTACCACCAGCACCTCCACAGATCCCTTATTAACATGGAAGATTTAATCTGCTGCCACATTTTTTTGTTAGAGGGATGGATATGACAGTGATATAATTCATCTTTTCAACATCTTGGTAAGAAAGCAAGTAGATGCAAATAGAAAGCATATTTTCAAATATATTGATCAGTAACTGCAATGGAATATTTCATTATTATTGTGAAACTGTGGTGAAACCACTGCAGTTGATTGACACCAAAAATATCCAAGAGCATGTAGTCAAAAAACTGTTTTCTTGACTCCATCTGCTGATAAAAATGATGAGATATCAACCAAGGTTTAGAACAGCGACTGAATAGTTTTGTCCAAGAAAATTGACAAAACTGTTTTATTCTCAAGCACAGAGAGCAGCCTGAAGACACACAATACACTCCTGTTGAGACCTATTTTAAGTCTGTTTTTTTATCTAAAAAAATTAAACTACAAAATCAAACTCAAAATACATGTCCTCTTCAAATAGATCTCCTGTTATTGTCACTGTCACTTTATACAAAAACTTTCCCCACATTTGGGGTGAATGAACTTTGGATAAATGAACTAACCAATGATTTTACCTTGGACCTTTTCTTTCCGTTGCTTTTCCTGTAGTACTTCTGTTTCTAAAAACAGCTGTGGCTAACGAACATGACAGGAAAAAACAAATTCAGACAGAATCTGCACCACCATGTTTGTATTGTAGCCCAGAGTAGACAAACCAAACACTGGTTCTCGGAGGGCCTTTTTCTTTGCTTTTTAATGAGACTTTTGAAGCTACTGTAGTTTCTCCTACAAGCTTGGAAATGAAGCAAAGGGATATTCAATTGTGTGAATTCTGCAATGTCACTGCTAGATGCTAATGAACTCTAAAAACTTAGGAATGAAAATAAACCACAATGAATTATGATGCTTACAAGTGAAAAACTGTCTGTAATATTACCTTGATATTGATTGAAGACTAATAATTATGTAGCAATCCAAAAAGCCCCACATGCACACTGGATGTTGTAGTACTGTCATCCTTATTTGAACCTGTTTTACAACGGGTGCTGCAGGAAGACCCAAGGCCAGGTATCACCGCCTACATCCACACACAGCCCTAATGGGATGCCACTTACAGCAACCTAACCCTCACTCACACACTGCCCATCTCTCACTCTCCTTCCCTCCTTCACTGACACGAATGAAACTGACAAAAGAACGCCCTCCCCCCACCCCCAAACTGTCCATCACTCTAAAGGTCAACACAACCCTCGTCCCCTTTCGAACTCTTCACCCAGCATTACACTGTTCGTTACACCTTGAGACAGCCCTGTGGCCTCTGCCCCCCCCACACACCTCCTGACTGTCCATCACTGCCACCCAGATGAGGAAGTAATTGGGGAGGTTCTGTTCGAGCAAGGTAGTGTCCTCTAAAAGCATCCAGAGTGCACAGAACATGTACCTGTGAATTTTCCTGCTCCAGCTCAATGTACTGTATCCATGAACATTCTGAAAGGTTTCTGGAGGCCGGTGCTGCAGGGCCTCACATATCTGCTAATGGACTCCATGGATTTGTGTTAGTTTGCATACCAGACTGACATATAAAAATCAGGTCATTTACCACAGGCTTTTTTTTTTTTCAATTTTTGCTGAGAGGAATTCAGATGAGAATTCAAATGTAACTTTTTAAACATCTTTGTTAAGGAGGACAATAAAAAAAGTGGTGGAGAGTGACTTCTTTCAGGTGGATTATAGCAGAAGCATCTGCACAACAATGCCAGTAAGATTAAGAAGAGCAGATCAATGGATTCTTTATTGTCACAATGATTCTCTGTACAATGTACTGCAAGTGGTTCTTGGCACTTATTCACCATTGCACAGCATACATGTACCGGCTCCTCTCAGCTAGCGCATAGAGGTTGATGGGAGAACTGACTTGCTATACATGTTTTTTAATAATGTGGAAAATTGGAGCATCTGAAGGAAAAATGGTTTGTGGTTATGAGACAAAAGTTTTTCAAGAGATGAATATGTCTCTTGAAAAACTGCATGAACAAATTGCAGTAGAGCTAACAAGCTTGCTAGTTAGCAGAGCTTGCTTTGTCCGCTGACTGACTGAGCTAGCATCTTGGTTTTGTGCTTTTTAAACTGTACAGTGTGAACTAAAATGAATGAACCTACAGGGTCTTTTGTAACTGATTAGCAGTACCAAGTCCTTCGATAGCTGTTGTAGCACCTGCGTCTACTAGCTACAGTAGTTCAGCAACCAGCCCTGAAATAAGTTCCAATGGCCACCCAAAATATGCATTTTGCAATTTTTTAACCCAGGTTGATGTAATAAAAGTAGGCAATTTATCTCTCCCACTGAAAGTAGCAAGTTCCCCATGCCTTCATCTATCTATCTATCTATCTATCTATCTATCTATCTATCTATCTATCTATCTATCTATCTATCCATCCATCCATCCATCCATCCATCCATCCATCCATCCATCCATCCATCCATTTTTGTATTTATTTTTGGTGTGTTATAAATGACGCCACAAATGCGCTAAGCAGATGTGGGAAACCAGAAACAGTTGAAAGCAGCAATGAGGCCTACTGCAGTTATTTTTTCAGTATCTTTTACTTTAGTCTCTCAATGAAACTCAACGATGAACAAATGATGTTTTAGTGCTGCTTAAACAAGACAGAATGAGTTTGGAGTGTGTTGTGTATCTCAGTGTCTCTCATAGTGCCAGTAATCTTGTTTTTAGGATCAGAACCAAAGGGAATTCTGTGCCTCTACTTTGCGTCCTTCAGTGCAAAACACTATCAATCTCTCTCTAAAAATAATGTTTCTGTTCAGTTGATTAATGTTTAGGTTCTTCAAACAAAAGACACTCAGGTCAAATATAATTCAACTTTCCATTATGGGGTGTCTATTTTGTGTTGCCTTATAAAAAACCTGCAGCCATAAAAGAGGTCCTTTTACAACGATGATGTCCATCTGTGCAGATGGCTGAGTCTCCAGTTTGTTCAGTGTCACAAGGCATCTGACACCAGAGACTGAAAGCCAAAAACCATATTGTAGCAGCTGGTTGTATGCTGTTCATCACCATTCTGCCTCGGGGACTTTTAAGTCATTTTCCTCTTCGTCTGCTTTTATAGCTGCCCTGATGGAGGTTTGTTTAATAAGATCCAAACTCTGTTTTAATCCTTGTAAAACAGCACATTTGATGAAGACATTCCTCAAATCAAACACTAATATCCTACACTACACTGGCATTTCTATGACCATCATTTTTCGTTTTAAATGATTTCTTCTTCATTTTCAGGTTGTCAGCCTTTGTGTCATGTTTTTATTTGGACAATAGGAATGGATACACATAAGCATCATTGTAGTTAGCTCCACAGTCAGGAATTAATCCCTTCATTAACTGGACTGTGTTACAACTCCTCTCCTGAGGCCCTCTTTCCTAAACACAGGGTACTCTTGGTGATGCACGGATGCCTGATGCATGTTGTGTTTAATGGCCATTAGCAGTACAATGTGGATACATAAAGAGCCTTATTCATTATCAGCGACTACACCACTGAATTATCTAGTGTCCCTTGAGCTGTCATTGGGACAATTATGCTTGTCGATGCTTTTGATTTGATTCACAAGAGATCAAGGTTGTGTTAAGCAATCAATTGATTTGCTCCCTCTGTTTTAATGGCTGGGTGTGTCTGTGCCTGTAGGGGTTTGATAGAGCAGTGTTCTGAGAGAAATGCGTTGTGTCTGTCTCTTTAAATGGACTAATTCACTGGGATCACTCGGCGTGAAAGGAGGTTAGAACCAGTGTCTGTGGTTTCCAAAAGACCATCAATTAAAAACTTCACATTTGAGGTATCCACAATGGATTCCCAGTGCCTTTAGAGATTTTAAACTTTCACATTCAGAGCTCAGAGCATTCTGGCCTTGCTGACTTGGCAATGTTTCAGGCCTCTGTTAAGTCCCTGCTGTCTAACCACTGTTTCTCTTTCCACAACCCCTTTTTCTTTCCCCTGAACAACTCAGTGGGCTTAGAAGAGACTGACATAGACTTTGGTGATCAATACTGGCTTTTATACCTTGACATTGAGCCTGACATTAATTTTGAGACCATGAGAAAAAAAATTCTAACACCTTGATGTCTAGAAGTTAAGTTTAAAGTGTTAACCTCTTGGTTTAGCGTTTTATACCAATGTTGGTCCATTAGCAGTAAAACAAAATATATCCAAGAGTAATTGTTGGTTTGACACACATTAGTGCTATATTTATAACTACTTTTATCTGATGATAGAACCAGATAGAAACAAAAGGTTTTACAAGTCATTCTGAAGACGTAAATATTGTACCAAACTCTGTGGCAATCCATTCATTAGTTAGTGACATTTCCCTAAAAATCAAAGCAGTTTATCTCATGGTGGAGCTGAAAGAAAAGTCAAGGGACTGTAATAATTGAACTATGAATGTATGTGCCAATCCATTATGTGGAGAAATTTCACCCCTTAAAGTAAAAACATTAGTTGCTGTGGTGTTAAAGGAAAATTTGGGGAAAAAACAAAATAAATATGATTCATCCTTTCAACACCATACAGCAAATGTCATTATAAGAAAAATGAAGAAAATCTTTTTCAATAGTTGTTGAGATAAATTTAAGTCAGTTATTTAAGTGATGGACTTTAAAACATATTGAGCATTACCATCCCAATGGACACGGCTAGCATGGCTGAAAAGCTTCATATGTGTCAAAATTGCCCGTGTTTTATGCTAAGTTGGTACCTGTGGTAGGCCAACTGTATGAATGACCTGGTTAACTACCACAGAGATAACAGTTACATTGCTGACCCAGTACAAATTATCTGGAGTCACAGTGAAGTAATGAGACTTCGCCAGTGACCCTGAAGCTGTAGCGCTAATGCATTTTATTCTCTGGAGTAATTTCTTCTGCGGGTCTTGCATAGCTAACTCTCATGAATATCGTCACATCTTTCAGATTAATAAAACGCATGTTTGCTGTAACATGCTGACTGATAACGGAGCCTGTGCAGAGCGCTGAAACAGTGACAGTAAAAATGACACGTGAAACCTTGAGGTCAAGTTGAGGGATTTATTAGAGAAGGGTGAATATAAAGGTACTGTATGCAGGGATATCTATTCTCTGAGCAAACCACAACTAGTCAAACCTCTCTGTCTATATTTATACGCTACACAACTTCCAATCAAGGTCATCATAGTTAGTGATGTATTCATTAAATAAAAGAAATTAAAAAAGGCAATACAATAGACCATAAGTGTGCTTTGGAAAAAACACCATATGGGTTATAATTATAATCATCAGGAACAAGGAAACTACTTGGATGCCAACACTTCCAGGTATCTTAAACATAAGTTATTCCTAGCACTACGGGTTACATTCAAATTGGAAAAAAAAAATATCAAGAGGAAGTATATCAACACAGATATATTTCCTGTATAATAACTTGTCTACTTGAACCATTCAGGATTTCCATTGAGACTGTTTAAATGTGTATACAAGCAGGATATCAACTGCCACAAATTTTTAAAATGCCACTCTTTCTTCTCTGATATGTTTCTTTTTTAACTCCCCTTTTTTCAAAAGTCCTTGTGTCGGTGTCACATTTTGGCTCTCACATATTAAGCTACAATAAGGTTGATAAATAGTGTTGGGTGTGCGCTGGCTGCCTGTGAGCCACGAGGCCCACAGTGTTCACAGGAGCCGCAGTTTGGCAGTTTAGTCCTCTGCAGGTGTCACCAAGCACACACAGGGCAAACAGAGGTGGGTTACACAATGTAAAAAGGGACTTTTTCTTCAACTTGTCACTGTCATGTTTTGTTGTTTTTCTTGGTTAAGCATTATTTTTTCTTTTTTTTTTTTTTTTTCTTTAGAAGGAATCCATGGCCTTGAATTCGCTGAGGGCCTGGACAGGGGAGATGTGTTTCTTTTGGGAGCCTCGTCGAACACGCGTCTGGCACTCCTCAGGCTTCTCCCTTTTTACCAGAGGCTTCTTCTCAGGGGCCTTCATGCGCCAAGACACCACGGGCGAGTTAACTGCCGCTGTCCCGTACACCTTCTGGTACTTGGTGGAGGCTACATAAGATGCCTTTACGGTCAGCACCACTGCATTCATTAGGTTCTTGGCCGCTTGGATCAGGGAGGTGGCGCTATCCAGCTACAAGAGGGTGAAAAGAATAAAAGGGGAAAAAGAAAGAGAAACGCCAAGGGTCAGCTCAAAAAAACTCAGGAAGACATGCACTCGACAAGAAAAACAGAACATATTAGCCACATACAGCACCTAGGAGGTCTCTGCCACAACTGGCAATTAAGAAGGATGAAAACATTGCCCTCGCCATATGACATCTTATTTTAGCGGTGCTTAATTAGCAGAGGCAGGGGTCAGGTGTACCTCTGCCTCCGTCTGTTTTGTTTGGCTGACATTTTAGGGTCGGCGGCCAGTGGGCCTCCTCCTACCTCACACTGAGACGAGTCAACTGCTTAGATTTAATGAGTGTGGACTCCAGCTGGCCACCATGAAAGGTTAAAATCTCAGCAGGGCTTGCATATCTCATGTGAGACAAACCATAATAGAGTCCTGAGAAATCACTAAGAAGTATTTCAACACCACATGCGAGGAAACCCAAAGCAAAGCTATAAAGTCATGACTGATTTTAATTAGAGGAGCAAATCATACAAAGGCTGTTAATGAGGAGGCTCCTCAAAGACAAAACAGTAAAAAAGCATTGATTTTCGCTTTTTCTTTCCTTACAGAAAAACTTAATATATTGAAACATACACCACAGTGCACAAGGGATAGGCATCATTCTGCTGTGTGGTTTTTAACATGAAGATATTAGATCACACAAAACCTCTCAAAGTTAAATTAGTGGTTATTACTAACAGGATCTTAATTTCTTCAGGTTCAACTTATAATGTTCTGTATAGCTCAGGAAATTGTGTGGTTGCAATTTTAGAGTGACAGTGATGGAGCACTGTTTAATTTTTCCTTTTTTCTAAAATCTAAAATCTAAAATACTCCAATATCCAAGCTGAGGGATCCATCCTCTTTATAAGTTTTTTTTTCTTATTTTCTATCTGCTTAAAAGTTTATTTTGTGGTTTTTTTTCTTATCTGAAGGTCTGACAACAGAGGTGGTTTTATTCTGTTAATAATGTAAAGTTATTTAAGGAAAATTTAAGATCTAGTACTTTATAAGGTATTGTTAAAGTTCAGTTCATCACATTGTACGCTGAAGATGCAGAATGACCTGTCCTCCAACCAAAGTCTATTTGAAAAGAAAAAAAAACCCCAAAACATTTACATCTGACTGCTGCTGGAGCTCTTTTACCAAAGGAACAAAAACAGTATAAAAGAGGAGAGTTGGTACATTATCATTGGAATAATTTGGTTAACAAAAGTCACTTTTTTCACAAAAACTAAAAGCCTTTTAACAGGGAATATGCCTTAAATATATTTATTTAAAGGTTAAAGTTCAATGTCAAATGCACTACATGGGCTTACTGACTGCTTTTCGTTTGAGCAGAGATAATAGGGTTTATTAGGCATGAAAAATACAAATGAGAAAAAATGTCTGCGTCGCGTCTTTCTGGCATTATTAGATGGTAATCAGTCTGAAATAATTGCATCAGCCTTAATCTGCATCACTGGTCTTCCAAGCTAAATTGTGACCTTGAACTAAAAGACTTGCCCACCCGCAGTGCAGAGCATAAAAATCGTCTTAAATTGACCATTTCTAGTGATTCGAACCTAAATGGCTACCCAGAGCATCAGTGAGGGTGGAGCTGACAATGTGCTGCTCTGTATGGAGAGACTTACCCCAGAAACAATAAGCTCTCCGCCAAGATTCTGGACCTCAGCTTTCACCTTGCTGCAAATGTTGAGCTGATGACAGTACAGGGCGATTCTCTGCAGGTAGGCCAGCAGATCCTGCTTGCAGGCTGAATCAGGGCACTGAATGGAAAAGAGGGACAAGGACAAACATTGTCAAAACATACAAAACATACAAAAGTGAGCCCTGAGTACTACAGCACAGCTGAATGTGGCTTGACCCACTTTTAAGGCCTTATCAGATATGTGTATTTTTAAGTCTCAGCACTCCCACGCAAACATTGAATAACAATGACGTAACGCCGGCAACAACAGTCATTTTGGAGACACTTTCAGCTTTTGATGATGTTTAAAATTGAACACTGTTGTTTGACCTATCTAACATTTCTGTTGTGCTTGCTTTAAGCACTGCCCTGCTGTGCTGCCACCTTTTATAAACCAAACCTATCCAACAGAGTCATCTCACCACAAGTCTGACTAGCTGCTAGTTTCAGATAAACTCAAGCTTTCCTTTTCTTTAGTCTGTGATCTAACAGGCAAACTGGGTCTCCAACTGAACACAAGTCGAAGTGTTGTCATTAATGGAATGATAAAGCATCAAACACTTATTTTAGATGAACGATTATTACTATTTTCTTTTCAGCTGAAAGCATATCTTAGTTGTTCTCGCCTCTGTCAGCTCTGTGAGGCTGAATTGGATGTATATTTTCTACCCAGAAATGACTGCAAACATATATTGTGTAAAGTTTCTATTCAGATTTGAGACAAACTACACAGTCCTAAATATCAGGTTCTGAGATTTCCTTAATTACAGGTTGAAATTAAAACAAGTGTGATGACATTTCACTTTGTGTTCCCATGTTTTTTACTTTCTTCTTAATTCAAGCACCATGGTAATAAGTAAAGATTTTTAAATATTCAATTTGTTTTAGTTCAAAACAAGATCATCTGCAATCAACAAAGACTGTGGTTAGTAGTTAGAAAAGTACAGAAAAAAGTTTTGAGGTACAAGATTTGTCATCAGGCCTTTATTTTTAGGCCTTATTTTGAAAATCTAAAGCTATTTTTTTTTTTAGAAGCATCATTTGGTTTTAACAAGAGTCTGTTTGTTTCCAAAATAGGTGTGAGATCCTCTACCAAGCTGACTGCTTTAGGAACCATGGTAACTGATGTGGAGGCCATTTTTAAGCAAAAAAACAAGAACAACAACCCTGACAAAAACAGTAGGGTTCCAGCATTCTGGGTCGCTAATTACATTTCTTCGTACTGTGCCTCGAAGATGTTGCTCAACATTTTTTTTTTTCAGTGGTGGTTTGTTGCGAGTTTAAGTTTCAAAGACAAGTTGAGTTACACTGCAGGGTGTCAGACTGATTCATTTCACATAAAACGAATCTGTCATAGCTTGTTGCCCAAGTAAAAACAGATCAATCAACAACAAATCGACATAATACTTTGAAACACATAAAGACTTGCTTCCACTACAAGTTTTCTGTGTACCCTTGTGCCTATCTCCTCTCACTCTTTTTTTTTTTTTTTGGAAAACAGAAGCTCTGACCCGGTCCTGCTGGCCTCTGTTCTACTTCAACAGTGAAGAAACCAATTATTTAGAGCAGAAAATGGACTGAAAAGGAATACGAGGACAACCTCTTTACTGTGGGTCCTCCTCCATCCAACAGTTTTCCCATTATTCCATCTGGAAACCCTCCAGGTGTCAGCTATGGCACACTAAGCTCCCAATGGGTTAAGAACACTGCATCGGCTGCTTAATAACTGTGAGCATCATTTTGTAGCAACACCTTTCCTCTCGTCATTAATATTAAATGATCCTAACTAGGACATTCAGCAGCACCGTGTGGGGACATGAACAGCTCATTTCCTTGTCTTGTGGGCTCGGGTAGAGAGGGTTGGCGTGTTAAACATCGAGTGGTGATATGAATACACCCCCTCCAGGAGGTGCAGCTTTCCTGACTGTCAATCTTTTCTCCTCCTCTCTGAGAAGACAAATAGTATTGATTGGCTCCAAGTGCCCTTCACTGATAGACACAAGTAACAAGTAAAATTTGGCATTAAAAAGTGAAATGAAACGTTTTCCAAAACCTACAGATATGACAGACAAGAGTGACTCAAGCTGTGCTTTACATTTATAGTTATGGCCGCTATCAGAGAAGAGCTCTGGTGGCAGATTCATAAAATAAGACTGAATCTGCCACCAGCTGCCAGCTTTCTCTCAGAAAGTGATACAGAATGCAGACCAGGGTGGAGCTGCAAGCTCATAGAGCAGCCAGTGAGGCAGAGGGAAGCTTCTCCTTGGGCATTATGACTGCACCGCCAGTCCTGGCTAGCATCACTGCTAACTGCACTCCACACTGCTGCCCCCCCCACACACACACACGCATACACACAAACACACACCCTACTGCCCCGGGCAAGTCTGATGCAGACACGACACAATTGTTCCCTATTGTACAGCTGACTAATAGCCCATTTCTTCCACTGATTCCCTGTTGATGTAAATAAACAGTATGGCCCATTACTTTGCCAGGACCGCTGAAGCTCTCTCGATCTCTGTCCATCACAGGGAAAAACAGCATTTATTACAGAGTAGTGAGAAAATCTGCGCAGTTCACTGCTTGACTTTACGCGCCCTTTCTAAAACTCTGCTGAACCTCAGTGCTTCAGTCAAGAACCAGGTGAGTAATGTTTTTTTTTTTGGTTGTTTTTTTGTTCGCATAATTGGGCCCAAGACACATGAAACACGCTCTCGATGGATAATTCAGAAAGATGATGTGAACTCTGGAGCTGAAATGAGGGCAACACACTATCAGAGTGTGGCAGTCTGTCAAAACACAAGTCACACCTCACACTGATGCAGCATTTATAAGCAGACTGAGTCTGACCTTCCTTAAATTATTCAGAGTGTACAAAGTAGTCATCTTTAGCCTGTTATTTTATTTTCAGCTTCATCAGTTTTGTTATTTTTCTTTAAAAACAGGACTTATCTTTAGTTTTCTTGTTTTTGCTTTGTTACATAGTCAGTTATGTAGTCGGGGGATGTTTGAGGGATAAAAATATGACATAAAGTTGGTACAGTGATAGATTCAAATAGAGCATGTTACACCCAGTTACACAACATGCCTTCTAGCTGACTGGACAAGTAGAGTTTATTTGATGTAAGCAGTCACCTGTCAGTTTGTTCTCGAAAGCTGGTAATCTTTCTATTTGCTCATCCAGACTCTCACTCTCCACTAAAAACAGAGCGCTACTGTGTGCGAGTATATACTGAATCAAATATCACGTATAAGAGACTACCTGATGTGCCCCTTTCTCCTCCTCTTTTATCTAGCAATTTGCACACAAAATGTGACCCTGTGTTCAAGTTCATGTAAGACTTTCAAACATCCTGTTCTTTATGAAAATGGAATCTGTAATCTGCCATACTGGCATTAAACACAAAGCTGATTCTGCAGTCTGTCATGCAGTGAAAGAGACAAGGGCATGTCAGTGCTCTAATAACAACAGGAAGTAACTTATGTGTTGTCTCACCTGCTGATTTGGCTGCTCACCAACATGATCAGCAGTTGGAGCTGCAGCTGAGGCTGTGACACACACAGTTCAAGGAGGCAATTAAGGTGGTTTAAAAGTTTTTTAATTGCCTCAATTTGTGTCACATACATACACATATTTTAGATTCAGTGTTACTTACATTTTTAGAGAGCATCATTAACTACCTCATTTATTACCACTGATTTATTGTCAAATTAATCAAATTAAAAGATCGGAAAAGGTGCTCTGTACATTTCTTTCAGTTTACAAAAAATTTCAGTTACTGCAGTGTTAATTGTATATTGCTATTTGCTATTACTTGTAATAGTGAAGAGAAATTGCTAATAGCTGATTTAGTTTAATTTGAATGGTGCCAATTTGCGAAAATTGGGAGCACAAATAAAAAAAATTGTGGGCTGAAGCTGTCACCCACTGAATCATTTTCTCAGTACATAGCAAATGCTTTCCCCAAGCAATATGGAAATTGTAGCTCAAAAAACTAAGAGAACAACTGTCCATCAAATATAAGAAAGGCTAGACAAATTATAGGACTGAAAAAATACATGATTCTGTACTTGTTCTTTACTTGTTTCATGTTTTTGATATAATTGAGGCTGTGAATGTTCTACAAAATATTAAGAATCTCTTGTTTGACACTGATAAATAAGGTCTAGCTGGAGTCAGACTTTTTAAGCTGATGCTTGAATTAAAAAAAAAAAGTCTACATGGTATGTTAATACATAAAGAAATGCTGTAATAATTTTGCATCCAAAGGAATAAAGTGGTGAGACATTGAAAAATCACGACAAATTATGTTAAGTTTCATCCACAGAATATCTCAAAAAAATTCTTAGAATCAACTAAAACATGTATATTGTGAAGCTGCCTTCAATGCTGTTCTCTAATTCCTCCATTACATGACAATCCTCAGATGTTCTATCAGGGAAAGCATTCAGTTTTGAAGATATACTGGAGATGCAGAGGTACTGACTCCTCCGCAGCCAGCACCTTTTAAGGGCAAAGTTTTTTTTTATTTAGATGCCTTTTAATTACAAATCAGTCACACTTGGTTTCACTGCTGTCAGCAGCAGCAACAGGAGCTTTGCTTTTGTTGCTGCTGCACTCAATGTGACACAGCCCTCTGCTGTGACAACTGAATTGAAGTGAATCCTGAAAGTCTGAATACTTAGCCTCCAACTGCATAAGTTCAGCAGTGTTTTAAATAATAACTTGACGCTTTAAAATTCTTTAAGTTATTTAACACTCTTCAGTGCTCTAACTGAAAGTTTGTGAGTACAAATCAAACAAAAATTCTACAAAATATGGACAAGGACATGAACAAGGCTAGGTTATATGAAAATGTTTGTACTGTCAAAAATTCCCATTAAAAGACCAAAAACTTACAATGAATTGATCCAACTGAAAAAGTATTGACCATAAAGACAAATACTAAAATAAATTTTTTCACCAAAGATTCTCATTTTTGTCCAAAAACAACAAAAAAACACATGAGCAAGCCACACATTTGCACTGCGTGACATGTTCTTTTATTACAATAAACACTGCCTCTGTAGTTTATTCTGAGTCAATCCCTTGTACGCTTTTGAGCTGTAAATACTAGCTACAGTGTCAAACGCTCTTAATCTGTTTCTAAAAATCTCTCTTTATATAACAACACTCACCAATAATGATAACACAAACATACTGAAAATATCACCAACACAGGTAGATTTTGGGCCAGATAGTGCTGAATTACTCAGCAAACTGTCTAAAGCAGAGTGCTATAAACCATTACATGTTAGACTGTATGTCTCATAACACTGTATGTCTCATAATAGGTGCACATAATGCTGTACAGCTTCTGTCCAGTGTTTAGGTTTTGTCTGTAGGAGGCATTCTCAAAGAATAAAGCAGAGTAGAGAAAATGGGAGTGGGAGAAATAGAGTAGAAAAAAAGGCATTGCTGGAGTGAAATGGGGTAAGGTGCCTCAAGGGGTTTTTCTACGTCAAGTGCTGTGCTTAAATGACTATGAAGGAGCTCGCTGTCCTCCCACCCTCCTACGCAGAATTGACTCGGGCTTCACACATGTTCATCAATAGGGTTGATGTGCAGTCATGGCGACAAGGTTTGCTACTTAAGGGACTTGTTTGAAAGCAGTGGAGCGGCCTTTATTCTTACTGTCAAACCACAGTGCTCTCGACACAGGTTACCAACCCCAATGTGTGAATGCAAAATACTTGTCCTCTTTGTCCAGAATAGAGACAAATAATCAAAGTTATGTCATTTGTTGTGTAGTTGCATTAAAGATGCGTAATAAAAGCAAATTTCTGTTGCTTTAACTTTTAATCACACATTCAATGTACCGAACTTTGTGGAAAATAGATGACCCAAATGCCTCACATGAAAACACTTTTATGACATACATGTTGGAAATAAAAAGGTTCTCAAGCTCCTTTTTATTTCCTAACTAAGCTATGATGTCTCTGGAAGTGCAACAGAAGGCTTTGAATATTCAGTAAACACTGGTCTAGGAACCATTTAAGTGAGAATTAAAAATGGCAAGCCACCTGCTCTTTTCATTACAGCAACTGTTGATTCAGACACAGGCTCTGCCAGTGACTTGCCATGTGACAGAATTACTCCAACCAAAACCCTGTTAAACAGTGATCATCACAAGACAGCCTACAAGCTAAGAAATGAATACATAAGCACATGAGTTCACGCTTATTTTGTTCTTTCTGTTCCAGATCCTTCTCTGAAAAAAAAAAAAAAACCCACAAAAGCCATGACGCAGATTGAGACCTGCTTTCTGGAACAAATGCTCTCACACATGGAGACATGCAAACATGCTCATACAGACTGAAACTCTTGCTTTTCCTATCTCTGTTTGTGGTAATTACTGCATAACAGACAGAGTTGTGCATTCATAGCCTGAAACTTTGTTCTGTAGTGCAATATGCTCTGGAGAGAAGTGCAATGTGACATGAGGAGAACAGTGCCAGCTTTGACTAAAGATGCCTTCTGGTCAGCTGAAAGCTCGGCGGAGTCTATGGCTGCTGTAACTGACAGGCATTCTGTACTGTGCTAACAGCAGAGGGCTTGCAGATATATATTACTGTGATCTCAAATATTATCACAAGATGGTATGAAATAAAGAAAATATAAAGCAGGAGGTGGAAATCTCCTATTTAAACTGAAATACTGACCAGTGTGTTTTTGTGTGTACTGTAATCTAATTTCTAAACAAAAATAGTGTCCTCGGTAGGACCCCATCTCCTGAATGAATAATAACAAAAATTTATATAACAGGCCTAGGAAGTTTTTCCATCATACTATGCTTAGGATAATCTCTGGTTAAGAAACAGCTGCTTCTTTTTTGTCAAATTCTAAATACAAACAAATACAAGGCAGCCTATGACCAGCCTAACCGCTAACTGCTGCTAACTGAGCTAATTGTAGCTGCTATTAGCAGTTAGCTCAGTTAGCTGTGCAGCTAGTACTAATGCTGCCAACACTGTCCTGGAAGCATGGAGCATTTTGGGAGCTTTGGACAACTAGGAGGCGGGTTTTGTCAGGTCCAGGTTGTCAAAACACTTTTAAGAATGCTAGCAGCTAGCAGCACCAGAATGTGCACCACAACCTGAGCAGGAAGAGCAGGTAATGGAAGACAGCTCAGCATCCTCTCAAAAAACACGGCCAGTTCAGGTCAAACCACAGCTGCAGGGACAAAAAGTACTTAACATTTAAATATTTCATTACTGGGATTGTAAACTTTTTTATATTTATGTAAATGTGAGCCTAAAAACATATCTTTAGCTAAGCAGCATTGGAAAGAGGCCCAGCACACGTGTGATTATTCAAAGGGTTTGCAAACTAACTGCAGTTGCAATTACAATGACAACAGACTGCATTAATAAATCAGTGAGTCTTGTGCCTAAGTGTATTCTCACTGCTTATTACAGACAGATGAAATGAAGAACATTATGCATTACCTGGAGTATTGAATTCTGCAATAGCTCCCATCTCATTTGCTGTCTGCATACATAAACTATGTACACACCTATTTCTTTTCAATTCCATCCTCTCTACTTCCAGCACCGATTGATTAGATATTGAAAATGGTCTGTCAGCGTGTTTTAGAGAGGTATTCATCTGATAATGAATGCAACACCTCGGTTGGAAGCTAATTATATTAGAGACACAACTTGGTTCTGCTGTCTTGCTCAGTCAGTGTTGGCCCCTTTGGGAGTCGAGCAGCAGCACAGTCCACCGCTCCTGCTGGACTCGTCAATGCCCACATTAAAGATTTCCAGAGGCTGTGCCCACTTACTCTAACTCAAAATTTGCCCCACCGCCGGCTACGGTGATTCGGTTAGATACAGTTTCAGACTGACAGTTAGAGCAATAATAAAAAATGACAGTGACAGATACAGTTGCAAAGCTACCTGATCTGCAACAGCACGGGCCAATTTGTCCATTCTAGAGCCAGCCTCTGCAATCTTCTTCGCCGCGTTGATCACATCTGATGAGTTCTTCAGGGGGCCTTTACCTCTGGGAAAATTCAAGGAGTGAGAAAAAAAAGAAAAAAAGGCAATGAGGGTGGAGCTGCAGAGGCAAAGGACATGCAGAGCCTCCCTAGCACAGCTTAGTGCAATACAGGCTTGTACAGCAACTAATTTGCTGATGCTGGCAGGAGGAATATTACAATTACTCAACAATAAAGGATTTCAAGTATGTGTTACAAATATAGTATGCCTTTGTCCCTAGATGTATCACAGAAATATTCTTTGAAGCATTAAAAAAAAAGACATTTGTTCCCAGTCTAGCAGGAGAAATTTTTACAGCAGTTTCAGTAGAGAATAAAACAGAGAAATAATGACTAACGACTGATCCTGTGATCTGTGGTTTGTTGTCTTGACAGCATGGAAGAAGTTAATGTGGCTAAAAAGAAAGGGTTTGCCTGTATGAGACATCTCATTTTTAGCTAGGGCTAAGCTGAAGTTTCCATTCAGTATCTTCATGCCAATTTGAGTAACTGGGGTCAGTGCCAAGTAATGATGGCGCAGTCACAGCACCATAGTCATAATCACCCATGACTAATCACTAATGACTCTGATTGAAGTAGGGTATTTTTTATTTGTTTTGTTATTTTTTTTAATATTCAGTTTATTTCAAGCCATAAAAATGTGGAGTGGATCCCAACCTGATGCGCAAGACAGACCGCCATCAGTTGGGCATTTTACTGAAATGTTGGGTCCAGATGGGGGAGATTGAGAGGAAAGCTGATGGCTTTCAGTAAACATAAGCAACAAGACTTTTAATGCAAAAAGATTATCTATCATGGTTTGTCTTTGAACAATGGCATCGCAGCACAGTCTGAACAAAACAGAAGTTGTCTGGGTCACTTTGTCAGATGGCAGCTCTGGGGCATTGTGAAGACAAAACTGTTTCTCAGCAATCCCTCTGGTGGTTATTTTGTTTACTTGCTGCTATGATACTTTACAATAAACAAGGTATCAAAAGACTAACTGTATTTTAAAAGGACTGTTCAAAGTGAGAAACCCACAAAAATGATTAAAGTTTCCCTTTTTTTCAGCTAATTGTTGTGGTTAAATGGTGCAACTTTTGTGTTTGATTGGCTCTCACGCTCTCATTAGCCTGTTTTCAAACACAGCAGGCAGCTGTTTGCAGTGAAAAGCCTTTCATACTCACCTCATGCTACCTTCTCAGCTGCAAATGGCAGAAAGATGAAGTTACCGACTAGCTGGTGAACATAGTGGAGCATTTGGCAGCTAAAGGGCTAATTATTTCTCTCTGGAGTTTGTGTATCTGCTAGATGTGTAAATAAGCTAACTGTTTGCTGATAAATTTGCCATGTGAGCTTAAAATGTGTTAATGCGTCACTGCCTGTTTACACCTTTTTTTCTAGTAAAACAAATCAGTCATTGTAGACATGTTGTTTTCTTTTTCGAGTTATTTTTACCTGGTGAAGTCTGTCATCTCCATCATGATCATGCACATTTGCTTTGCCAGCACAATGATGTCATTGCCGTTGTCATCCCACTTGGCCACTTCTGCATCTAGCTTGCACTTCTCCTGTCTGAAACTCTCCACCTGCTCAGCAATCTTGGCCTTTTCCTCCTGGGGAAGCTGTGCCATGATGGCCTGTAGGCAACAGGGGAAGGATGGAAGAAACAAAGCATTAGAAGAGGTGGAGGAGCTTGTTATGGGGGTAAATTTAAGCAGAATAAATTGGGATGATGATTCAGAGTGAGGGAAATGCCAGAGGAGAAGAATTTAGGTAAAAGAAGGAGATAAGACTGGGGAGTAGAGAACGATAGGGAAATTAGGAAAGGGCGAATAAGAACAGGGATTAGTTTTTGAGGGAGAGAATAAAGGAAAAATATAAAGGGAAGAGCTGTAGCACCATTTGTTCTATTTTTTTTTTTCAGTTCTGTCTACTTTTTAATCCGCCCTATAAAACTTGAACATTAAGTTTGGAGCCTGAGTATCCCTGCCCTTCTAAAAATGCGTCAAAATAAAGTTCTAAACTTTACATTTAATGACTGGACCTTTTTAAAACCCCTTGACATCTTATATCCATAAAGAGCAAATCCATTTTTGCTTTCATTTTTTCTTCAGCGGCCTTTGGGGGCAGGTCCAAAATGGCATAAATCTTGTGGCAAGGTCACAGGCTCAGTAAGTACCCGGTATTATTTGGGAGATAAATGTATAATTACCTCGCTTCTTAGACCAGAGAATGAATAATGCATTTGTTCAACATTATGTCAGGGAGGTGAGATGGAAGGAAGAGTAACCTGGATTCCATTAGGGTCGATTCTATTGACTCAAGAGGCAGAGAGAGAAAGCGAGTACAGTAAAAAAGAAAAGTCACCATTGTTTTTAACCTCATCTATTATTGACTGTCCTCCAAGAATTGCTATTCTCTTAATGAAATAATTGCCCTTTCCTTCCTTTTCCCCTCTGCCTGATTCCCTCTCTCACAGCAAGCTGGTTTGTGCTGTGAGCTCAGTGAGATAGTGCGACACTTCGCTTATGTCCCCTGGTAGATGTGTCAGGAGGAAAATGAAAACAAAAAATATAGATGACTTGTACTCCTTGTGTTCTTCGAAAGAAAATAAGCAGAAACAGGAGGGGGACCTCGGTGAAAAAGACAAAATTGAAATAACAGAAATAAATAAAGCAACACTGGGGAGAAAGTTTCTCATCAGAGGCCAACGGATGTGTCCATGTGCCTTGGCCTAATGATTACTGTGTGAGGAGAGCTTTGATGGCGGTTAGCCTGTAAAAATAAATAAATAAGTAAGTAAATAAATAAATAAATAAAACCTGACCGGCATAAACAAACACGCAAAAGCAACCCCCTCAAGCCCAGTGTAGATTTCCTCTGCTGCTGGTGCCAAGACACACAAACAACAGTGCGGCAGCAAATCCCATTAAACAGCGTGTGGGGTGAATACAGCGCTCACATTTAAAACAAATACCAGGCTAATATGTATTTAGACTGTACAATGAGAACTAAACACTTAAACAGAGTGACTCATTCTGGAGGGACAAACTTCAAATCACGTTGCAGGTGTGCTTAACACACATCACTGTGAATAATGAATCATGAGTCGCACACAGCAGGCAGTGGATCTCTGGTAACTTGCTTTTATAACCAAATTTTAATTAATATTTCTCTGTTCAAAATCCTAAAACTATGAACTTACATTAATCCCAAACACTTTTTTGATTGTGCTGTATGTGTTGTGCTCACTTTTTCTTAGTCTGTTGCCATGCCACTCACTCAAAAGCCTTGCTGCTGTTACTGCTGCTGTTCCTACAGCAATTCAAAAGGGCCACCTCCACCCGAATGCATCAACCTGAAAGCTCTGAGAATAGGGATTGGGGGGTGCGGGAGTCAGTATTGTCACTCCTCATCCCTGCTGTGCTTTGTTTCTTTGTGGGAAGTAACAAGGTCAGAGCCCTCTGGCCAAATTTTTACCCAATACAATACACATTCTACATTCAAGGAAAAGTAATCCTTTCCACATGGTTGTCGGACTGAACTTTTGTTCCTGTTTGCTTGAGTTATATAACAGTTTCATTTGTTCTATGGAACTATGATCCCTATTGAAATTCAGTTTGAATGATAATATTTTTTAAAAAAAAGTATAAATGCAAACTTGAGGACCACAAAAAGAACTTTCAG
>JAPZDY010000020.1:8983715-9001518 GCA_029783645.1 Ctenochaetus hawaiiensis | reverse complement strand
CGTGCATGTGTGCAACCTGTAAGAAGATAACCGCGTGCGCTTCTGTGTTACAGAACAAGGACGCAAAACTTGCAAGCTCAGCCTGTCAAATCACAATGCCGATGAAGGGAAAACAGATTCATCAAAGTCTTTGGAGCTGAACAAAAGCTGAGCAACAAAAGAAAAGTCCCTATTGACCATAAAAATGGTCTGTTTTGTTGCAAGTATCAATTGGCCAGGCTCGATGGAAGAGCTTTATGCTCTTTGTATGTTCAAATGAATTGTGCTGAATGTGAAAAGACATTATTCAATATTCAGGAATACAGGCTGAATGTTTGAATATTAAGCTGGCCACCTTTCTGCATAATCTCCTGTTGAGTAAAAAATAATTGAAAGCAGAGTTTTATAATGTGTTTTTTTTCTCTCTCTCCCTCTGCAATGTGGCAAATTTTCATAACAAAGATATGGTTTACCCGGACAGACAGTTGCCAGCCAGAAAAGGTCGGTCCTCATATATTGTATGAGGTCCTCTTTCTCTATTCTCCACGTGCTTTTTCGAACACTACAAATGCCTTAAACCCCACCTGTGTCTTTGCTACAAGCCCATGACTGTGCAGGTATTTTCTGTGCATTCATAATAACAGAGAAAGAGAGAGAGAGAGAGAGGGAGAGAGAGAGAGACAGACAGACAGACAGACAGACAGAGATAGTTTATTTTAACTAGTGACAGCAGAAGAGACACAGAAAGACAAATAGTGACACATGGCCTTTATTAATATGTTATAAAAAGATGTATTGTGCACTTTGGAAATAAACGTATACATAAAGAGAGAGTTTTGGAGAGAAGATTCTTGGACTGATTTAAGACGATACCCTTTTGAAAGGAGAAGAGAGGTCTAATAATGACAGATGGAAAAAGTAAAACAGGGGAAAAGACAAATAAATTATAACAGCTTGGCCGGGGAGCCAACACCAGAAAGCCAACTGTGTGATTTTATTATTATTCTGCACACTTTCCTCCTCTCCAACATGTAGAGTGAACTAAATCAATTAGCCAGCTTTCACTAAAGGTGTATCTGCAGTATACTTATTTGTTTGATATAAAACATAAGCTATATTTCTTCAAACATAAAAGGAACTACAAAAAGTCTCTCCCTTTTTCTTTTCATTTTTAATTCAGTTTAATCCACTTACTGGAGAAGCGTAAAATAGGCTTTTGGGAATTGCTGGGAAGGCGTTTTAAATAGAAATATTTAAATGTTCTCCAAGCCCTTAATGAGCAAAGTTGCTGATGGTAAGGAGCAATTTCACTCATTCCAGTTGAAAAATGATGAAGGGAATTAAATGTGACCATGTAGGAATGGATTTTTTTCACCCTCTAGGCTTAAGCATGGTTTAAGTGAGAAGTTATGGAGGTACAATGAATGCTTAAAAAACCTTACAGCAGAGATGACATGCCCCTGTGAGGTGTATAACAACCTCCAAATAGCACATCCTGCACCGTTTTTGATGCATAGACCTTGATTTTGCATGTCGACAGCTCAATATAGACAATATAAAATTCAAAGCACTTCTACTGAAGCATAGCCTGCTCTGAATCTATAATGTACATCTTAAACCAAAAATACTAATGTGTCCAAAGTTTGATCTGTGTGTTTTTTTGGGAGGATACAGTTTTACCTCTACATGACAATGACATGTTGACGACATAAGCCTTATTCAGACCTACAAAACCTCATAGTAATACTAATTTTTACAACATAATTATTGTATTTTGGGTCATTTTAAGTGTTATATAAAAAGCTAAACTACAATTTTCTATAAATGTGTGTCTATTAATTATATGTGTCATTGTATATGGACTAGTGTGTATATGTAACATATACTGCATTATAATATAACATTATCTACTTTAAAGCTACTATAATCAATATTTTTGAATTGATAAGGGATAACATGATTTGAATATGTAAGCCGTTCCTCTCCCACAGAAGTTCCTGAACCCACATAAATAAACATCCATCTCTGCCCTACAAATAGTGTGTTACCTTATTGTTTCTATTCAGCCCAGTGTTACTATTCATGCTCCTTTTTTTGGGGGCAAAAAAGCTCTAAAAACCCTGTTTATGACACTTGCTTTGCACTAAGCAGTAGACAGAAGAAGCTAGCTACTATCTGGTAAAAACAGAGGAGCAATAATTTTCAAAAAGGTACAACTTGAGCAGTTGGTGGGGAGCCAGTGTGGTTTTGAGCTCATGGCCAAAATATCAGTCACTGAAGGTACAATATATTATTCTGTAAATTGAATCAGTTATTCATTATATAAAGTACACATGGCATGGCTTCAGAGTCTGACTGATGAATTTCTTTAGCATAAATATTTGCACAATTCACTAATATGGTCTAAAGCATTGTAAAGTATTTGTGGAATAAAGCTCATCTCTGTCATGTCATTTTTCCTACCTCTTTGCCAGGGCAAGTGAACCCTCTCAATCTATGAAGTCATATCTTAAAACTATGCATAAGACATCCATGATAGATTTTTTTTTTACTTTAAACTAAATGAAAGCATTATGCCTCATAATGAATACATGATACACTAAAACAAAATGCAACACGAACATTTAAAGCTATTTATGAAGAGTTCTGAGAGAACATTGGAGAATATGAGTTCAACACTGTGCTCTTGCTTTTAGACTGTTTACTGCTATGTTCTCCTACAGCTTTGGTTAAAAATGTTTCACCTCTCTCCTCATACTGCACTGCTACTCTCAAAGCAATTTCCTCATCAGCACTCTCTCCTACTGTTACTCCCACCTCTATTTACACACTGATTAAGAGACCTTACCTTCTCTCCTTGCAAGCTATGAGGTTGCCATCTGCTTCCTATTCTGTCTAAAACCTACTTTCCCATCATTATAACAATGGATACAAATTTAAAGAGTGACTCATCTGGTTAAGAAGCGGCACTCTGTACCATTTTGATTTTTAAAGAAGCACTGATCACTGTCCTATCTTCCCTGAACTAAATGGCCTTTTTTCTCGCTCATATAAGAGCCAAATGATATCACTAATAAGGTATTCTGATTACAGATTCTAAAACAAATGCTCAGTATTTATGGCGAGTTGCTCTAGGCTTGATCCCCCACAAAGTCTGGTCCTCAGAGCAATTATTTTAAAAGTTGACAGTGTGAAGTGTCTTTACTTCTTTCTCTCAGTCTCTGCAGCACTTCTTTTTAGTGCACTTGATCCACTAATTTACAGACATGACATGTGGGTGGCAGTGTGAGCATGTGTGTTATTACTCACTGCAAAATCCTGGCAAAATCCCATTTACTGAGCCCAGATGTAATAACAAGGAGCAACGCCATCCTGCTTCTCTAAATGGCACACTGACTCAGGCCATATATCAGTTTTTTAATCTACCCTCTCAAGGCACCACATTAATGATCGACTTTAAAATTTGCCCCTTTTTTTGAAGAGAAGATTAGTTTAAACACGTGAAGTTGTTGGGCAGAAAAGTGGCTCAGGGAAAAAAAAAAAAGGAGGGGGGGTGGGGGGGGGACGAGAGAGAGAAGCCATAACCACTTTCCCATTAGGCTATTGATTTTTCTCCCACTCAAGGACACGCTTCAATCCGGGGCCCATGTGCGGACTGTCTGTCAGGAATCTATGGCTCAGCTTTACACAGAAGAGTTGTGCGTGTTGACTGCCTGTTTCTGGCGCAGCCATAAATCTGACCACACTCAATATGAGGAAGAGGGATGGGAAAATTGAGACAAGGTCAAAGTTCGCGTTGTTGTTATAAGCATCCTGGGGTGATGTGGCAGCTGTCAGAAAGACGGGCAAGTTGTTGCGATTGGCATGAGTTGCCGCGGGCATAAACACAGAAGCAATCAAATAAAAACACAAACAGCCAACAAAAACACATGCACACATAGTAAGGCACAGGATAACAGTTTTTATACATGCATGCCACTGAGAGAGGTGGAAAAAAAAGGGGACCACATCAATGAATTCCACTAAAATCTGTGTTCAAATCGCTTAGTGAAATCCTTGGTGACAGCTATTGATTTTTTGGTAGAGTCTCGTTAATTGGACTCAGTACCCTCTAAAAAGTGTGTGGTCCCATATCCCTTTCCTTTGTTCAGCTACACTTAATCATCTTTCCCCCAGCTATAGATTTCTCCTTCACTGTGTTCAAATCCATAGACATCAGGCCTGCGAGGGCTGAGGGGAGAGGGAGGCAAAAGTTCAAAGGATCAATAAGTGCTTTATGGTCCAGATCAGATGTGCATGGTAGCCCCTAAAAACCCAACTACCACTAAGAGGGAAACAGGAGGGGGATAACACAACAGCTCTTCATCAAAGAGAAATATGGAGTCGATGAAACACTGGTCTCACACAGTCCCCTGGTTCCCCCGCCTTAACATCTCAATTAACCCACGTGATCGAGGACGCGATGCCTCGTTAAAATTTAAGACAGCAGTCCTCCTTAAGGCTGTGCAGCCAGCATGACTTGTCTATTTGCTGCATTTGTATCGGCTTAGCTTTTACCTTAAGGTGAAGTCAGGCAGGATCGGCCATCTTTAAAATCGGTTGCTTGTTGTTGGTTTATCCATTATCTTGTCAATTTTATGCTAGGTTTACTGCCAAATAGGCTACAGCAGTTGAGATGCAGCTGAGTTCACAAGTTACATACTTAGCTTTATTTGAGCCTGGATCCAATTGTTTTGCAAAATCCTGGAGTCATTTATGTTGGGCTGTTGCAATTTTTTTACTTTTTTGGTGAATATTAAAGTTGCACAAAAGCTAATCTGCACCATTTATAGGAGAGCAAAGCAGAAGCAGTAGTTTCTATATATTCACCATCTATGTGAAGATCAGTCTGTTTTTCTTTTTCATGTCTTACAGTATAGGTTCAATTAACACTGCTGCCACTTATTACCAAAATTAAACTCTAAATAGAAATATGAATCATTTTAGTTCCACACTGACCTCTGGTAGATATCACATATTAAAATAGAAATATAATAAATAAAATAAATATTCTTTCATACCCTTATGAAAATCTATAAAACAGACAGTTGCATAAAGTGTCATTAAGTCCTGAAATTGTAACCTACCTGGAACAATGCCACTAATGAACCATCACATCTACCAAACTAAATGATAAAATTTATCAAAGGCTCATGTCCTAACTGCTAAAATCTAATTTGGTTTTATGATGTGATAACACCATAATTTGGTTTGTTATGGGCACAGATAAAGCTTTGATAGGTTAAAGGACAAATCATAGTTAAAATTATTTTATGATTTGGGAATGATTATTATTTTTGTAAAAAAAAAAAAAAAACTACACTTCAGCTTGGCTAAAGTTTTGACACCTTTGTTATAACGGTCACCATTACAGATTTAGTAATAAATGAGGATAAAATTAGGTATCACTGGCCATGTCTTAAAAACAGCATTGTTGACTGTCAGTAAGAAATGTGAAATGTACAGCGGCCTCCCATGTTACAGTCAGGTGTCGTGTTGACATTTCCATCAGCCCAGGCTGCTTTAAAACATCAACTGATTTCTTCCTTTGCTCCCAACACAACTACTACAGCTGCTCAGGAGCTTTGTGACTTCAATGTAAACATGCTGTTATGGAGCACTTGCTATTTTATATTGTTGTTCTTCTTAGGAGGCCAATCTCCAGTAAACAAATATAAAAAAAAATGCTTACCTAACATCAGAGTATGTAGTTGAAATATTCAGCACCAAAGACAGAAGTCAACCCACATTGGTAATTTTCTTGTGCTTTTTTCTTTTGGCCTTGCATCCCACCACCCTTGTTCTTTTCTTTTGTACATATGAAATCTGGCACTGACACTGGGAACAGTGTGAACTCTTCCCAGAATTCAGTAGAAAGCTGCTCCAGATAACAAAAGTCTTACACTTTGCAGGTGGCAATATAAAACATCAAATACATAAAAACACACACATACAAGTAGATGATATACAAAAGAAAATACTGCAGTTATGATGCTTTTTCCCTGCAAGTAGCACAAGAGTTAGATCTGCTGGAGTTATCACTCTTTTATAGATGACTTACCTGAGCCTGCCTGTATCTGAACTCTTTGATAAGACAACAACAATTGGACAACAACAAACCACAACTGCAGTATTGTCTGTGCATCACTGGCAGAGTGTTTCATTATTGTTATCTCAGGGAAAATGTATTCATACTATAATAACGTTACAGTGTACTCAGTGATATGATTGTTGTTTTTAATTAGAGAACAGACTGATATATTGTTTTCAGCACTTCCTGTGTTGGTGTAACCAACAGTGCAGGTCTTACAGGTTCCAGTATCAAGTGTAGGAAGTACACTACGCTATCTAAATATGTAGGTGGTTATAATCATCCATATGGATTGCTGTTGGCTATATTTCACTTTCAACATCATGATAATAGAAAGAGGGAGTTTTTTTTATGTAGAATCTTATTCTGTTAAAGTTTAAAAGTCATCAAAAGTTCTGAGCTTCTGAAATGTGGTGGTGGAAAAAAGACGTGTCAATTCTAAAATTGTATTCAGGTTGCCTTTTGGCTCCACTTATGTGTAGGTTTGGATTTGACAGCTTGGTGTATTGTTCCTCCAGGGTCTAATGATCGAATCTTCTGCTACTTTGTCTTTTGTATAAAGGATTCAGGTAATATGATTCTCATTTTAAGCAGCTGGATTGACATTATGATGTTAAAAATCCAATATATGATAAAGACAAATCAGTGGACAATCAATATGTTGTCACAACATTAACACCTCCGCCATTCATTGTTCTCAGTAATGCTGACATAATGCTTCCGAAGTCCTGCTGACTCGAGACACAAGCTCCATATCCCATGAAGGATTAATAGAACAGCAGCACAGTTTTATAGTCTCTGAGTGTGACAAGGTTAAGGTCATGGAAAATTGACCTTAAATGTCCACGAGATATTGCCACTGTTCTTCACCATTTAATTACCCCAATCAATTTAAGCGAATTATGCAATAATAGAACAGAATGTGCTTCTGGTACCACATGACTAGTACTGCAGGTAGTCCATTACAGTGGAGCTGAGTGCCAAAAGAGGGGCTCAGACAGCTGGCTGCGTGAACACACGTGACTCACCTAATGCTGTTTGTAACTTATCAGCTAGCAGAGAGGGGAGCTGATTGTGTCTCTCAATTATCCTGGCAGATGAAAGTAACGAGCGAAACAATACATATCGCGCACGGCCAAATGGGCTCTAATGGGAGAGATAGTAACCAGGGGGAGGGATGAATGTGACGAGAATGGAGAAAAAAAATAACGTGTAAGGGGGGGTTGGATGCTGTGAAAGTGGGATTGTAGTCCAATTTGATTCTCGTGACCATGTAATTGCTAAATTGCCTCCTTCCTTTAATCCTGTGTTTTTGTTTGTACGCCTTTCATAATGGTGCACTTTTTAAAGACATATTAGAACATACTTTTAAGGGATTTGGGGCTTTTTTTCACAGAGCAAAAATGTTTCTCAGGGAAATAAACACACTCTCTTCTTTCCCTGTGTTTACACTTCTCCTAAACACAACAGCCCTCAATATAACACCTTAAACAAGATTGCATTAATTACAAGGAACCATGTAACAGCATGCATTGGTAATGCTATCGCACCAAAATTATCATAACATGAATTTGTGACATGAATTGCACTGGTAAAATATAAATTGGGTTTTTTCTCCTGTACCTTCTCTGAATTCGGTAGGCACTGCTAAATGCCTACAAATAGCCACACAGTGCCTGGAAATAACCACACAAAGCATTCAACCTTCTCCCTTCCAGTGCAGGGTGAAGGGTTTTGTTCCTGCACAAGGGTGAAGCAGTAGAGACTTGGTCATTTTTAGCCTGTAGTCCTGGCTGCCTCTTTAACATGACTTACTAATGCAGTCTGGCTAATATAGACTTCTTGTAGGGCAGCTACTCATATGTGTTAGTTAAAAACTATTTTAAATATTTACTTAAATACTTTTATCATCTTTATTCAATTTAATTTAATGAATAATCAACAGAGTTATTACAGTATGTGATTTAATTTATTACTTCACAAAGTTATTAGCTTATCAGGGCCCCTGTGGAGTTTTCTTGTTAACAAACAAAGTCACTTGACCTTTAAAAAAAGCATCAAGTAATTTTCTTCCTCCTAAAACATTTGCAGAGCTCATCTTGTAAAGGTATTTTGAATCTGGCATTGTTTGAATAATAATCACCAGCTTGTAGCCTCCTTTTTGGGAGTGCTTTTCTGCGTGTCTTTAATGTTATTCTCACCTTTATCACTTTTTATCTTTTATCTTTGGAACAGCCTGCCACCATTGGAATGTGCATCATGCTACCTGTGTGCTCAAGCAAAACAGGATCTACCCAGAAAAAAAAGTGCTCTACAGTCCTCAAGTACAAAAACTTCACAGAATACCTTTAATGTGCCATACAGCTTAGCATTTTAGGTAGACAATAAAGCATAAGTTGCTTTACATCCATTTAATAATGGTGCAGTCTCGAGTGCACTGCACTGTTCAGGACTGAAATGCCCAATGCTTAAAAACTCTAAATGTCTCAAAACATCTTAGAAATTCTCAAACATCTAGCACCAAACACCACTCAAAAAAGTCCACACTCTTTACAGCCTACTGCTTGCCTGCACCCCGTATACTGTGAAAACCATTCAGTCAAATTTGTGGGGAGCCAATCTTCACTTAAGCTGTGACTGAGACATGTGCTGGCTTGAGTCTGTTCTGCAAGAGAGATAAACTCGGGTTTCCTGGAGTGTGCTGCGACACAGAAGACGCACAGTGACAGAGTAGAAAAAAAAAGGGATGAGTGGCAGACGAGTGAACAGGTGGTGTCCAGGGTTTGTGTTAGAGCCAAGCCACTGATCTAAACTGTGGGACACTGGGCATCCAGGCAATTAAGGTGTGTCCATAAGTCACTGACCAGTGTGGGAAGCGAATGCAAGTGCCTGTGTGGGTGTGTGTGTGTGTGTGTGTGTGTTGAACTGCTTCTCATGAAAGCAGCTTAATGCCAAAAGCCTTGTCGCAAAATGCTTGATGCATGCAAAGTGTAAGGGTGAAGGATGCAGTATTAATCTTTAGAATACACTATAAACATTAAACTGTGGTTTTCGTTTCTACGCCAGCTTTGTGTACTGTGCACTAACCTGTCTCAGACAGGAGCTTGATGGACTCCAGGACACGCTCGGTATAAACCCCAGGTTCGTAGTTTTCCATCTCAGCGTTAATGATGTGGACCACACGAGCTGCTCGACCCCGGATAGCTCCAGCAGTTCGGTCGAGAGTGTCCACATCTCCCTCTTGTAGAGCAATAACACATTTGTTGACATCTTCAAGGATGTGGTTCTCTTTGAAGAGGCAAAAAAAAGTGATGGTGAGTGAAAGGGGATGGATACAAGGTGATCCAACCTATTTTTCTTCTGCAAAACATACCAGCAAATCCCACTAATGCGACAAAAGTGCACCTTTCATGAAGTGACTGTTAAGTGGAGAGTCGACAAACTAAATATAGATTTCATTATAACCTGCTAAACATTTCAAGAGTATTTCTTATAATGTATACATTTAAATCCTGGGAAAATGACAAACTAATGTGTGTATGGCCAATCAGTAAGTCACCTATTGTGGACAATCATTTTGAAACTTTAGGTTTGGCATTATGGCTGTTGTCCTCCAAGTTTTTTGGAGCCATAAGTGACAATATTTGGCAGAGAAGGTGGATCAGGAAAAAATGCTTATAAGTACAATGGACTTTGTGACATCTAGTAGGTAGTTAACTGCTGGCTATAACATAAAGTGGTCATGCCTTTAATAATATATTACCTTAAGCCTTTATATAATTTTAAATACCGGAGTTGTTTTAAAATTAACCTTCCATACAGTTGTCGTGAATGGGCATATTTGTTATAGAGACCAAAAATGTTTGGACTGGGTTGTAAAAGTATATTTTTGCGAAGAGGTTTGACATTTTATGATGGGGCCTGATGGCGTTTGACTTCATTTTGAAGACAGCCTCAAGTGGCAAATCAAGGAACTGCGGTTTTTGGCATTTTGATCTGGTTCTTTTTTCAGTCCTGGAGGTTTGTGTGTTTGATAAGCAGACTGGAGGCTGCAGGCGAACAGCAGAGAAGCTACCAAAATAAACCTCTGGCTGTGAATGTAATTAAAAAATGAACATGTGGAGTTTTTTTTTTTTCACTCATTCCATAAACAAATAATTTGTGTTGAACTGTCTCATACCTGACACGGACAGAAAGTCATCTACAGAGGTGATGTCATCCACAGCCTCGGTCAGGATGCGCACCTGCTTCTCCCACTGATCCTTGAAGACATCCATGTTGTCCTGGGCCACCTTGCTTTGGGGGCGGGCAGCCAGAGTGAGAGCAGCATTGATGACCTGACATGGAAGAGGGTCAACATTTTTACACAAAAATACTTAACAACATATACTCTATGATGTCGAAGATGCCTGATCTTATTTTATATTTTTCTTATTCTCAAGACCATAGCTGTCGAAAATCCTGCATCGGTCATCTCTCTGTAATTCCCTATCATGTCTGAGGCTCTAAGCCAAAAGCTCATTCTTTCCAACTCAAAGTATAAGTCTTTAAAAGGGGTCATAAATATAGTTTTATTTGAAGAGACACTAACTAGTTTAATAAAACAGTGGGCCACTAGTCAAACAGGACTAAAATGTGTACATGTTGAGAAATATTTTAAGCTTTCATTCTGATGTTCTTGAGAGTATTTAAGGCAGCAGCATAGTGTAGGAGTGAATACTCAAACTACACTGCCCATGTACATCTAAATGAAGAAAAACGTCCCTCACTGTGATGGTATAGCTCACTAAAATGCTTTTAAAGCAACCCTATGTAACTTCTGGAGAAAGATAGTTGATTGCTGATGGATGTTTTTTTTCAGCTTTTAGAGAGCAAAGTTATCTTTTTCAAAAAAAAAATGGCCAAGTATCTTGACTTCAAGAGTTCGATTCATGTAAGATAGAAAATTTGGCTTCAAGACAAAAAAGATCAGCACATCACAGGATTTTAAAATCATGAATATAAAAGGCAAATTATGTCCCTATATTCTTTTTAGATGAGCTACATCCTGCTGAGGCTCTTCACATCAACAGACTTGTTCTTAAGAACAGGCAGTGTTAATCATATCACCATGACAGCTGGCATGTGTACTTCCTGTACTTTATCATGTCTTGCCTTTAGATATAGTTTTACTTAAATTAATCACTAAAGAGACACTGTGATCTGGACATGGCAGTTGCTGAAGTTGTGTGTTTGCCTTTATGTGCGTTTGCATGTGTGAAGATAAGGGACTGCTGTTAGCTCTACCCAGAACAGATGGAAATATTTCTCTTTGTTCCACCCCCTCTTTGTTCCGTCTTCCCAGTCACTAAGTCTGTGTCTATTATGTTTTCTAATCTGTCTGAGTTGAGTATTGCCAAGAGCTATCAGGAGATATTTTTTACCCAAGTTTTGCGAATAAGTGGGTCTCAGCAGGTGTGCATAGTGGGTCCTGCACATCAGGTCCCAAATATTAAACTCGGCCTCCTTTCTCCATTTCTCCTCTGCAGTGCTGTGTTGGGTCCCATGAGCACAAAACCTACTGTTAACCTATGAAATAATGGATCGATTAAACCTCCTCCCTTGCTTGCATCCTGAGAAACAAAACTATGAGGTCCACCTACACATTGTTCATAACTCTTCCTCTTCCTATTCTGCCAACCACAAATCTTTCTCTGTCAATTCTGGCTATTTCCAATTCCTAAAAACTCTCTAACACTGATTTGAGGTGAGTTTGAAGAGTTTGGATCTACCAAAACATTTTTTTACTATGGCTTGTTGAGAGCTTCATAAGGAAACGATGAAAGTGCTATTTTAAGTTCTCACCTGTGGACATAGGCTGTCAATTTGGGTTGCAGCCATTCGAACCAGCTTCACACCCTCTTCATTGTTGGAGATGGAGCAAGCCAGGTTGGCCACCTGGAAAAGCAAACAAAATAAAGGCAGGATGAGCTGAATACTGTTTAGCTTAAAGTCACAAGCACAGAAAGTTTTCCCACTCCAAACACTGGCAGACTCCCAACTATAAAGTCGTTTTTTCATGTCTGTCTTGAAACAACATTCACAGGCCCATATGTGACGTTTAAACAGTTTGTGGTTGTTGTGTCTGTCCATACTGGCTCTAAAAAAATTCAGTTGCATTTCAAAAGTAAGTGATTTGGAGAAAATTGACAGTCAACATCAAAAATGTTTAGTTTTAGCTAGTAAGAAGCCAGCAGCCTGAGTTGGACAGTCAAATATTTAATTTTGGCAGCTGAAGCCTCACATTAGTTTCAGCATAACACTGAAATACATTTCTGCATGAAGACTGAGAACTGTCTCATATTACCTGAATTAGAATCAAAGGATGAGATCTTTAACCCAGCATGGACAAAGGAAGGAACTACATTGTTCATATGGGCATGGGAGTTTTGATTTGAATTCATATTCTTTTAATCTATTAACTAACCTCTAATTTAATGAGTAGGCATGCACAGTATGTTATGCCTACTGTATACACATATAATATGTGGTATTTTTTATGCTGCTATCTGTGCATTGGCCAAAGCAATGTACCAGGGGGTGGCATCCACTCAATATGTTGCCCCTTTTTATGCAAATAATCACGGTAAAAAGCTAGAGTCACATCAGATGGGTGAACCCTCTCAATTTAAGTAGGATAATTTTACTCTTGACTGGTTTACAGAACTGGCTTACAACTGGAGTTGGTTTCTTGGAGCTGTGCAGTGGCTGTCAACCGCTCATCGAGAATGGGTTAAAATGCAGAGAACACGTTGTGCTGAGTATGACAGTACATGACTAAAAAGGACTTCTTCTTAGTCCAAAAGATAATATGAGAACAGTAATTTTACAGACCCTGATCGTACAGACTTCTCAATAATTGCATTAACATTACTAAAGAGGGCATGCAGGTTATGTTGTGACCCTGACATGGCACAGGTTGAAATAGAGCACTCAGTTACCACAAGATAATTGGATTCATTCAAATCAAAAATGGCCAGGTTCACAGAATACTGCATGTATATAGAGAGCATTACTCATTAGGTTGACATTTCCAGCATAGCTGTGGTGCATGACAGGCATGCTTAAATTGAAGCACCTCTTTGCAGCTTTCTGCTGCAAAGAGGTGCTTTATTGTATAATTAAGGTGCCAGATGGTCTTTATGTCTAAAACAACCCTTAGTTTGATTTATGCCTGTCTTTTTATTGATGCATTTGATAACATGTTTCCAATCTGACTCCTTTACCGTAGACAAATAGCTTGTCCCTGTCATTTTTGAATTGTTTGTCAAGCTAATCTTTGGTACAGAGCTGCACCGATATCTAAGAGAATCTGTGTGTAGACAGTTCATTTTTAAAAGCTAATTATATTTGATTGATGGCATCTGAAGATTTTGCGATTTAGTATCTGCTACAGAATATTATAAACACTGGTTAAAATGGACTGTTTGAATCATTTGAAAAAGGTGGAAAACTTTAGAGATGCTATAAAATATACTGAACTGCTACAAAACCACTCACTGCCAATTCCTGCCTGACAGAAACAGACACACAGACACAGTGTGCTGTATTCCCAAGTGAAGTCATCTTATTTCTCCGAAGTATCACTGTACTTCAAAGTTAATTTTCATAGCTTCAAACTCTATATAATCCAATACAATCCTTAAGTAAATCAGATTCCAGTATGAGCCCAAGCTTTGAAACTGAGCTAAACAGACACATGCCTGTTGGCAGCAAAAGGTGCCAGTCTGTATTAGCACTTCTAGCGCTCACATGTCACTGTTTGAGGCAAATTGAGGTAAATCAAATTTGTGTTAGAGGACTCTTGCTTAGAGCTCTGTCTCTTTACTCATGACAGCAATGAGCACATTGATGGATTGCAGTCCTTTATGTGAAGCTGTGTGTGTATGTGTTTAAAGCTTTGTGTGTGTGTGTGTGTGTGTGTGTGTGTGAGAGAGAGAGAGAGAGAGAGAAACAGGGTGTGCGAGACAGCCTGTTTTCCACATAAATGCAAGTGGCTGCTTGGATTTGAAAACATATGAGCCATAATATAAAGGACTAATTCAACATAATTTTAGTTTCCTGCACTCGTTTTGTTGTTTGCATTACAGTAAACTATAGAGAGAATTTTCTGGAATCTTAATTCAACAGTGACATATTTGCAAATTTCTTCTTGACTTTGCAAAGTAAATATTAAATGAATGGGGTGTTGTTTCTAACAAATACTTCCTGAAAAGGCCATTCATTTGAAGCCATTATTGTTTAAATTAAGTTATATTTCCCTTTGCCTTTATGGTTTGCAGCTATTGGAAGCATCATGCTTTGGTTTTTCTCTTGGTTTCTGGCTGAAAGAAAACTTGCATTGGCAGGTTAAACTCTACTGACACTTCTAATCTTTTCTAGGTGCACACAGTGATATTGCATGGTAAATTTGATTTATTTGAGGAATGTTTGTGGCATTACATTTTTGGTCTTGGAGTAAATTTGGAGTAAAAGAGTCTTTATGTGTCTTTTTCTCCATGAAATATCAATTTCTCGAGAAGAATCACAAAGGCACATTACATTTTTCCATTTAGCTCTGCTAAAGTACAGTGCAGTATCTGACCAGCAGAGAGCAAGTTCTCTCTATCTTCACATTCCTTCTCTAGTACTGGTCAAGCCCAGTAGCCCTGAGACTTACTTACTGAGCCCCAGGGAGGTAAAGGGGCAGAGGGCTTTTCAGAGGCTAGAAACATGCCCATTAGGCCCACTCCCTCTTACCCAACTCAGAGAGCTGGGCCAGGGCCAGCACTGCAACATCCAGCCAAAACTACTAATTGCAATTATCTAAGGGAGTGCCTCTCCTTTGAGGTTTTGTATTTTTTTTCTGAAGAAAAGAGGAAAAAAACCAAGACAGGAGGTTTGATACTCCACCATGCAAGCCTAATGTTGATATGGTCAAGGATGCAGGAACAGAATATGCAATTTAAAGAGGTGTGTTTGTGTGTGTGTGTGTGCACGCACATTTGTCTGCATGTGTAAGAGAAGGAGCAAGAGAGAGAGAGAGAGATCCCTGCTGAATGCCCATTCTTAGTTTTAGCCTCGAACAAAGAACTATCGATTTTGTCCTCTTGCTCTGCCCTGGATAATCACTTCAATTCTAATTTGATGAAGGTTTTCACTGCAGTTTGAGAGATGGGCATTTTCATGTTTGCTATCTAAATCACCTAAATGGAGCTGAGTAACTGAAAATAGATCTGATAATGTCATTTCCCCCCCATTTTTTAGGCAGGGGGTTATTACCGAGAACCTAAAATGTATTGCCAGAGTGGACTGAGGATGGCTATAAATAAAGAAAAAAATACTTAACAGCTTCTTTTTATTGATATTTAGCACTGTCTGCATACAATGCGCATCATCAGTTTATCTCCATGAATCTCCTCCTTCTTGTGCTTGTGGCTTATTCTCAATGTAAATACCTTAAAACTTTGATAAATTACCCTCCCCCTTTTTATAAATCTGTGATCATTCTGAATGGAGTCAATTCTTAGTGGCTGAGCCACAGAGCAGGAAATCTAAACTAAACAGTTTTTCTTTTTTTCAGTTACTAATTCTCCAGAACGTCTAAACAACCAAGAGTCAGCTCAGGTAATGTGCACAATAACTTTAAACTTGTTGTGCAGAAGAAAGAGGCAGGAAGTGGACGTGAAAAACTGAATAAAGGTGACAGAAGCGATTAGTTGGGGTGACATTTTTAGACATGTGATATAAGACGGGAACACTTTGCTTTATTCTTTGTTCTGTTATAAAAGTCTGTCATTTGAGTGTTTACTTGTTCCACTAATGGTGTTTTAGAGGGTTTTATTGACATGGGCTAAAGCATTGTGTTTTATCGCTTTCAAATGCAAAAAAATAAGCCAAAAAGTAATATATATAAAAAAAATCAGTCACTGCTCTCACATGTTCACTGACATGCAGTGACATTTGCAATAAATACATCAGTCTGTCACCATAGATCCAGTAGAACATGTTACAAGGGAATAGAGTGTGCAGACTGTGAAACAATCACAGGCTCGTCCTCTGAGGACTACCTCGATTTATTTTAGTCATGAGCTGTCAGCCCCCAGCTGTGACGCCTGTATGTACAACATACTGACTGGTGGTGACAGAAACAGGTTAAGGTTCATGACATTAGGCAACGCTGGATGTCAAGGTTGCGTGAAGCTCAAGTCTACTGGGGATATCAAACAGCTGGAGTTGCTGACCTTCAGTGACTGACTATATACGACGCCTTTGAAAATCAATCTCTATTAAGGAATGAAGTGCATACTGCCTCAGGAAGAATGCCCACTGGGCCTGCGACTACATCAAAAGGCATGCCAGACCGTGCAGCACATTAAACAAGAAAAGTGTGTGAAGTAACAATAACAAAGACAATAAATTATCAAGCATGTTGGCCACGATAACCATGTCTGTGCTACACTTGGATCTTGTTCAGATGAAGGCAGATTTTGCCTGATGCATAAAAAATTATCAGACAATCCAACTTGATCCCATAACATCTAATAAAACAGAACGTTTTTTTTCATTGAGCAACATTTGCATATTTACGTGTGCATTTTATTTGAAAGTTACGGAAACGGAATGCCAATTAAATGAAACTCCAGTTGAAAGACAAAATTTTATGTTTAATACTGCAAATTATATTGTAAAAGTATTAATCAAACAGACACTTGTTTTCTTCTATTATGAGGATACAACATGATCTGAAATTAGGCAACAGCTTTGTGAGTCACTTTGATTACAAATTGAAGTTTAATTGCTCCCTCTGCTACCTGTTTTTCAGCCCCCCCACCAACCCTCGCCTGAGAGACAAAGTGGACCTAAATTGCGAGTGACTCTAATGCACTTAGGAGTTCTCTCTACACTTCCTAACTTAGAATGGAAATGAGTTTAAGTCACTGTTTACTAAGTGACAGGTCCACTAATATGCGGCTGACTGGGATACAACTCTACAATTCTCCAAACACTGTCTCCCACAGACCCATGGTCCATCAGCTTCATGCATACAGATGCAGACACTCCAGCAAATGCATTCACACACATACACACACACACACACACACACACACACACACACTGAGTCTGTCCTTATTTCTTATACCCCGACCTTTAAGATAAAAGCAGCAGTTCTTTAATAGTCCAGATTCATTTTACTTACTAAACTGACGACTTCTGTAGGTAAACCAAAGAGAGTTCACTGAAGCATTCCATCAAGAGGATTTTAAATTAGGTGAAAACATTTTGGTCTCTTTTTGTAGCTCATCTCTATAAACATTTTGAAATTATGATTGCAGATTCTGTAGGAAAGGGACAAGATTTTGGTATTAAAAGCTTTCTGGTTGATTTTTTTTTTCTAATTTGTTTGATGATGATTTTTTTTTTTTTTTTTTTTACATTTATTTGCATTCATATCCAAATATATGGACCATAATTGCAGAGCTGTTGCTGAGTTTAAAAGCCAAATTACAAATTAGACAGCAAACCATTTACTGGTGCATGGACAAACCCTTGGCTCTGATATTTGTTGGCTACACCGTTCACTTTCTGTTGCCAGAGAAGCCTTCATTTTAAGTATTTGCCTCTCATTGAGGTGATGGTTTGTAGTTTTTTTTTGAACAAGGCAACATTATACTG
>JAPZDY010000020.1:8950879-8964899 GCA_029783645.1 Ctenochaetus hawaiiensis | reverse complement strand
TATCAATGAAAGTGAGGAGAGAAAAATTGAAAATTATAGCCTATTCTGTGCGTACTCGGTACTGCAGGTTGTCTGCTGAACCATTTTATATAAAATACCTATATCCTTGCCCATTCTTTTTGTTACATTAAAAATATAAATTAGAAAACAAATTACTATATATTTTTTTTAAATATATCCTGATGACTGTATGGGAGGGACACAATAATGAATCATGCATTTGCAATAAAGTATAACATTTCCTGAAGTGGTGACCCACAAACCTACCTAATACACTCACTACTACCATCTGTGTATATTTAACTGGCCATACAAAAAAATGTATTAAGTTTGTTTTAACATTTTCGACTTTGGCAACATCCACAAAATCCTCAAGGCTCTATCATGCACATTTATGCACACTTGCACTATGTCCTCATTGTCATGTGTCATTAACAAAGGTCTTGGCATCTTCACACAATTTAATACTTCATACCCCACATTCTGAAATCAGAGCTGAAGACGCCTTAAAATTCATTAGGTTGGTGTTAGTTGTGCATATAATAGAATTTCACTAAAAAGCTGAATTTATCTTTTTGTACACTGTGTGCCTATGAGAGAATAATAAAGCAATCTGGTGCAGTCTTTATCCTTCCAACATACATTTGTTAAAGTTTCATAGCATGCAAGAACAGACAGCTTTGGCCTGATGGATAACACCTCTAGTGGCAGTGAGCTTTACAATAACCACTAACCACAAACCAACCACTGTGGATAAAAGTGGTCTGAGCACAACAGCTCACTATTGTAGAGATCTCGATAAGGCCAGTAGGTGCATTTGGTTTTGAAGTGAGGGAAAGAAGGACAAGGCATTTTTCAAAAGGTTAGACTAATGACTGTAAGATGACAATGTTGATACAAGGTGAACTTGATTTTAACTTGATTTTGTTCCTTCTTATTGGTAATTTTGTTGTGATATATAGCCAAAGTTTTTAACATTCCCTATTATTGATTTTCTTGTTTTTAATTATGTTGATCAAATAAAGGCAAAAATTGTAACCTGAGATTTTTTTTTATAACCAGTTAAAGGTATCTTGCAGTATGTTTAAACATGCTATTTCAAGGATGTTTATCAGAGCAGGGTACAACTACAAAGTGACTGCACTGCTTAGTTTGAAGTCAATGCCTGGAGTGTTTCCCCCATTGAATTAATATATAAAAGAGGTCGAATGGCTTGTGCAAATCTAATATAATGCAATGAATTGATCAGATGTCTGACATTGAGTTCAAAGTCAGCGTCTAATCATTTCCTTGATAAATCTTCAGAAATGGTTTGTCGCAGAATGCAAACTGAACATTAATCATCTCATGACTAATGAGATAAAATACATTTTATGTATAGTCTCCACAAGAGACAAAAGGGAACGTGTCTGGACATCCTCTATTTAGAAACACTGCATTGTTCACATACTGGAAAAATGAAGATGATACATGAATCAGACGCAAAAATGCATTATGGGACATCTAAAGTGATATGACTAAGCCCTCGTGGGCACATGACATAATTAAGGATTTATACTAGGCTATATATCATATTACCATAAGAAGTCTACTTGTTCAAAGCAGAGAAACATGGTGCTACGTCAAGTCTTATTCCTCTTTTGCGTTCTCTTTTGTCATACTTAATCTTGTGTAATCCACTTAGTGTCATATCTGAAAAACATGACAGGAATTCCACCGTTCCCTGTCATGTAGCACCTTTACAGAAGCTATTCCAGCTCTTAGCGGGATTGCTGACGTTGTTTTTGTCTCAGAGCTAAGCTTGGCTCCACAGCAATTTGTTTGGGCAAGGTTTGGTAAAATGTGTCACACACACATTGCCACCAATTCATACATTCTGTGGGAGATAATGAACCCTTGAGTTGACTTCCCTAAGCCTGCAGGAGAGGGTTGTGGTAAGTCTTTTGTGAATACATGCTTGATGCCGGTATAATTTCCATCTGTTTATCTCTCTTTTCCGCTTTTAGGGACGGTGGAGATGTAACACAAAGAATATAAATGTCAGCTCGAGGTTAAAGGATTGCCTGATTGCATCCTGGGGCCCAGCTATAATTCTTCAGGAAAAGGGCTGATGACCAATTCCCTCTGAGACACGTGGAATGAGTCATAAGGAAATTAACACAGAGGGGAAGCTGACAAATGTCAGTGTATATTATTAGAATCAAACGTACAAAATTTATGTAAATACAAAATGAATATCACGTTTTTAATGGTTTGTTTGTCTTACATTCCGTTGGCATGAAACTGATGAGCAATGTGGGATTGTGATGGTGGTGCTTGATGTAAGAAGAATATTTTACTCAACTAAAAGTACAAATATTTAATATAAAAATAAAAATAAAGAAGTTAAAGCTCTGTGAAGTTGAGAATAGTATCAATTTGTGGACACAAATGCAAACATATAATTCAGAGCAAAAGTACTGCTGCAAGCAACCTTAAGAAATTCAAAACCTAAGAGGCAACAGCTAGAAAGATCTAATGTACAGAGGTTACAAACCAAAAAGATTGAGAAATACTGGTCAAGATTTAACAAAAAAAACATTTGATGATGAAATCAAAAAAGTAACTGCTACTCCCAGATGAACGAACTGAAGTAAAAAAAAAAAATCCCTGTGAATTTTGAAGCCAAAGTATGCTCAAGTAAAACACAAATACACTAAAATTCCACTGTCCAATAGCACTCTAGAGAAAATAAGTGATTTTCCTCCCATTGACTGGGATTTATTGGTTGTGGGTTGTAGCAGTATTGATCAAATCACTGCATATCAAAGTTTCATCACCCAAGACCCCCTTAATACACTCCTGTCAGTAATGACCACTATGGGAAAAAACCTGACAGTCAGCGCATTGATCTACTTAGCTTTCCTCGTAATACTGCATTCTTCACAGGTTTCTTGAGTAAATCTTTAGCCCAAACAGCTGAATGTCTTTGGCCTAGTAAACTTTCTTCTACACCTTCTTACATCATTTCAATTTTAATCTTCGTATGTAACTGAATAAGACAAAGCTGCCTACAGGCACAACATGTGTTGAGCCAAAAACTAGTATCTTGCCTTTGGCAGTCAAGGTGGAAATATTTATAGGTTTACTTGAAGAAAAACATTTATACGGTCTGTATGATTGAAACGCTGTGTTAAATATGTACTTAAAATTCTTGTAATTTTCTCCCATGCTCTTTAAATAAGCAGTGCACACTGAATCTGCACAAATTCTTGTTTGTCCTTCCTATATTCAGATAGAATGCCTGCCAGAAGTCAGTTGTCATTTAATACAAGACAAAGAGACACCATCAAAATAGCTGCTGTTACTGTCATTTCCTGTGCTGAAAAGATATTGAATATGTTTCACCTGAAATCTGGGGAATGTGTTTGAAAATGTTAAATTAAATAAACAAAGATAAACACAAAGAAAATTTTGAAGTATTTCTAAAAGTAATCCTGACCCTATATACTGAAAATTGCTAGAAAAAACATGAACAATATGACATCAGTTTCATAGTGGTCCAGTGTGTAGAATTTAGTGGTATATGGAGGTGAGGTTGCAGGTTACCACCAACTGAACATCCCTCTGCACAGATTTCCTTTCAATGCATGCTGGAGCACCCACAGTGGACATAAAAACTTACTCAAAAACACAGAAGACTCTACTTAGCTGATGTTTGGTTTAATCCTTTATCTGCTTTTGTAGAAACATGCCAGTGCAAAATGAAAGATTTCCATGAATGATCCAAAAATTGTAATAATATTTCTTGTATTTACAATTTCATGATGCAGCCTCACTTGCATCAGGCTCCTCTTAAAACATCTCACCACGCATCTCTGCTTTTATAAGTATTGGTCTATGTTTGTGGAGCAGATTGCACACTTACATTAATTTCTTTTAACATATTACAAAATCTCCTTCATATGTGCCTCCCAGGCCTCACACCATGACAAAATAATACCTGAATCATCTGAAAACTGAGTATCACTAAATATATTTTTTTCATACAGACCAAGAATTGTAACTGTTGGATTAAGACATTTATTTGCGACTAAGTGCAGACCTTCTGAGAGCAGTAAATATACCTGTCTTTATTTTGTCTTCGACATCATCTGAACCTGTGGTAGGCTATTGTGAAAGAAATGCTTTACTGAACTTACAGACAGAACTTGTCAAAGCCGAAGAACTCTCTGGTGATATCAGAATGGCATCTGCTCTCTAAGGATACCAGGGATATTGTCAGTATATTATACTCTCTTGACCTTGTGTCTGACCAAGGATCCTCTTGCTCACTTTGGGGCAATCAAAAAAAAAAGTCTTGATGCATTTTTTCCCCACTTTCTTGACTGAAACTCTACACTTCCAAAACCCCTTTCTGCTATTCCTCAGAGCTATGCTTTTACACAATTTTATCTCTGAATTGACTGAATCGACTGCATTGCTTGGCGATATGTAAGAAACTCAGATGTCTGTCCACCAGACATCCTTGATGGGCGGAAAAGCACTAAGAAACATGAGGAACAAGCACAAAAAACAACAACCAAAAATCTAAAGCTTTAAAAAGTGCTGTTTGAACTTGTCTTATATGAGCCATTTGTGTAGTGCTATTATACAGGCAGTGCTTAATTTGTAAATCATGAAGTCTCTGACCACAGACAGGGTGCTGTTCCAGTGGGTCAGGGAGAGAGTACAAGTTACACAATGGATAAAAAAAAATCTGTTTATGGTTTGCAGGCAAGTCTCTCTTTCTTTCTCACTGTCTCCTTCATTGTCCCTTTACTTCCCTGTCATTTCCATCCTGTTTGTGGACTGCAACAATGAAGACAAAATTGAATTAAGCCCAAAACTTCTATTTACAAACGCACCTACACACAGACCTCCTACTTGATCCATACCCATTTCACTATTTCACATGCACAAACTCCAATGTGCTCAGCTCTGGGGCTTATTACAATTGTAACAGACGTTTTGCAGATTTCATCCTTGTTGCCTGCAGTCTGCAACTTATCCTGATTCATATTGCTGTTGTTAAAATTTGCACATTAGGTGCACAACGCTCACACACAACAGTCGTTGTGATTCCTCTTGTTCTTTCTCACTCATTTAAAATTAGGTTACCTCAAAAAACTACAGAAATTTATACAAAAGAACCTAAAGTATTAGACAGATTTTGCTACCACCCAGTGTCCTCCCATCAAATAGTCTTTGTCTCTTTGTTGTGGAAATTTGTTTTTTTTTTTTTTTTTTTGCTCTATTTCTTTCATGGTACACAATGACATTAACACTCAGCCCCTCTACTGTGTCTGGACAGTGTATGAAAAGCAACACTGATGAGCAGAATGTCTTTTTTAAATGCTGAGCTTATTTCAACTTGAAGTACTTAGAGGTGACCACAAAAAAGAAAAGAGCTTTCAGGAAAAACAGGCAAAGCTGGTCAGATGAAACTGAGAGTGTTCTTAAACCACTAAAATCTATTTTTTTCTAATAAAATGATGCCTAGAAGATCTCTAGCAGTGATACACCCTTACAGACAATGAGTGCAATTTTATTTTAAGATATTAAAAAACACTGAGTAGAATTAAGATGTATGCATTTTCTCTTAAGATTATTATAGTAATATAGTGTACACGCATATACTTCACCATTACAGGTAAATGTGTGCAGTTCAGTGAGCAAAGATTCTGGTCTGATCTATTTCATTATAATGCTACATACTCCCCACTAGCTCAAAAGCTCAAAATAAACAAATTGGGGAAGAAAAAAATCCAAAGACAGGAAACTGTTGCAAAGAGACAGTTATTGTCCATGTATCTGCACTCTTTTCTTTCTGACATTCTGTGGCTAATAGCTCACCCAAAAATAACTTCAACAGCAGGATACCTTGGGTGGATTATACGGAGTGTGATGTATCTTTCTAAGCACTTCTATGGCTGTAATCTTAAATTAAAAAAAAAAAAAAAAGTAGATTTCCACCAAGGCTAATAACTTTGAATGAAAAGAGAGGATTAATGTTGCCTCAGAGGTTGGGGTCATCACAAATATACCTGTTCCAACACTGATCCATCCACTTCTTGGTTAACAGTCCAGTGAAGTGTTTATTGCAGTGGCCCTCAGAATAATATTCACTGCTGCAGTCTGTCTCATGTCGCTGAGTCTTGAAGGCCAATTCAGTATTGGTTACATTTAACTCCATATTGATTATGCATTATCGCTGGAGGTAGTGTCTTTCCCCTTGACTCTGCTCATGTCTGAAGAAAGGTCACTGCTGTAAATCCAAAGTAGGAAGAGCTAATGAACTGATGAAGGTAAAGTGAACAACCTACTTTACATTTGGTTGCTGCATAAGAAAAAGCTCTTTAACCAGTAAGTCAATTGAATTTGTCACAGACATAAAAAAAAGAAAATTCAGTTTTAAAAAACAAATTAAAAAAGGGATTTAAAAGACTGCTTCATGGGGTAATGAGGAATCACAAAAGATTTAGATAAATTCAAGTACATAAAAGCACCATAATCAGGGTTAATTATAATCAAAGCAACATACCAAGACAATACGCAACAGGGCTTGCAAACATCAATATTAAAAGCCAAGTAAACTCATCAAGCATAGAACATTGCACACAACGAACAATAAAGACTTGTCTACCCATTAAGCAAGTGGAGAAGGAGGCAGGGATAGGGCCCTTCATAATGTCCTTCATAACACCACAGCTGTTCAACAGAGAGGCTCTGAGATGTAGTGAAGGTCAGAGGAAAACCTCATTCTGACATTAGAATAGTGATGGAGCGTAACGTCCTTTAGATGTCCAAGAATTACTGGCACGTATACATTTCCACTGCAGTGGCAATAAAAAGGAACTATGGTAACTTTAAAAGATTGGATATTCATCTTGTGTTGAAATTAACAAGAGCATATCGGCGTGAGCAGCACTAATTTAATGGGGAGCTCGGCCCGCAGCCTCAATGAATGAGGCATAAGTAAGGAAGTAAAAACAGAAGAATGGTGATTGTACATCCATGTTTAATGGTGTTCAATGAGAAAGAAATAGATTACAAATGTATACAGACATGCAGATATAGTAGGGAAGGGAAGTAATGGCTGTAGAGTGAAGAAGATTGCAAAGGCTCTTGCAAGAAAAGATACCACTTGTATTCTGACTGCTGGTTTGGTTTATTAAGACACTTTCTTTTTACACTATATACTGTACGTGTACATGTATTTATGTATCTCATACACTACAATGAAACAAAATATTAAACACAAACAAAGACAAATATGGATAACAACATCATATTGTCTGACACTGAGGAAAACTCTACTATTTTGATTCTCTTTACTATCCTAATTCTGCTGTTTATCCCTAACCAAAATTGATTAATAATTAAATACTCCACTTCAGACCCATCATCAGCTACAATAAATGTCTCCAGTGCCTGAATGTAACTACATGCAAATGGAAAATTATGCAGAGATGATAAACAGAAGTGAATGAATGCTGTCACTTATTTGTGTGCATATACTTATGTGATGAGGGTCAAGAGACTTTGTTCTCTACTCTCTTTGCACATGAGGGGTAAATTGAGTATAATAAATGTGCTCTACTGCATAAGAAGTCTGAGCTTAACTTATATTTGTAAACTAGAACTAGTACACAAGGAGACTTGGGTTGTTCAGTCATATGCACTCTTCTTGTTTTTTGCTGTGTGTCTTTAATTGTTGTTTCTGAATAGGATAAGTTGAGATATTGATAGATTTGGCTTAGCAATAACTATAAAAAAGACACATTTTAATATTGAATGCTTCAGTAATGAAACATTTTTACGGATCAGAAGATTAAAAGTTTAAAAGTACAATGTTCTACCTGCAATATTGCTGCAGCAAATCATTTCAATAATTTTAGGTGATGATTTCTCATAAGTCTTGGAAGAAGGAATACTGTCTCCATTAAAAGCAGCCAGAATTGAGCAGTTGACTTGAAATATTGTTAATTGCTATGATACTTCTCAGCCAAATGGTCTAGACTACACTTTAAAACATGGGAAATAGATGACTCAATAAAGGGTATGCCATATCGCAGTTGTGAATGTAAAAGGGAAGATGGAACTTTTCTTTGAGCCTCACCAGCTTTACAAGACTTTGTCTCAGTTAATTTTACCTGTGATTTAAATATCCCAAAGTATTTGGTGGATTTAAATGAGATCATTCCCATTTAAGTTAAACTGATTAACTGTAAAAGCCTGTGTCAATAGCCACATGATACAAGGATAAACATTTTACAAACAACAAAGACTAACTTGCTCTATTGTTCTGTGTCTGCAGCTGTTTCCTTCCTTTTCAATGTACCTCACTCACTTCTGACTTATTTTCCTCAGAATACAGAATGATCCGAAAAGACAAGATGATTGTCAAAAGTTTTATATAATGGGCATTATAGATGCAGTATAAAAGTCCTTTTTGTCGACCTTAAGAACATATTAGCATATGTTTAAAGGTTTGTGTTGGTGTGACAAGTTGTAAGTGAATGAAAACAGGCTGTATTCATGTTGAACGTGCAAGTTCTTGTTTAAAAACGCATCTTAACAAAAAGACACTACCAATACAAATGCAAAAATTCTGATTTGATTTTCATTTCTCAGACTACTGCAGGTACACTGTAATAAATTCTATAGATCCGTGACACTTTTTTAAGCTGATACCCTGCTTAACAATTAGAGGTTTCATGCTGGTCAGGACTGTATAATTAGTATTATGTCATTTGGAGAGGCCTTAGGGTGAACTCAGCTCTTTGCTAAGGTGAGCAGAGAACAATGGTGGAAAAATAGAGACTTTTAAATACTTTGAACCAAATGGAACAAAATCAAATACTAGAGGGTAAAAAAATGAAGAGGTGCACTTTTACTTTAATACAGCTAGTCTAAACTCCAGGCTAATGGCTTCAGACAGCTTCTCCCTGACATCAGTTGACTGCACTGACATTGATCAGGATGTTAATTAGCTTAATATATTAGAGGGCTGTGATGGTGGCAGTTATGATGACTGTGTCTGAGAAGGCGCAAATAATAGTGATGACAGCAATGACAATGATATTGCCAAGTACAAAGGATAGCCTGAAGTGTATTAGCTACTTAGCTAGCAAGGACCTGTAATGCACAGTCTTACTCTGACAAAAGGATATAGCTTCTTATGGTTCCTACTCTATATTTCCAATATGCAGTGTGATGAATCTATTAGTTTCGTAAGAAGATAGTGATTAGGAAGAAACATAGATGGAATGTAAGAGGGAAGGATGGATGGCACTGGTATATTCTGGAGCTGACCAGTATTCATTAGTAAAGATGAAATTACAATTTGCAGCTATTGCCTAATATTCAGTCCTCTTTCTGCAGTACTGCCAGTTTAATAGAAACTATATTGACCATCCAAACATCACGTTTAAGATTTCCTTTGTGAATTTAAAGTCTTAAGGCCTTAACACTCCAAAGAACTCCTATTAATAGTTTCTCCAGAAGTTTCCTTGAACAAAATTCAATTCTTAGTTTATGACAGCTTAGTTCTCGACATAAAACACCGACCACAGCTTGCCATCACTTGACTAAAACACAGTAGATCTGTAGCTCTAAGATTACAGCCGGATATGACTTTATTGACGAAGCACCTTATTATCTCATTAAACTGAAATTTGTATGCATGTGCTGTTCTGCCAGATACAGTGTGATGAACCAATTAAACCCTGCAGGCGGTCTACCTTACTGGGGCCAGGGGCACCAATGAGTCTTTTTCAATAAGTCTCCATTGAATCATGGACCGAAAGTAATAATTTGCAGGCTCGCCCTTTGACCAGAGACCTTGTTGCATCTGAAACATGCTTTAGAGACCTCCATTGACTTAGTGAATGAAGACAATTTACTACAAACCCTTCTATGACACCGCTGTTAACATTTTACAGGCCTATCTAACTGTGAACAATCATGCAACAGGTGAGCCAGAGAGTTGTGAAGGGGACCAAAGGAATGTTACATCTTCTTTACATCAGTCTGCCAGCCCCGACTGACTCTGAGACAGTCTCTGTGGTCCCTCAACACCTTCAAACACTTACTCCTCCACATTCTCTCTCTCAGGTTTACTGTAAAATCAGATAAGCAGATAGAGTCTACAGGTCATCACTACTCACATCCTCCCAAATAAAGCTTCCAGTTCTGCAGGGCTTCAATAGTCTTACTGAATAAGACAGATTTTTTAAGCCTTTTTTTAACATCACATCTTTAAGTAATAGATTTTTATTGTGTTGACACAGTTTTGTTGTTATGAAGGCAAATATTTTCCATTTCACAGCTGTAAAAATGCACCAGGTAAAGTAAAGAGATGACTGTCCACCATATTTTAGCTAAATAAAACTTTTAGACACATAATGGTAGTTTTTGTTCAAGGTTCCTGGAAAATTTGAAATTACTGAGTGCATGAATGTTGGCTTTATTAAATGATTTGCACTACAATGGTGAACAAATGGCTGTGCTGGCTTGCACGCCTCCCAACTAGCTAGTCTATTCTAGGACCTGGGCATATGCTATATCTCTTTAACATACAAACAACTGCTGTGCACTTCACTGCTGCCGTATGCTTCGTAGACTGAATCAAAGATTGTACAGAGTAACAGCAATGCAACATCTCCCCCTTTTTTATTTCATGAGAATAACAGCAGGCATTTTCCTAAAATGTCCTTGGGCAAACAAAGTTTAAACATCGTTGGATGCAAAGGACAGATTTTGATTGTAGCATCAGTCAGATCCTCCCTCATCAGCAAACAGCTGGGGCGGACTGAAAGGGCACACAAATCACTCACTCTCTCAGCTGATGTCAAAGGAGGCAGCGGTGTATGTTAAGAGAGGCACACACAAAGGGTTCTAAAGGTTCTTTTTTTAAAGGGCTGTGAGAACAACAAGCAACACACTGAGGAATTTATCACCACTTTTCCTCCTACCGCACTGCAGGAGGGGGTGACTAAGAAACAAAGTCTTTCCAAACCCATCAAGAAAACAAGAGATAATATAAACCCTGATAGAATTTGCTGTACCTCTTGGAGTATGAGCTGAAAAGAGTACAAAACTGATCTGAGGAGCACACCATCTTACTACTCCATACTATCTCTACAGTTTGTGAAGATGCACTGTGTCTGTGAAGCATGGATAGTCTTCACAACATCTGCAATGATAAATGTAAGTCTGTCCCTCACACAGTGGGTAAAAATATGTTTATACAAGGGCTAGATAGATTCTAGTGACAGTTCCACCTCATATTTCAACAGTACCTGCCCAAGACATCAAGTACCAAATTCATAAGTCTTCTCCAGGTCCACAAAACATATGCAGACAGAATGGGCAAATTGGCATGGGTAAGTCAGTGTCCTTGAAATTTTAATGTGTTAGTCTACTAGTCAAAAACTCAAATGGCAATGCTCTTCCAAAATTTGGTATAGTTAAAAAAATGCACTTCTTGCACCACTGGGCAAGAAAATATGACACACCCGCAATAAAAACATATCCCTGTTACTTGTTTCAAGATAAAACAATAATAAATTAAAAAATAAAATTCTCCTTAATAGCTGGCATACTGTTTAGTTACAGGAGTATATCAAAGGGACCTTTTACTGCAGTCTTTTACTGCATCTCCATTTGAGGTAATTATTTATCCTACCTTGCGGAGAACAGCCTGGACAAGGCCCTGACTTCACTTTGAATCATCTAATGGTTTGCCAAGTCTTCTTTGAGACTGACTGAAAGTCCTCCACAGAGGTCTTCCTAAAATGCTTCCCCACAGGCTGCAGTCCATCTGGGCTTATTCTGCTGAGTCAGTAGTCCCCTTGGTCAACCAAGAACAATGGTTTTCTTTCGTCACTCTTAAACATTTGTTATGCTTTTCTTGGGTTGTCAAGATACTCTACTGTCCTATCACCAGATTTGAAACAATCATTTAAGTAGTTCAAGATTTTACTCATCTTGCAAACCTGTTTAATACTAGACAAATTACAAGAAAATTGGCACAGGACTAAAAGCTCCTCATCGGCAATTTTCCTGAAAATAATAAGAGACATTTTAGTAGCGTACATGTACATCTGACCTTGCACATCCTCATCCTGTTCCTCTGTTGAATTTAAAGGCAGTTGGCCTCTGTCAGTATTGCATTATTGCCATCTGTTAGAGTGTCCCTTGCCAAATCTATCGTAGAATTGCATGGCTTGTGTGAAAAATGCACAATACAGGAATATACCTAAATGTTGCTGCATGTAGGAAAAGTGAAAATCTCTAATGGTGTCTGAGAGGTACCAAGATTGCATATCCCTGTCCTCTATCAATCTCATAACAAAACAGCTCTTGGTTTTGAATCTGCCGGCGCAAACTTTCACCATTTGTTGAAGCATAGTGACACCCAATGTGTTATTTACCTGTCACAGTGGCACACAGAGGTCAGCGTGCCCGTAGCATGTGGCAGGAAAATGAATGGTATCTTACTCTTGCTGCAGGATTCTATTTCAGTTTTGACTGAGGCACTGTGTATTTTTTAGATTAAATTTGCATTCAAAGTGGGAGTCAGACCTCTTCATAGCATGCAGTATGTATGACTACTTGCTGCAAACCGAGCCAAAGGAGACAACAGTAGCTCTTCATTTAAACAGACCCTCAGTGCTTGTAACCACACATAGGTAAACATTTAATCCCAACTTGTATACAGGCTAAAACATCTACCTGAAAGCTTTTTTAACAGTTGCAGTCATCATCATCATACCACTGTGGTGCAGCAGGCAGGTGCACATTTTCATGCATGCTTTTTTCTGATGTGCAATTAAGTGTGTGTGACATCTAATATGCACAGAAATATTCTTTATTTATGGCAAGAAAAAGTACAGTTTAGTAAGTCAAAGATTCGGCTGCTATTCAGGAGTGTCCACATTGGAATGAAAAATTAAAAAAAAAAAAAAACATCAACCGTGAAAAGTTTAACTGTGATTGGCTATCTGCATCACTGCAATGAAACACACAAGAAAACAAGAGGACACCAGTCTATTTTCCAAGTACTGCAACATTACTGAAATAGGATGAGCTTTGCATGCCAAGATGCATTCTAAGCACTTTATTTCAAAACAAAAATAAAAGTCAGTGATGGCTGAAAATTCAAGTTTTTGTTTTGCAGTGTGAAATTAGCCATAAATGTCTGCATAAACAGTTCAGAAAAAGTGCATGTTTAGAAGCGTGAAGTACCTTGATTTCGCTACACTGCCACACTGCAAATAATTTAATACCATTTCCTCACTGTTTGGAAGAAAAGCTATTTGTTGTGAAAGCAAGTCAGTGAAAAGCAAGAGTGTGGGCACACAAGGCTGGTGCAGAGTTCTCGAGGAAGACTGTGTATGTGTGTGTGTTTTATTTTTAACTTAATTACATTTCTGCTTTACAATGTAACATCAATATTCGTTATTTCTAAAAGCCGTTCTCTCTTGCAGATTCTTTAACTGCTATCAAATTATACCACACAGTAAAACATGTTTAATGTATGGTTTGTATCACAAGAGGAATGTCTATATGCACAGCTTTAAGTCTTATATCCTTGCACCATTATGGCAGCCTAATGTACAATGGGTGATTGTCACAAGCTCAAATATTTCTACGTGACTTGCACATAAGTCTTTAGTTTCTGAACTGGTGAATGAAAATAGATATATATATAAATATAAATGTGAACCCCAATGTATAATTCATGACTGACCTCCACCAGCTTGTTAGCATGTTCACGGAACACCTGGGCGTACTCCTTGACCTCCTTCTCGTTTCCACTCTTGGCTGCTTCAATGAGCACCAGCAGAGGGACGTTGGTCTCCAGGAAAGAGTCCGAGATGTGGTCCATCACTGCCTTTCTCAACTAAAATGCAGAGGGGGAGAAACAGGGAAGAGGTCGTTTTATTAATAATACTGCAGATGACTTTGCTGTATTACATTTGGCAATGATTAC
>JAPZDY010000020.1:8917600-8936834 GCA_029783645.1 Ctenochaetus hawaiiensis | reverse complement strand
AAGACCTTTAACACTGTTCCTATGAATTTATCAGTGGCAGGCACCACTTCTGGACATTAAAACAGCTAATCCAAACCTCTTTTCTCTTCTCCTGTCATCCAAAAGACTTGACATTCAGGAAGGTGCCAACATCAGGATAAACAGTTTTTCAGTTTGGATTTGTCACAGTTCAGACTCAACATGTGTTGTAATGTGAGTGCACGCTGTTGGCAATTTCATATGTGTGCAAGGTCACAGATGTGAAAGTGCTGCTCGATGAGAAGAGCTTGTAGCCATAAAAACAGATACGATTCCCTTTTCTCTCTAATGTATTGCTGACTTGCCCTTGGCCAAGGCTCATATAGCACGAGTTTTCTTTCATATGGATGTTAAACATTAGGAATGAGCCATTTGTCTCCGAGCTCATACTAAAGTTAGTCACCCCCTCTTCTAATAGCAAGCACACAATGCAGTCATTTTTTGTGAAGCAATGCAGCAAACTGAAAGGAAAAAAACTGGCAATGCGATGTGAAAAATATGTTTGAAATTCAATCCAATGTTTGGCAAAGGAAAAACATTTCTACTACGCTACATGCGTGTGGTTTTAGTATATTTACAAGTCTTTGACATACAGAAAACGTCTTCCGACCAATTGTTGACGGACAAAGGAGGAGGAAGGGAAATGAAGATTGCATTCAATAGCCTCCCATTATGCACAGCATACATACAAGCACTTACACTTTGATGTTCATGCAAAGACAAGCTCTTCTATGCCAAGGCAAAGGACATGACAACATTAGTCACTGTGCTGCCTAAAGAGACTAATGTGTCATTAAGGCACCAGAGGGATGCACAGGATTAAAGAGGCTCACTGCCAAAAATAAAAAGGGGCTTATCTGGAACCTTTCTGAGGACACTTAGACAAATTCACATGATTTTATGTATAACAGACAACCTTAATTGAACTGAGAGAAATAGAAAATGGTTACGCTCTTGACACCAAAAATTCATCTCATTTTCCTATCATGAATGGGCACTCTGATAAGAGAAACTGGTGAGTGTGTGTGAGAGATTTTGTGTTGTTTTAATTTTCTGGAATCACAAACCCCAGCTGTTTTATTTCTCAAAACTCTGAACTCTCTAATCTGAGTTAAGGAGATTAAAACTGCACAATGATGTCAGTCGAAAGGGACAAAACCCAGCACCTGTTATTGAGAGTTCCTATTGACAACAGAACAGGACTTATTGGTGAGAACAGTTTCTTATAAATGCTAAAGCTCTTTGTGTAATCTTGTATCTTAAAGGGTGATGCAAAAATTATTTGACAGTTGCATTAAGTCTACAAGGCTACCATTACTAAAAATATGTTTTCCTTATACTGAAATGATTCTGCTATTATTCATCATATCTCCTTCAACATCCTATAAATAATGTATTGCTGCATTGCTCATGCCCTGCAAAACATAAAAAATCCCAATTAAAAACCCTATGCATGATTCCCCCATCACAACCTTTAAATACAAGACAGTCCACAATAATGAATCACAGGTTAGTTAATGTGCCGGGCTCACATTCAGCCTGAATGGTCAAATCTGTGGTCTTAGAAATGTGCATGTAACATGCATGTATTTGTGAAACAAAAGTGAGAGACAAACCAAGTCAAATCATTGCATTTACGTGTCTGTGCTGTTTATCTGTGAGACAGTTGGACTTCTCTCTATTCCCATTCAGGTGTGCCCTGTGTGTTTGAGCAATTGCGCTCTCCAATTCACAGCCATTAAAAGCTTGACAGCACAGTTGGCTGTTGATTCAATTGCGTCCCATACAGCAACATTGTTTGCTTAGTTTTTGACTGCCACATAATGGAATGTGCGTGTTCGGTTTTTCTGGTAAACACAAGTCCCCGTGGTGTTTTGCAGACAATGTTCCCAACTGTCCCCATCCATTATTTTCTACCCCCCGGTGTGCACTCATTCATTCGCAGTTGGGGTGAGGAAGATAGAGGAGGGTGCCTGAAAATAAGCATCTAGTGTGCAGGGTAATGGAAGCAGGAGCAGCTGAGTTGTTGTTGACCACTCAGGAGACGGCTGGTGTAACGGCTCAGGGTCCTGAGCGTATTCGCTCTCTCAAGCCCTCCTAAAGTAAGTCCTGTAATTCAGTGGTGCACCACAGCGCAAACTGCTTCACTGCATTTCTCACCTCAAACCCTGTAATGGTGAAAAGAGACATACAGTGGCGTCAGAAGAATGTGCCACTTGGTGTCAGGTACTCAGGCTCTCCATTTTCCAATTGTTTTAAATTGTAAAAGAAGAGCTAAGCCTTAAATTTAAGAGTTACTTTAACAGCAGCAAATTTGGAGCTGAGTGACATGCCTTTATAGCTGGATATCTTTAGTATGAATGGGATATATATATATTTATTTGTAAGTATTATGAGGAAAAACTGTTTAAAACTTTCCTGGCACAAGGGACTGAACATATTTAATGAAAATGCAGGCAATCAATATTTCTCTGATGCATTAAAAAAGGAAGGTGACAGCGTTCGTTCATTAATTGAAATAAATTCTGGATTTTCTTTTGTTTTTTGGGTTTTTTTTTTTCACCATGTCTCTGTACCTCCCCTGAGACAAATGCAATAAAATAAAAATGACAATGGCAAGACAATGCTGAAAGCGATGGATGGTGAAAGAAGTGAGGAATGAATCTGGTAATTCATAGGCAATAACATGGCAAATCAAAGGAATGGGCAGATGAATCAGAGGGAAGAAAATAGGAGACAGGTGAGGGGGTGGCTGGGGGGTGCACGAGGCATTCTGTCTCATTGTCTCCCAAGATCAATGTGTTAAATGACATCAATTCCGGCTCCTTGTCAATTCAATTAGGCAGGAGCGAGAGGTACAATTACTGTCCAATGTTGTTATACTGTCTGCAGCCGGCTTAAAGGGGCAGGCAAACTGATAACGAGAGGTTGAGACTGTGTTTGTGTATGTGCCAGCCGGGGGTGGGGGGTTGATAACAGTGGTAACATGTTGGTCGGGTTACCAGTAGATAATGGGTAGCTAGATCCTCATTAAGATAAGTTACGCTCCCCCAGCTGTAGTGCCATATAAAATTGATTGGCCAATTTGACTTGTTCTTATTAAGTGGAACTTAAAGAGGTGCAGCAGTGGCTATCAGCTAGTTTGATTACAGGATACTGAAAAATAAAACACGCTGTGATGCCAGCGGCTGGAAAAGAATACTTCCAGATGATTGGTTCAGATTAGAATTTATTTATTTATTTACTTATTTATTTATTCTTAACGAGATGACAGAGAACCACAGTACAGAAATAGATGCCATATCATAATCTCATTATAGCCATTACAGCCCCCTGGCAAATTAATAGATATACTGTGCAGACACAATGCAAAGCTGAAGCAAATAGCAACAGAAATAATTTTTCCATTTAAATGTGTATTTGTATGTGATATTGAAACAGGCTGGTTTGTTGAATATTTTTCTAAGGGAAAGGTGTTAAAAAATGTAAGATTTTATTCTGTTTCTTAAATATGTTTCTAATTTATACCTGCTTATTCTGCACAGGGTTTTAATGGAACTGGAGCATGCTGTATGGCCAGTTTGGACAGGCAGCCAATATCCAAGGACAAACACTGAGATGGACAACCATTCACCCCTTAACATTCACATCTTTTGACAGTTTGGAGTTTCCAATTTACTTGCTTATCTTTTCGATTTGAAAACAACGGGCAAATTGTTTAAAAAAAAAAAAGGATTTATTTATAGTTTTAATTTTACGATCCGTCTCTTGAGCTGTAAAGCTAATGTCCTATCCCAGAGAAAATTAAGATCAGAATTTCACTCCAAACAATATTTTTTACGTGAACAGATGCCACACACATATTAATATTGAATGTTATTAAAATAAATGATTCTACTCAGTTTCAAAACCATAACCATAAAAATTTACTATGGTTGATGTTAGATAAAAGTTTGCGACATGCACAAAAGGTAATACCTTAAAAAATTAAGATTACATGCAATTGTTCTTGCATCAGTGTTTGTGTTTGTTTTCATGATTAAGTGAAATATTGCAATATGAAAATTCTATACAAAAAATTAGACAGGAATTTCCAAGCAGCTTCTATCTTTTTTTTCAATTTGTTCACGAGATCCCAAAACAATCTTCTACAACCAGCCTTGTTATCCCTCTCATGATGATGCAATAATTTATGCCTTTGTCACAAGATAACAACCCCACCATGGCTCTCAGCTTCTGTTGTTATAACTTCAGTAATAATATTTAAAATTTTTATTTAGGTGACTATGTGCTGAAAATATGTATTGGACTCCAGCTCAGGTAGCTGTCAATCAAGCTTGGGTTGCATTGGGGGGGGGGCAGGCTGCTCCCCTAATTAAAAATGGTAGGGGAATCACTGCTCTATAGCTGTTATTGGCCAGCAGACATTTAAAATGAAATAAGCAAAGCAAGTAGCATTGAATCTCAGAGGGATATTGACTTTACCTGTGGGTTTGTACCAAAAAGTCATAATTAAAACAATATACATAAATAAATCTTGAAAAAATTGCGTTTTGGTGCCATTTACCGGTGCACTGCCTCTGTCCTCTGCTGTCTCTTTGTGTCAAAGCTTCTTAGACAAGAACAAGTTTATGGTGCACTGAAGGGCACATCGTAAACTCTGAAATATACATGGTTTTGTACAGGAAATTGGGTGGTGGGCAAAAGGGACAATTTCATGGTACATTCAAGTGCATCTCATAAATTCAGAAATCTTTACTCCATTGGCCACAACGGTTGTTTAAAAATTAAAGTTGATTTCTACAAAGCCCAATTTTAAAAACCATATTCTTGTACAACAGGTCCCTGAGTACATCTGTGATGATTATACCACCAAGGTACAAAAAATCCTTGCCCCCTGCTAGCAAAAATCTTAGAGGAAATGTTGCCATTATAGCAGCACACACACCACTCACACACACAAACATACACGTCAACTTCTCAGTCGTAACAAAGAACTGCTGTCGGAGAACGAATGAGTATCCAGAGCTACTGTGTGGAGCCTCAGGAAAGCCAGTACATCCTCATCCCCTACATGTGCTGCTTATGAGGGCTTCATGTCTTCTTTTTTCCTCTCAGAACAGTCCCCCATCATATCTGTGACAGTGCTGTTTGAGCCTGGTAGTCTCCTGTAAGTTAGAGTTAATGCAGCCGAGAGTGACACTGCCCGAGGAGGAGCCAGAGTGCCTTCTGGCACATGCTCTCTTATGTTTAGTGGCTGATGCCGTTTGCTTACTCCTCTCATTAGACTGCCTCATGTTTAGACTGCGGACCTGTCACTGGTTATTAGCGTCTGTGGTCAAGCAGGCTGTGGATGAGAGGAAGCATCTGGCCTTTCATCAAGCACATCGTAAGTCAAGACTGAGCAGTTTGTTTTGGATGGGGTAGACACAGAATGAAGGATTAACATTCCTTTTGCATGGCTACATGGTTAGTTGGTAGACTGATGAAATATAAAAACAAAATCCTGAGTCAGAAAAAGTGAAGAATAAAGAAGAATAAAAAACTCACGTACATAGAGAATATTATTCAGTATTAGTTTTGTATTTTTTTGTATTTCTGGTATGATATATAACCTAAATGCACTGCAGCTAAAAAGATTAGACTCCATACATGCATAAGCATACGTATTTTTGTTGATGGCATTTCTGACTTCATTTAAGGTGACAGTGGCGACTGGAACACCGAAAGAGATGCTGGAATGTTAAGCAACATTCTAAACATGTTAATATGACATGCATCTCATACAATTCCACATATTATTATTATTACAAATTATATAGTAATATAATGATAATGATATTGTCAAGGCTAAAATGTTCCATGGTGACTGAATCACAAATATGAGTCATAGGTTAACACAGCCTTATCATCAGACTTTGGCTGGAGACTGGAGTAAATCTTAATTACCCAACAGGGCTTTTTTTTTTTAGGTACTTGCTGATGGTTCCATACAAACTGGAAAGATAGCTTTTTATATAACAGTGATGATTTCAACAAGTGCACATAAAAATCCAACTGAACATAAATGATTAGAAACAGTGAGGGCAGAGAGAGAACGTGTGAACCAGAATCTGCAGCAGTGATAGAGGCAGTGGCAGGAACAGACAAAGAATAAGCAGAGACAAAGGCAATCGTGAAGCAAAGGACATTTAGTTGCAAATATCTCTCCACTCTGTGCTCCTTGTGTGATTGCCACACATAATCAGAGCTTATTCACGGTTTTATCTCATTACCTGGAATAATTTAAAATGTAGGTTTTGGGGAACATGCAAGTGTTATTAAGTAAGAAGTATAGGTGCTAACAGTTGTAATGGATTACTTCGCCCTAACCTGAGCCAAGATTTCAAATTCTCAGACAAAAGTTGAAGAAGAAGAAAACCCACATCTTTTACAACCTTTTCACATAGACCGAGGTTACAGTCATCATAAAGACTTTATTATCCCTCTCCCTTTGTCAGAGTCACTACAGTGGCTTAAGGATGCTGTCAACCATCATATATCTGTTTCAACAGCACAAGTAAGGTATGCAAAAACAGAAAAAAAGAAACAATGAATCAGAATCAGAAGGGGAGCATGTGATTCGCAACAAGGACATTTGAGGGCTCTTTCATGCATAAAATATTTCTGCACTCTTTAAGGATTACCCATTGTGTGAAAAGAACCTGCTTTTATATTGCGTCTAAAAAACAGGTTAACCTATTTAAAAATACATGCACTTATGACAGATTTTACGCTGCAATCTAAGTCATCCTATAGCATCGTAATGGTTTTGAAAATGCTATCCATAAATGTCAGAGGAAGAGAAGAACAATAGAAATCTGCTTTGGTAATTGAAGTCTGGTCGATATACTGATCCTCACATGCCTTATACAACACGATAAGCAGTTACATGCTACTGGACGTCACGCAGCGATGCAGGGGTTTAATAATAGAAGCATGAAGAGAGGGAGGAGGGCTAAATATTAAGTGTGTTGGGCGGAAAGCCAAGGTTTTAGGTGCATAGTTTCAGGAGAATAGGAAAAGGAGTGAGGGGAAATGTCTGGTTATCAGACAGAAAGAGAGAGAGCAGGGGATAAAAAGTCTGGTCCTGCAGCAGCAGTATGGGGAGCTAGAGCAATGCTGCCTGCAGCCTTCCTGAACTGAATAGCAAGTAGTTTGCGAGGGAGGGACTGAAGGAAGGGCAGTAGGAGAGAAAAGGAGCGAGGGAGGGAGAGGCTGAGAATAGGTTAGAGAGGGTGAGAAAATAAGAGAGTGGTGTGATATCTGTGAGAGCAGAACTGTTGTAAAGAGAAAAAAAAGCGAGTCAATGGGGTGAGAGGAAGGTTTGAGTATCATTGATGTACTTTTGTTTCACCGCAGAGCTGAAAAAAGTCAATTTATCACACGCACACAGGCGCACACACTTGCCTACACATGCATACACAAACATGACGTGGCTGTCTGCAGGTATTCGCCGCTGCCTGAAGTGAAGTTAAATACAGTACAAGTCTTATGCTGCAGATCAACTAGAACACCTGAAACAGAGACTACTGTGGGTCAATCCGTTCAAGGACCTGATCTCAATACCAGGGGACATAATCCCATTTAACCATGATTTTCTCTTTCCTGCACTGCATCACTCTCCACCCCCCCGTAAAGGATCAGACCAAACAATGACATGTTACACAACTTAGGGACTTACATATACTAAACAGTGGACACATAATAGCCATTAGTGTTGATTTAAGGGTTGAATTCTTAATTAATTACTAATTACATGGATGTCCATAACAGACCCCTTGAAATACATATGTATTGTATATGTATATACACATATGATAAATGTCACAAATGCTGTTAACACTGACTACCCCCTGTGGCTGTCATATTAATATGATGTCAGATTTTCTGCTCTATACTTATGTACCATTTTGAATTACAAAAAAAAGCGCTAAGAGATCTCCAGATATATTCAAGCAGCATAGCGTGACGCAGGAAAATAATCAAATTTGGGCTATTCTAGTATGATATGCATTTAAATTAAAATGAATCAAAGATACATATTTTGCAGCATCGTTATGAAGACATACATAGAAACAAACTTCATGAATATATTTAAGCAACAGAAACTCTATTATAAAATTTAGATGAGGCAGGAAGAAAAAGGAACAGACTGACTTGTCATGTCTAGACATTATCTGCCCTCATACTTGCCTCAAGACTTCATCCCTGCTTGCCTGATGATCTCTTTTCACTCATCTGTCAAAACCACCCCTTTCTATGTTCTTCACCAGACTGTGTTGAGAACAGAATTACCGGTCACAGAGGTAGCTCCAGAAATTTGAGGAAGATAAAAACAAAATTTTCACTGACACTGACACATTTTGACACGATTCCATCTTTCCAAAGTACATGTCATATGTGCAAGATATGTGAAAGACCTGTTACCCAGACTTTGACAAATAGTGGTCGCAAACAGGTCCCTGCAGAGGCACGAAACAAACAAGAAAACAAACAAACAAACAAACAAACAAATTGACTTCAATTATACAAAAATGTGACCAGTTAATATGTTGGCAGCCGTTTGCTGTCAATGTAAAGGTTGTGGTTGTCAGGGATAGCAGGGCTATAAAGAATATTATGTGTGTATTCCTAAACCAGGATAATGATGACTCAAGCAGCTCTTCCGGGTGGGTTGCTGTGAGTAGGTAGCACTAATCAGGGATTAGGGTGGTTTGGGAAATAGAAAAAAATGTCCTCAAGTCTGACAGAAAAATGTAGCCAGCGGCGGATCAAATAAAAACATGCTAATGATAGCACGATAACACTAGCGGACCTATTGCCTATTGTGACTGAGCCCACTAAAGAGACAGCCGCTGTGTACAAGACAACACAGATATACTGTACAGATCTACACACGGTATCCTCCCTTGCTGTAATGATCCAGGGTGCAACAACTTCAAAGACTGCCGGAGCTGGCTGAACTGGTGAAATGATTATGTCTCCCACTATTCTTTCATGTGGGCTTTGTCAGTCCAGGCACACAGCAGTTCAAGCCACTAACAGAGTTGTTGCTGCTATTAGTTACGAGGAATAAGGAACAGTAAAGCCACAGAATATCTGGACATGATGTAAGTGCACTGCGTGAGGACGGATCAGGGGATGGGGCTTACTGTCATGGTGGGTGTTTGGGGATTCATGTCTTTTCAAAGGACATCTATTCTCTTCCTTAAGCTGACTTATAAAATGTATTTCAACAATGGTCACAGCTGTTCAAGTCTAACCAGTATTTTAAAGGAAATGACATGCAGACATCACCCTTGAAAATATTGTCTGTGATTTATCAATCCGTCTTGGAAACAGCACATATTCTTGCACTGGGAGAGACATATGAACCTTTCTACGTCTGATTTATTAAACTGTTGCACAGCATCCAAATGAGCACTGATCTGATCACACACTGATAAATTGATTTAGGTGTGGAAACAAGGACATGCTGCACCAGTTCCTTATTTACATACGGCAGACTCAAATTTATGTGTGTTTGGCCTATTAGAAGGGATTTCTGTTGCAGCAAAATTGCCATACACTAAAAAAGAATATAGCAGAAGATCAACCAGAGTCACCAACATTCAGAATTTCATCATCAGCTGTGCACCTTACAAACCTTTCAAGTGCTTCCATAAAGACTGAATCATGTTTTCAATTTGGAACTGGATATTCCATTTTTTTGCTGGGGACTATATTTAAATAACTTTATTACACAAAGCCACAAGGTGCTTGAATGCACACTGTTGTCGAAGTGCAATTGCAAGTGGACAAAAACAGATGAACACTGTCACTGGAAAAAAGAGCAAAGGAGAATGGATCGAGATGTTCACTGCCCCAAAACGGTTAACATGGTTTTCATAAGATTTAGTTTTATAACGTATAGTGTGAACAGCGTGTACCTCTAGTTATGCATGTTTTTCTTGAAGTTTTTCTATAAGATAAACAACCAGAGGCAATGCTGATACAGCTAATTGTTAGCTGTGGTTTTCCCAGTAAAGATATCGACCTCTTTAGCTTCTGCAGCTTTGTCTCTTGACAAGGCAGAGTATACAGGCTGGAAGTCTGCAAGGTGGTTTGCGGTTTGATTTGGGTGTCCCTCTCCAAGCACTTCTTTACCTGGTTCTGTGATGGGCAGGACCTAGATCCAGCTCCAGGCAAGAATCAGTACCTGCTGGTGTCAGCGCTGGTCGATCTGCAAGTCTACTGTCTGGACCCTAAGTTGCCGTCTTACCTCGAAAGTCTTCTCTATCCAGTCTACTATTGAAATGAATCCCACCCTGTTACCTCCAAGTATCATTAGTCCTGGTTGCATCAGTTACTATTTCAAAGCTTTTGTGAGGTAAAGTGTATCCTTTTCTCCACCCCAACCTTCAGCCCCTTAAATCAGAAGCCAAGTCAAATTGTGGTCACAGCCACACAAGGTGCCTACACATGCTGATGCAAATGCAACCTACTTAACTACTAAAGGAAGAAAGAAATACTGGATACTGCGGGTTGGCCATGGTTATGGAATATAAAAAGTAGGTAAAATAATCCAAAAAACTGAACATTAGACAGGTTCACTTACTCACTCCTGAGATCAAATTCAATGCTCTCAGACATCTAGACATTTAAAGACATTTTTAGAAGTTAGATAACAAAAACAAAATTAAGACCCTAGTTTGTTACACTGTATATTCTATGTGTATTGAGTATAAAAGGACTACAACTATTTTTCTATGCAATCTTTTATTGAGAAGTAACAAATAAAGACCTTGATTTCTTGACATGTAATCACCAACAACCGGCTTGAAATATAAGCTATTTTTGTGAAGCTTCGGATTTCAATTTCTCTCTCTGTTGTCATTTTTAATTGCCAATCTGAGGTGTTGTTTTGGATGTGAGCATTATATTGCAAGGTGTTCTTATTACTGTACACATCTACTGTACAAAATTCTTTGAAATGAGTGTTTTTTCCAAGCAATAGTAAGAACTAAGGTGACTGAAAATTACTGCACACCAAAAAAACATAAGCATATCTTCAAATCAAAAGTCATGTACAGGATGAAAGGGGATTTTCTATCCAGACGAAGCAAACAAACAAACAAGACAATTATAAGAAATAGAGCCTTAAGACATGCAATTTGAAAATTCAGAGCCATGTTTGGAAAACCTTGGTCATTTTAATAATAATGTGTGCTCTGCCTAGCAATAACAGTTAAGGTAGTCTTGGGAGCAGCATAGCAGGAACTTATGGGCATCACAAGGAGGGTGAAGCATGCCCCTGAGCTGGCAAGCCTTATTTTCAATGCTGTGACAGGGTCAGGTCTCAGCTGAGGGTCATCGTCTTAATTATGCATGGCCCATCTGGTAGACAAGGCTCTGGTGCAGGTGGGCAGCTGCGCCAGCGTAGCTGATAGAGGAGTGACATAATAAATAATGTTGATTCCTAGTCCCTGTTCTGAGCAGTGTTAATAGAGTGATGCCAATAGTTAATGTAGTCTGTGCTTTGTAACCTACGTTATAAATACAAAAAGCAATGTAAAGCAATGCTTACAACCACTACATGCAGTCCTTTCTACACACCAACAAAATATTTGGTCAGTTGTGTGGTTGAAATGTAAAATGTGTCTACAAAATCAGACAGACAGACCATTGATGGGAGGCATTTTTGCAGATGATTTCTAGATAATTTTTAGTAATGGTTTTTGTATTTTATCGAGGCAATCACAATGCCATGCAGTAGCTAAGAATCAAAATTATTTCCCTGAATTAAAGGCTCTTTTGACAATTATAATATTATGAAAGCTGCACCCAATATTGCAGCATTTCTGCAGTTTGTCAACAAGTTCATGACAAAGGGTGATTTTGTGGAGACCCAAGATTTCTAGGTTTGAAATTACTGGGGTGGAGAGACAGTAATCATGCAAAAGCATTTTTAAGCAGTTAGACACTGAGCAAAATACACACACATAGATACACGAGTACAAAGACGACAGAGAGGGAGTGTGGCTGAGAATTTTTCTGTTGTCAGAGGATTTAGCATCCATTGTCTGCTACCAGAGACAGTACTCTGCATTTTAATCAAGGGTGCAGTTTTGAATCCAATGGCCTTATGATGTGAAAGCAATTGGATTTTTCACTCTCTGCTGTGGAGGGCTTTGGGGATGCAACAACATGTACCTTTACATCACACAGATTACTGGGATCTAGTTATCTGGACACTGTGCCTGTGGTCAATTTACGTTGTGTCATGTTATGGATAAGCCCGTAGGAAGTAGATAATGCCTGACTGCATGGGTACATTTTTACAAATGACTTATCTTGGTTGTTACTTCAACCATTTGAGCTGAACAAGATGGTGAGATTCATGTGATGGTTTCAGTTACTGTGACACAATGAGGAACACTAACAGGTGGCCTTTTCCCTCACTCAGATTTTCTTAAACACATTTTATACACAGTATGCAGTCTTCAAATCTTCCAAGGTTGAAATAAATCTTGCGGGTACATATTCATAATAAAGAATCTGATTGTGTGTGTGTGTACATACTCATACATATATATATATATATATATATATATATATATATATATATAAATCTAGATAAAGTAGCTACTTCAAGAAACACTCATGTTTAAACTACTGCATGTTAAATATGTTTTCAACCTAACTGTGATGTGACCCAATAGTGACACAGATAAGTTGCACATTCGAACACTGCACATTTTCTGTCAAATGTCTACAGTGAAGTGTACCTGAATACAGTCTTGATGTTTGCTCTTGACATTTGCTCCACATGAAAACAAATACTAGTTGCCAACAATAATGACAAATTAACCCCTGAAGTACCTTTGAGGCATTGCAAAATTACAGAAATTCAAAATTCTAATACCACCTTGCGAAAAAAAAATCTGCATGATTTATGTACAACAACTGGTGCCACGTGACCTTGAATGCAATTTTGAGTTCAAAAGCCTCTTTCACAATAACCTTTCAGTGACTCGTTGGCTGGAGTTAGATTGCATCCTCCTGCTCACAACAATAGACACTGCTAGGTGTCAGAAATTGCCCTTTCATTGCCCTTGACCAAGGCACTGATATGAAACTGTAGGTAAGGACTCAACAGGAATAGATAAAGTACCACTTAAACAACCCCCTTAAGTCATATTAAATACCAGCATTGTGGGAATTCCCTCTGTTAAACCAAAGGACCCTCTGACTGCACTGACTTCTAGCTGGTTAGATATTTGTGCAAAGCCCTGACTTATAAAGAAAGATAGTGAGGAAGTGACCAGTATACAGGTGTTCTACATTTGTAACAGACTTAAAATAACTTCAGTAATAAATCATTCACAAGCCCTAAAAGCTAGTCATGTACCATATTACTGCAGTCTTGTTACTGTGTACTTGCCTGGGTCCAGACCTTTAAATCCACCCACTGCACCAGGATGAGTGATTCATATGGCATAAGGACATAAAACAGCAGTTACTTGGCTGCAAAAAGCAACTGATCCAATGAATGCCATGGAGGGAACTTTATGCTGTTATAAAGCTGTTTTATTGAAGTTAAAAATATAGTTAGCTAGCACACATTATCTATGTTTATTTTATCATGTGATTGCATGAATTTCTATTGTATATTTAGTGGTCTTTTCAAAGTATTAATTAATGAAAAGTAAAAATAGATTCATACTTAAAAGATAAGTAACTCGTACCTTGTGTTACACATTAACCTGGCACTCTTTTACCGCTACATGAGTAGGTTTCCTGAATGGTAGTTTGTAATTTTCCTGAATCCTTTTTTTTACGGGGGAATGACTTAAACTTGAGTGCAAAATTTTTGGTACTGTGCCCACCAATGGACAATTCTGATAATATGGCTATTCTTTATCCAACCTCAAATGTGTTTTTACCTTGCTTCTCTCCACTCTTCAAACCTGGAAAAAAAAAAAAAAAAAAAAAAAAACTCGGCACAGTTACACAACAGTGTCTATTCAAAATCATGCCATAACCAGGCAGATAAGGTGGCCTTTAAGAACAGGTTGAGGAAATTTGGAATGCCTGCTCCCCAAGTCAATTAAAGTGGACCTGATGTCAGACTGAAGATGGAGGCTGAGGTCAACAAGTTGACATAAAATTGTATAGAGAAACAATTATTTCACCTTCATTTAAAGCTTTATGAATGATGTCATTTTTATTTGGGATGTAAATGTTTAATATAAACTTTGATAATAACTGAGTATAGAGGCTTGTACATGATCTGTATTATTAACTTTATTTTTCTATTAGTATCAACGATTCCTGTCAAGACACAAAAAACAGAAGTCAGTTTATCTCACAAAAACATTGCTTGTGTAGCCAGAGCCTGACATAGCATATGCCTCCGGAGCCACACTATTTAACCAGGTGACATAATCTTTGACTGATATTAACACAAACATGGTTTATTCTGAAACAACTCTGACTGCATTTTGGACCCTTGGAGTAGGTCCTTGTGGGGAGACATCATGCTAAGAGCAAGTGGTTCTTTGTTTACACTGATGTGCTGGTTTGTGAGCTGGGAGGAGTTAACATCTCACTAGTCTAGTCTTGACATGCTGAGACTGTAATTGTAAAGCAGTAAATTAAAAAAAAGTACATTATGAATTAAAAAATCTCAATGCCTAACATCAGTTTTGATCACTAAAAGCAAAAATCAAGAGAAATACCTGATAAACAGGTTAAGATTTGCCCTAAGTTGCAGGCTAGTTTTTCATTGTCCCATATGATGTCATATATTTTCATAACTGACTGCAAATATACACAACCACAATAAATTTTACAATGTCAAAAAGGCTTACAAAAGACCATCTACTGCAGAAATTTTGACTTAGGTAGTTGTAACTAATAGTATAAACAAATGACTGTTTTTGTCAAGTGAACTGAGGCCTGGACAGTCAGACAGTGAATCAGCATGCAAAATAGTGGGATCTTGGAACTGAAGCAGCGATATTTAATTCTGCTATTATTACTACTATTTGCAACTGTGCCTTTTCTTCTGTGACATGTCAAAATGTCCTCCTTGAAAAAGACTTATGATAAGGTATGATGCTGTTAGAAATAGTGGCTGCTTAACTGATGCAAGGGGCATTAAATATCACACAAATTGAAAGTGCCTGAAGTGCATTAATTTAATTTTAAAAAATGTATATTTTATTCAATGACAAGCTCAATAATATGCAAAGTCAGTAAGTCATATTAATAAGTTTGATTATAAATAAAAAATATAAATTATATAAATATAAATAAAAAATATAAATTATATACACTTATAAATATTTATAAATTAAAATTAATAAGTTTGATTGACAGTGTAATGATAATGACAACTGTAGGCACAGTGCTGTGACATGCCAAGAAACACTGCAAGACAATACTTAGTTCACATTTACCATTTCCTTTGCTTAATTACAGGTACAGTGTGGGGGATGTAGGAGGACATATTTGTAGAATATGGCAGAAATTAAATCTATTTTAAATATATTAGAAAATTTTAATAAATGTATAATCACCTGTAAAATAAGAATTTTACTTTTGTATCTACAGAGGATGCAGGTCCTCTTCTATGGAGGCTGCCATGTTGTACCACAACATTTCTACAGTAGCCTAGAATGGACAAACCAAAAACTGGCTCAAGAGGGGGCCTCTTACGTTTCTGGCAAGTTGTGCAGCCACTGTAGGTTCTCCTACATGCTTTAAGGAGGAGGATGAGCAGAGAGATATTTTGCGGAGAACAGTTTGTAACTTCACCACTAGATGCCACTAAATCCTACACACTGGAATTTTTAAGCAATGAGCTGCCACACTGTACTATATACTGTGATCAGTTTATTAAATTTCAATAATATATTTTTTTTTTTTGGAGGGGGGTAGTCTTAAGTTTTAAATGATGAAGGTATTATTTAGTTCACTCTAAAGTCAAAAAACATACTCAGGAGTTGACTCAACAGTGTGTGTAATGAATTTAAGTGTCATACTGGTTTTTGAGCACTGTTCAACTAGTAATTACAGTCCAGATAAGACATCAGTGAAGAAGAAAGAGCAGCGGTGTTTGTCACCACCTGTGGCACCCATGCTGAATCTACAGCTAGGGAGAGCTTGGCAACCGGCCTTTAGACCAGATTGTGTCTTAAAAAACCAATAGTCAAACATTCTTCCTCTTAATCAGGGCTGAGCCGTTATTTTACCTTAGCTGTCCTTACCTCATCATCTTCTGACAAATTTCTGTATTTTTCTGTGTGCTTTGACTCAAATTGTGGTGTTTTAATACAGCTATATGCTTGCTGCAAACTAAGCAGCCAGCTTCAACCAAACCCCTTAGTAATACAAGACTTAGTGAAAACTCTTCATTCCAACTTAATGCTGTTTAGCACTCATTCATTGCTAGTGAGTCTGAACCTCCATGGACTATGTGGCATGAAAATAGTGAAAATACCCAGTTGCATCTTGCCTCAGCCACCTCAGAAGATGGCACTTTGATTTTAAACATAACTTACATCAACAACAACTGTAACAAAAAGATGCAAAGAACACTTACAATCCCAATGCTTATAAAAAAAAAACAAACAAAAAAAACAAACAATTGAATTAATTTAATTTCATGGTTTGTCTTAGACCTCCCAGGCCAGGCACAACCATTATGCAGGTGAATTCTAGCAGTTTTTAGTGTTTAAAAACATTTCTGGTGATACTTGTATGAATTTTTCACACAAAAAGAACAAAGACAAGAACACTTACATGAAAATCAGGAGTTAGTCAAAATCAAAAGGCTATTTTATCAGCTGTAACTGCTGACTGAAAAATGCTTCGGACCTGTCTACAAAATTACAGACTGAATCAAACAAACAAAAAAAAAACCTTAAGGAAAATCAGAAACACAGTTTCAAGTACATAAGTTCTATGTGTGTTGCTTTCAAATTGTATTTGTGTGTAACAGAGTTCAAGTTATTTCATTTCAAGGTTCAAGATGTAGAACATAATATGTTACATGTGAAACACAGGGACCTTTCTTGTATTACAAGGTTTATCTGTCCTTTGTACTACTGTTCTCTAATTGAGTTTCATTCTGAGTTTTAAGGTTTTTACCTTCCCTTGAAGTAAGGACACTGGGGATAAAGGCAAGAGTAATTTTCAGTCTAAATTTACAAGTGTTTCAGCCTTTTGCATCAGAGGCTCTTCTGTTTGCTGTAGTCTGCTCTGCTTTATCCCAACATAAGAGAGGCTAGTGGACACATGAAGGATGTAGAGGCATGTTTGGCTCTGGATGAGGCAATAGGCCGGAGCAGTCAGGGTTATCAAAAAAGGGGGCATGCTGCTCCAGAGAGCTGGGTTTTGAAAATATGGCTTGGTGGCTCCCAGTGGGATTTCTGCGTCATCTGACAGCAGAACAAAGTTCTTTTGGCAGACAGAGCCTAGTCACAGGCACTGTTTTATGTAGTCTCTGAAGCCAAAAACATCAGAGCCAGAACACAAATACATAAAGAAACACACCAAGTGAAAATGCTAAAACGCATAATTGAGTTAAATGCTGTATATGGAAAACCCACACACACCAACCCGCCAAATCTGAGCAAAAAAAATTGGCTGTGGCAGGTAGCTGTAAAATTCTACCAGCCGTGGTGGCGGGTGAAGAATTCTGATCTTGTTTCTGTGTAAAGGCATGTCCAACACCAAGAGTGTGACTGCTCTGTGCTGTGACATGGCAATATCAGTGTCTCTGTCCTACTTGAAGCACCTCACATTTGACATAAGCAAATTAAAAGCATAATTTTTCACTCTGTTTCATCTACACATACTTATACACATGGAGAGACGGGCTTTCACTATTGAGTTTCTTCCAAAACACAGCTGAACACACAAACCATGATAATTGCTAAATAACTGCTGAACTCTTCTTAATAGGTGATGTAACAAATCATTAATGTTAGGTCAGATGGCGTACACAGTAAACATATTTTTAAAGACAATGCTTTTGTTTAACAGTCAGATGGAAAGTATAATGACCTCGGGATCTTATTTCTCTTTTTTATCTGTGCTGTGGTTCTGTTGATTTTAGCAAATGACATAGATTATGGATGACACTTCTCCACTTCCTCCCACTGTGCACAAATGAAGCCAAAAAAAATCCTGTTTTACATGCTGGTGACAACATTTGCAGCCAGTCCACACAGCAGTGATCTGCAGATGAGGTCAAAACACTTATGGCCAACCATTAATGCTGCTTAACAGCAAGTTAAGGTTAGCTGAGCAGGTTAAGGCTGGCATTTCATCATTTTGTTAATCACGAAAACAACTAATTAAAACCAAACTTACCAAAAAAGAATACTGGATTTCACTGGATTTATTCCATTTGCTGATGGGATAGGAACAAAAGGAAAAAAAAGTACTTTTTTTTAATTTAGTTTATCTAACATTAGGGGGTGAGATTTATCTGACCATCTTTTGTGCACTAACACACAACATCACTGTATGCTAAGTAGGGCAACACAGATGTTTCCTTCAATGACAGAAAGGGACAACACATAGCCACAAGTAAGCCAAGCAGCCCAGTAAACTGTGGTATGGAAAGGAGCATGCCTGAATGCGCCAGCAATTAATCAAACCTTGAGCAAAGGACAAAAGCAATGCCTTAGTGGATACACGATCACTAAAATTTGGAGATTTCAAACAAAACAAAACACAACACGACAAAAACAACCCTACAAAGTGTTGACTGATACAAATCATTACAGGGTATTAAAGAGAGATATCACATAATTTGAGGTCATAAGAAAACCAGTCTAGACAAGTAATAATTTATTTTTTCCCATTTTGCCCTTACTATTATGCACTCATCTAAATTAATGCTGTGTAAAAGTGTACGTATTAAATGTCTGTGCAGTTTGAGAAAGGCGGAGGACAAATAAGTGATTCACAGTGGTAATTTGTACTCCATGACAAGGCCAGTCTTCATTGTTTCATTTGAGTTTTATTGAGAAGGTTTAAATCTCTTATCCAACAAACACTAAACACTTCCAGGTTACAACAAAAAGTGAAAACTTAGCTTTTATTATGGTGAAGAGGCAAAACCGCTCATGCTGTCTTAGATACAAAGGATGCAATTACATAAACACAAGCAAAATAT
>JAPZDY010000020.1:8885774-8911911 GCA_029783645.1 Ctenochaetus hawaiiensis | reverse complement strand
AAATAATAGTGAAGTTAATACATGTTTTTTCTCTTTTTTTTGTTTTTCTACATGTTGGCTCTCTTATTGCTAGTATGCATGCATGCAAATGGTTGTTTGCTTTAGCACTGCAACGTATATAGAACACACTTTCTGGAATGCACCCCACTGGATAAATGTTATTTTGCAAGTCTGAAATCAGGAGCCTGCTTTCTCACAGCAAATCTCCTGGTTTAAGCCCAGCCCATTCTGAATATGTAAATGTCTCAGGCACCGAGAAAAACACAGCAAGAGAAAAGCGAGGAGGGAAGAGGGGAGAGAGAGGAAGAGGAGGGAAGCAGAGTGAAACAGTGAGGGAGTGATCAAGGGAAAGAGAGCAAGAGAGTGAGGGAAAGAGAGCGAGCACTCTGAATTGTGAGTGGCTTACGACACTCAGTGAACAGAAGGTGCTTCTGCATGCGCTGTCAGTGTACTGCTCTGCTGCAAGGGATTGCGCGCTCCTTTGCTTCCCACATTTACCGCCCCTGCCTGCCTACCAGCACCAGCCTTCAGCAGCCTCTTCCAGCTGGCTGAGAAAACACCCGGAGAGCAAGGGAGTGAACGAAAACTGCAAGCCACGGGGGATGCAAGCAGCTTCTTTACCGAGATGAGCCATTGAGATGACAAGGAATACTGTTACACAAGAAAACAGTGAACAGGGTTGGTTCACCTCTTTAAATCCTTTTTTTTCCCTTGCATCCGTCACTGAAAGCATGATTACCCGCTTGAATGGATTTAAACCTTACAAGTCAGTGATTGCATCCAAAGATGGACGATAATATGTGTTGACAGATCTGCTGAAACTTAAGCAGGGAGGGGAGGAGAAAAGAGCAAGACAGATATTTAAAAAGGTTTTTTTCTTGGTCTTTTTTTTTCTTTCTCTGGTTGTCTCTTCTCCCCTCTGATCATTGCAGCAGAGGACTGCGGAGGAGCAGAAGAGACAGAGCTCATGCATGCAGACAGGGGAACTTGCACTTCCTACCATCTCGCTGAAAGCTACTTGGATTCCTTCTCTTTCTGGCTCTTTCACTTGAGGAGAACTAAGACATTGTAAGCCTGCCAAGGATCTGGTGTCCACTGAAAAGAGAGGAGGGAGGGAGGGGGGAATTTGTACCACAGTGGAGTCTTTTTTAGATTCGCACATAATTAGTGTTGGGTCACAAAGCAAGACGCTGAATGGAGATTGTCAGCTTTTGGATAGGGGTGAGTAGGAATCTTTTCAAATAAGATCAAATAGTAAGGACATTTTTTTTCATCCCCGCTGCTCTCCACCCACTGCTTGATATCTAACATAAGCAAATAGACTTGCCCTTTATCCTTTGCATTTTCGACAAGGACTCCCTTGACTCACTGTGTACAGATAAAATACGAAAACAAAACGAAACAGGCTATTAAATTAATCAAATATGATGTAAAGAATATAATGTGATAAGTGCAAAAATAATATCCAGAGCGGTTCAATGGACATTTTCTCAGTGGCATCCCTGGATATTAATGCTGATGGATTTCCTTCTAATTGGACTGTATTTAAAGTGGCCACTGAAGAAGCCCCCTGGGTTGATACTGTTTTTATTGGGCATTTTTTTAAGATCGGTTCCCTTGGTAGAGGGGGTCTGTCCAAGGCTGTGCCGCTGCGACAGCAAGCTGCTGTACTGCGAGGGGCTCAACCTCACAGACATTCCCCGCAATTTAAGCAGCGCCATGGGCCTGTCCATGAGAGAAAACAACTTGACCGAGCTGCGTGAAGGCCAACTGGCTGGTCTGTCACAGCTCACCTGGCTCTACTTAGATCACAACAACATTGACATCGTAGAGGAGGGTGCATTTGACAGGTTGAGACGGGTCAAGGAGTTGGACCTCAGCAGCAACCGGATTGAGAGTCTGCCAAATGGTACCTTTAGGCCCCTCCCAAATCTGCGTATCCTGGACCTCTCATACAACAGGCTGCAGGCACTGGAGCCTGACCTGTTCCACGGCCTTAGAAAGCTCACAAATCTGCATTTGCGCTACAATGCTCTCAAATTTGTGCCAGTGCGGATTTTTCAAGATTGCAGAAGCATGCAGTTTTTGGACTTGGGATACAACCAACTGCAGAGCCTAGCACGAAACTCCTTCGCTGGCCTCTTCAAGTTGACTGAGTTGCATCTTGAGCACAATGAGCTAGTTAAAGTCAACCTAGCCCACTTCCCTCGCCTCATCTCTTTACGCACTCTGTACATGCACAACAATCGTGCCACTATTGTTGTCAACACACTAGACTGGACATGGCATTTTTTAGAGAAGATTGACCTGTCAGCCAATGAAATTGAGTATATTGAGCCACATGTTTTTGAGAGTGTACCCAACCTCAAGTCGTTGATGCTAGACTCTAATCGATTGACCTCTGTGGACCAGCACATCCTGGATTCATGGTCATCCCTTGACAGTATTACCCTGGCAGGGAATGACTGGGAGTGCAGTCGCAATGTGTGTGCCTTGGCCTCTTGGCTGAGTGCCTTCAGAGGCCAGCGTGACAATTCCCTGCTGTGTTCAAGCCCTGATACTGCACAGGGCGAGGATGTGTTGGATGCTGTCTACGCTTTTCAGTTGTGTGAGGATCCCCCACTGGAGGTAACTACAGCAGGCCTGTACGCCTCTACAAGGGATCTGTCCCAGGGAGGTTCTGTGTTCCTGGGCCCATTTACTCCTAATCCTTATGAGGGTGAGGGTAGTGAGGTGGTCACCAGTTCTTTCACTGTCACAGTGGGCCAAGATGACCTGGAGAGCACCATGCAGATCCACAAGGTTGTGACCGGCACCATGGCACTCATCTTTTCCTTTCTCATCATAGTCCTCATGCTGTATGTGGCATGGAAGTGCTTTCCTGCCGGAATAAGACAACTGAGGCAGTGCTTCAGCAGTCAGCGCCGTAAGCAGAAGCAAAAGCAAAGCATGCAGCAGATGGCTGCGATTTCTACACCGGAGTACTATGTTGACTATAAACCTAATCACATTGAAGGAGCTCTGGTAATCATCAATGAATATGGCTCTTGCACTTGCCAACAGCAACCTTCTCGGGAATGTGAGGTGTGACCCTGCTTTGTGAGAACGTCTTTATCTGTGATTATCTGGATATACAGTAAGTCACCTTCTTGGATACACTGGGGAGGGGAATATTGCGGGATGGAAGGAATAAAGGGATCTTTTGGACAATTTTTACAAAGCGTCTCACTGTGATATGGAAGGAGTGGGCTTTATGCGGCTGACTTTTTCTTAGTGGATTTACCGCTACTGCTATCTCATGCTGATTTGAGGCCACAGGGCATAATGGGCCCCTAACTCTTGGACCTGTAAATGTTCCACAGAAACACAGACAGGAATACGTTGTGGGCACTGAGGCTTTTCTCTCATGGTTGGATATTTGAGCTTTAATGTGTCTTTCTACTTCAGGACATTTAATTATTGTTTAAAAAGAAACTGGGGACACACAAAAGAAGAAAAAGAGAAAAAAAAAACATTTGTATAATGGTAAACACAATGTTTGACAAGCATTCAAAATATGAAAAAAACATGTTTAAGTTTGATCAAATGTAAAAATTAAAGTCTGTGTAAAATATGTTAAAAGAAGAAGTGCAAGTGTGGACAAAAATGATACAAAATAATCTATTTCTTTTGTAAACTACAACAAAAAATGTTTAAATAAATGAATTGCTATTCACAGTAAACTCATTTGTATGTGAGAAGCTGTCAGAGAGGATGAATGACATAGAGGCAGTCATGGACTGGGGAGACGTCTCTTCAGAGTATCGAACCAAAAAAAAAGATAAAATGAAATACAAAAAAAATGAATAAATAAGAAAAGGAGCTGAGGGATATCTGCATCTCATCTCAAATGTAAAATCCATGTTCTGAATTTTAAATCTCTTCTCTGTTTTAACTCTCATATTTGTTGCTCTATCATTGACTGTGTGGCTCGCTATCAGTGTAGTTTCCTTCCCCCCTTCCGATTGCCTATTTAAGAATAGATTTAAATGATCTATTACTTTTTAATCAGTTGGTATAATTTCATAATATTATATTATTATTTGTGTATCATCCAAGTAAAGAAGCAGAGTTTTAAAGATCTAAAGCTATGCCTTTCATTGCCTCTAACTTTTTGGCTTTCACTAGGAGAAATGCCTCCTTTCACTGAATCAAGCACACCAAAGACAACAATCATTGAAACCATCATACTTATATCAAAATACAATGTCAGATTGTACCAAGTTATTAAAAAAATATCCAGCAGCTTGAAAGGAAGATTTGCACATACCATATTCTTCACTGTGTTTTCATGTGATGTAAAATGTATGTTGAATACAAGGCCATTTTGAGGTGTACACATAACCTTCCTCTGGTGTTCATTGTGTAAAATTAGTGCACTGACAGATGTTGTTTCCTGGGTCCTTTGACATATGAAGTATGTGGTGTGTGTGTGTTCTGGTGTGTGTGTGTAGATGTTTGAGTGTGTATGTGGGGGGCTTGCAGTGAGACGAATATGGAGAATCGCATCGACTGCAGAAAGAGGTAACAGACTGCTCTCTAGTGTGCATTTCATCATACTGTGGCTGCATTTTACCAATTGTGCACCATACTCTACAAAACTTCTAAGCCAGAGGTGACATCATTATATTGAATTTGCAGCGTCAGTGCAGTGCATCTTTTTGCATTGTTTATGTGTTATTTTGCGACAAATTAAGATAATGTTTACAACTTGTAAGTCAGCAGGAATAAAAATGTTTTAAGAACTAAGTGACAATCATTACACAATAAGCTCCAATAAAAGCAAAATGTTATGTTTAAATTTATAAATAATATTGTAGATTTGCTTGGTTTTCTGGTAAGTAATTGCAACAAAGGGTCAAAAAAACAAGTACAGGACCAAGGCTCAATATCAGTTGGATGAAATGAAATATTTGTAATTGCAAATGTTAGTGACTGACAAACAGGCAAATATTTTTTTTACAGTAAATTGTGATAACATGGGATGGACTGAACAAAATTGTAAAAGACTGACAAATCCTAAAGAGACTGACCAAGTGAGCCATGGGATATACATAATGAATTACCTTTTTCATCCATAGCTTATAGAGTTTCTTCCAGGTCAAAATCTTATCATTAACTATGCAGCATCCTTATTAATACGAAGGATATGCTGTGAGTCCAGTATTTTACACTGAAGTACACTGAATTGGATGCATTTTCTCGTTACATCCTTAGACAAATTAAAGTGGTAATAACATGCATTGTGTACTGCTGTTTAAATTCATGGAATATAACATAATTTCAGAACAGTCAACATGGTTTTTATCAGTCAGTTTTCATGTATATGTGTTTATATATAAGTTTGCCTATAGGTTGTGTTTAGGGAGTTTGTCTTTGCACGTATCCACACTAACTGGTGCTGAAGTAACCCATGCATGATAAAAAAAAATAAAAAGGCAGTAAAGTAATATACCTACAATTACTTTAAGTTGCCATGTGGGATTTATGATCCATTTCCTTTTTATTTGACCAAAGCCGTCCCACTTTAAGACTCAACACGGCTGGTCGTCATAACCTGCTATATCATGTGAATGCAAATGACTGCAGTATGTACGGCAGATCATCATGATGGGGACACAGATTTATTCCATTCTTTCATCTTCACATCCTGTCAAGAATTTTCATCCCTTTTGAGTCCTTCACAGCTTCTTAAACATGAAACTGCTGGGTAAATTTGAGGTTGTGAGGCTTCATTTGTATAAATATTGGATGATGCCTGGCATCGAGGCCAGTGCTGGCACTGCTATTGATATCATTTCATTCCTTTCTTGAACAAGCAACCCGGGCAAAAGGTGATGGAGAATGGCTTTAAATAATTTACAAGCTTTGGGTCCTAAGGCTTGACATTAAACTACTTTAGACTTATCTCTTTTGCTATTCACCTTTACCATCTCTCTCTCTAACTCTCTCTCTCTCCTTTTGTCCGTTAAACAAAGTAAATGTAGGGAAAAACATCAATTCATCTTACTGACAATAGATCAAATCTCTGCTTGACCTGAGCTGATGGTGATAATGCCCTGGGGAGATATATGTGCTCAGACAGCATCCATTATAAATGTCTTGATTGATGATGCTCAGTAAAAATCAATATAGATGAGTGGTAACCAAAATGATCAAAGTGATAACAAATGTATTCTTCTCTCCCTCACATTTGAAGCTCAAACTGATGGATGAGGATGATATGTTTTATTTATATGCAAACTGATAATTAATTTTGGAGGATGTTTAGTGGTTGACATGGTGACTTGGTGACAGTCATACGGATCACTGTTCAGTCGGGGAAAAAAAGGTGTGAAATTCTGCTTCTTATAAGAGCAGTTGTGCAGGAGAGCATGACATTTGTTCTATACTTTGCAGAGCTGCAGCTGTTGGCCAGCCAGGGGATATAAATGGGTTGTGTGTACAATGCGCACGCTAGTGAGTGCACATGCAGTTACATTATTTGTGTACTTGTGTGGTTATAAATAAGCACCACAGACCTGGAAATTGTATGATTTCTAGGACTATACTGTAATGCGTACAATGGTCAGATGGAGGTCACAAAGACAGATGGATGAGAAGGTGGAGTTACTGACATAAAGAGCAAAGGTCATGGCAATGAAATGAGAAAATTTGGAGGCCATGTGTTGTGCAAAAAAAAAAGGGGGGGGCCTTCTGTACATGAGGCAATGGTTCAGAGCTTAAGGTCAAACACCAACAAAGAAGATACCCTGCAGGCTCAAACTGTACAAGATGATGCTAGCTTAGATCCTAATAAACACATTTAAGCTTCACTATCAATCAACAATCACTTAAAACAAACCTTCTCCTAGAGTCTTTAGCCTTATTCACTTGCAATCCTGAAGAGAAAAACAGCAAAACCTTTCCTAAAAAACACATGAACAGCAATGAAATATGTCTTTAACAATGATGAATGCATCTTTATGTATTCCAAAATGTACAACCAGTGCAATGGTGCATGTATGTGTCACTGACTACACCTCACTTTGCAGATCTCTGGTAAAAAGCTTGCATCAAAACCTGCAGCAAAGGGGTGGGTGAGTGTGGAGGGTTCGGGGTGCTTGAAGATGCAAACAAATTTGTAAAAAAATAAATTAACCTGGCTTCCTGTGAGGGGTATTGATCAGACAACATTCTGCCATCTCATTGGGAACAGGACTGTGCTGCATAATAAACGCTTAACACCCCCTCATAACTGGATGGAGAGCTAAATCATGGGTGGCAGCATGCACTGCAGTAGGCTGTAAGGAGCTGGCGATGACTAATGGCAATGCGTGGGTGGCTTTTCCCTGCTTCTTTTATAACAGGTGGGTTATCTGGATCAATATTCTAATCATCATCAGCATAATCTTTGAATTCCAAACCTCTGACACACCATTTTCTCTCTTGTTGTAAATTCCCATCATACCCTCCCTCCAAATGCTGCTGCTGTCTTTGTTAGAAATGGGATATTACTGCACTGAATTCTATAATAACCATTAACATAACTCTTTTGTTTTCATAACCTTAATGTATGTGCCGGTGATTAATTAAGAGAGTGCAGCAAAATAATACTTCTGCATTACAGATTCATCTTTAAATAATATATTTAGATGTTGAACAGATGAGATCTTAAAGTTTACTATGAAACCCTTTTCTTCTTAACAAACTGTCAAAATAAGAACTTCACTAAAACAGACACAGGTCCAATAGGTCACCATGAATGCATTCATTACTCAGGCTAAATCTCTGGGCAGCCTATAGCTCTCTACGCCCACTGATTCATTTATATGCACCATACTCTATGAACACTGAATTAATAATAATGACTGAGGAGTCATTATTCTTACCTACATATGGCACTGTAAGTAGAGCAGTGGTGTCTGCTAAGAAGGGCGAAACTGGATAGAGAACTGGCAGCTGAATATTCATTACAGCAAGTCAGAGGGTAAGGAGAATGAAACTGAACTTGGGATCATTTATGTAATTATTATTATTATTATTATTATTATTATTATTATTATTATTATTATTATTATTATTATTATTATTGTGTATTTTCTAGTTAACTATCTTGACAATGCTAGGTCGGATTAGCCCATGATAATGCTTTGTCTTGTATTTAACATAAAGCATCAGGGTCAGGCAGTGAGATAATACATGGCAACAGCTGGGCTTGCATCTGGGGCTCCATGTAACCTGTATAAGAGCAGATGTGGGTCAGCACCTAATATTCCAAGTATTATGATGGCAGAAATACAAAGCTTTATCTAGGTCTGGAACCAGGATTTTCTATTAGTCTACTGTGATTTATACCTGTACGAATTGACCCTGATGCAACTTATGACTTACAAAACAGAATCCATGATAATTTGGACTAAAATTTTCACATCTCAGGTCTTATGGATCACACAGATTTTAATGGATTTTTCAGTCCAGCTGTTTCCTCACGTGTCAATAGTTCTATCAATAGTTGTAATTGATGAGTGGTAATAAAAGATGCCTACAGACATACATTTAACACTCAGTCCATCACCTATGCAAGGAAAAGGAGATCAATAAATTGCATGGTTGAGATTTCTGCCAGTGAATCTGTAATGTAAATTAATATTAATGAAATGAATGAAATGAATATGCTGTGCAAAAAAATACATTTTTTCACTAATAAAAACTATAAAGTCCTGTTTCTGTAATTACTTAAGGGTAAGGGTGCTCATTTTCTTTTAAACATCATCTTCCAAAAAAAACATAAACTAGGGTATGAATATGAGAATTTAAACCATCGTGGTGTATGTATTATATGGAAAATGTGTGAATTAGACTGTAAAAATAAATATAACTGTAACTTTGCATTTACAAAGCAAGTTCAATTTTTAGGAAAAACAGTTCTCAAATCAATATCAGTACAAAAAATGAATTAATCTACAATTCACCAAATTGGCAGTAATTGTAGAAGTTTGTGCCAAAATAGGTGAAATGAATGACATGTTTCATATCTATGAATAACATTTTGCAGCCTCACTGACCACCTTAAATGTAAATATTAGCCACATTGCTAATCTGGCAACATCTTTGCCTTTTCCAGAGCTATAAATTAGCTTCTCCTTACACGCATTCTGATTTACTATACTGGAGGTGGATGAGCTCATCTTAAATGAACAAACCAAAATCTAAGGACAAGAAATAAAAAAAAAAAAGAAAATAAAAAGGAATGCTGCAAAGATATTAAGAAGCATTTTTTTGTCTTCTTACATGATGCATGTGTACTCTTTTGCATAGCAGACAATCATCAGCTGAACTGTTTCACCATTTGTGCTAAATGAGTCATCAGAACAACGGCATCATGCTTCATTATTAAAAGTCAAAACACCTGAAATACTAACACTGAATCCCAAACAACACTTTGAGGAAGAGTTTCAAAGGTACAGCAAAGCGAGACTATAAGAGGTTCTTTCTGAATGAAAAGTTAATACAGGTTAAGGGAAGTAAAAATAGACAGCATTTATCATTTCCCATTTATCTGATCAGTGTCAGGATGAATAAATGCTTTTCTACCCGCTCTCCTTGCTCCTTCTCTCTTCCCTGTCTGTGAGGGCAGATTGGCATCTCTCCAGTAGCCAATTGGCTGCATAAATGGAATTGCCTCATTCTCCAAGTGTCAGCTGAGCAAAAGGAATGTGTCTTCTGTTTACAAAACCTTTGTGCTAAAATGCATTCCTGGTGCAGCAAGTACTTAAGATGCACTTTTGCTAAACATTCTCACTTTGACGTCAAAGCGACAGGCTGATCTGGCCCAGAGGCTTGATAATAAATACAAAAGATGGACTTACCTATGATATTAAATGTAGGCCAGAGGACCAATGGATCCATGATGAATGCCAGAGGAGAGATGGAAAGAAAAAAGAAAAGGCTTCATTAGATATATACATTTTGAGGTACACATGAGTTGTTTCAGAGTACAACAGAATAGCTGTGACATTAGGTGGCCTATAACAATGGATATTGGCATCTTTGCATTGTGTAGACTGCAGGGCCTGCAGTACCACAGTTAAACTGACGATGCGTTTAATGTCTAACTTGTGACAGACATTGGTGGCGATAAGAAGAAGAGCAGAAAGATGACCCTTTAATGGGAGACAGTGCTGACAAACTGAGCTGTGACAGCCAACTGTGATACTGACATTGTATTCTGCCGACAGTGCAGCACAACACTACAAATCTATATAAGTTTACAACACCCACATGGTTCTGTGCACTCTAACCACGGTGCAGGGTTTGATCACATTATGGTAGTTCCAGCTTGAAACAAACTGAAAAATGAAAGTGCTACTAGCTCACAAGTTCGCAAAGCTGTCTCCTACTGAACACAGACTCGGTTGGTGACCTTTCAAAGGAGTTTTTTTGTTTTTTTGGTTTAAAAATATTTATTTATGCACTTAATGATTAGCATACAATTCTCTCAAAGTTCTGAAACAGAAAAAAATTGATTAAGACTCTAAACAACCTACAGGCTTCCATCTGTGTCAGCTGAACTATGCACTGTTGACTGTTTTCCCATTTTGTACTATTTAGGTCCATTACAATTCAGAGGGAACTATTGGACTATATACTCCAAAGCATTTGTATAAAGGCTGTAGTGACATATAAATTTACCAAATAATACTTAGCAGAAAAAAAAAAAAAGATACAATAAGATTGTACAACATAACATATTGTTAACGATTTATTCAGTGCTTTCCATCATTTATTGCCTTAGACACCTTACAAAAAGCAAGTAAATATTACTGACAACACTTCAGTACTTTTAATGTGGGAATTTAAATAAAGAGCAACACATGTATTGCATTTTTAGTTATGTTGAGGGGATTGACTAAATACTTATTCTATCACCTTACTGAAATGACAGTTACATTAACAAGGTTCAAAGCTAATAACTACGACCACCGCTATTATATTTATTGATAGCTGTGGTCTTATTGAATAGCTACAAAAACTAAAGATAACGAGGATCCTTGAGTTACGCAAACAAGGGAAATACAATAATAAATAATAATAGTTGCTGTGAATATAGACTGTTTCTTTTTATTTCTACTGTTTAGCTGATGGCAAATAGTGTATTGTAGTTCAATTTCAATTTTGGAAGCAAACTGTTTATAATCATTAGAGATGAACAAAAACAGGTAAATGTCACCATTTACAGTGTAAAAAGAGAAACTTAATGAAATTTTTTTTGGCCATTTTGCTACTTTCAGTCGTATTACACAGATGAATGAGTATTCACTGTCAAGGATACACACTACTATCAGCACATCTTGGGCTGATAATTGCCATCACAATGGTTTTAAATAAAGTGTGACATTGAAAACAGCGACTGATTTACTAGTCATGAGATATTAAATATCTTCCCACAGTGTCAATCATTTTTGAATGTGTAAACTGCACTGTGATAAATCATATGTCAGTTTGCCAACATGAGATGAAGTCAGTATCCAGGAATTATTTTTTCTTTCTTGTATATTGGCATTGGACAACAAACTAGTCCCTCCCATGAACATACATTCACTGGAATTCATCTGTTTTAGCTTTATTGCCAGTCTGTTAGTGGTATTTAAGGATGAATGTAGTGGAATGTACAATATTTTCCCTCTTGACTGCTATGTATATGAACATGGCACATGCCAGGCAGGCTCTCCGGATTGTGTTTAAAAAACAAATCCAATAGCTTCTGAAAATGAACCTAATACATAAAAAAAAAATGCATTCAAAACCAGCTCACTAATGCCAATGTTCTGTGACAGCAATGCTGCCTTTTGTTAATGCAGTATTAACTGCAATTGGCTAAAGTGTTAATGACAAATTAGAATATTTCACATTGCAACATTTAAGAGAACAATATGTGTAATTCAAAATGAAATGTGCCTCAATGGTTTGACTAGTCTTGTCATTTATTGTGCAAACTTAAAGGTTGCCTGATTGAGCCCAAATGGCCAGATGAACTTTGGGAGTGCAGGAAAAGGAAGGTTCTAACAATGAACCTCTAACAATGCATACAGTAACATGTGCAGTACATGTAAAGTATATTAAACAGAGACACCTTCCACCGCAGTGTTGGGATTCAACATTTGACATCTGCAGAGAAGAATAAGATGAGATGTGGCAAGAAAACCAAGTTTAAGGAAATGAAAAAGATATCAATCAAACATATTGCAGCTCTGAACATTACTGTACGTGAAAACAATAATGGCAAGCATGGAGTTCCGTTGTTATACTGCCTGTAACAGCTGCAGGAGAGGTTATGAAACTTTTTTTAAATTTTCAAGTCAGGGAAGTAGAGAGTCACATAAATGCTGAGTGCTCGGTGAAATGGAAACAGTGGTGAACGGTAAGTTTTTACGCTAAAGGCAAAAAAGAAAAGTATTGTAGCAACAAAAGAAAAACTGATTTGCTATCCATGAAGAGGAAAAAAAGAGGTTAAAACAGTTTAAAAAAATAGTCACTTGTAGCAAATTTTTTGCTAATATTTTCTGCAAAAAAAAAAGAAAAAGAAAAAAGATCTAACACAAATAAACCATAAAAATACAATACTGACAACTTATGACTGCTACAGCAGTGTGATTAATTCAGATAAGGTGCCTCGCGTATTGCAACCAGTATGTTATGATTGGACAGATTCTCACTGTTTGTATGTGTGAGACCTTATTTTTAATAGGTTAGACTTTGCACCAGATTAGCAGGGTTTAAAACCTATTCCCTTGGAGTGTGACAAATAAAAGGGTTTAGAATGTCTTTACACAGATCTGCCTCATGTGTTTTAACAATTCTGACCACCATAATCCATTAAGTGTCAACTTCAGCAGCATTAATTCAATCATTCTCATAATCAAAATGGTTGCTCTGAGCCCCTGCTGCGGGGCTTAGTGATGGTGTGCTGAAAATGAAAAGGCACATTAAAATGGACTGGAGCATGCAATCCCCCAAAAAGGCATTTGCTGCGCTCTGCATGCACCAAGGACATGCAACAGTAAGGTCAGGTTCACACATCGGCAGAATACTGAATATGTCAGCCTCCTGGGCTGGGATTCCTGGATCCGGCTCATCCTCTCCTGTCCAATGGTAAAATTTCCAATTACTCTAGAAACACTGTCCCTTAAGGTGTGCTAAAAACTTGCTAAGACTACATGCTGCAAAAAGTCCTCAGTACAAAATAAGTATTAAATATATGCCAAAATCAACATGATAAATGTCAATTTAAAAACCAAAATTAATTTCTCATTCTTAACAAGGTCCTCTTTGGGCAACCTTGGGTCCCAAACAATTAACCTGCTACTTACCAAAAACCAACTGGGGAGCACTGAATTCTAAGTATACAGTATTAAATACCCTTGGACTTGCTTTACAAGCTCTACAGTGAAACATAATGTGTCTGCTTTGCCTTTTTTTGATAAACCTACACAAGCAGGGGCCCTGAAAGCGTCTTTAATACGGTTGCTATGCAACCACAAAGTCAGCTACTGTCCACTTTTCTGCTATTAGTTGATGTTATTCTAATTTAAAGGGGAAAACACAGCATTTTAGTCATGATGCTGCAAATCTGATGGCATTTTGTGTTTTTTTTTTTTTTTTTTGCTAAAACACTGGGCACAGACCAGATTTTTTTGTTTCACTCTCCCTGTTTTCAAAATTAGCTTTGCTGTAGAAGAGGAAAAAAAACAGAGGAGCCTCATCACTGTTCTCATTTGATTAGACAGCAGAGAAAAAGCTGTGGTGGCATGGTGAATTTCTCTGCACTCAAATTAACACTTTTCAAATTGGGGTGCTCGGGGCATTTCTAATAAAACATGCAAGGTGTGCTTGGTGGATAAAACGAGGAGCCCAAGGGTGCATAAAACAGCATATAGAACCCTTCAGATGCAGTAAAAACAATTACAAAAGGCACCGTTGTCTGCTGAAAAGGGTGTCCAGTGTTATCACTTGCGTTGTGTTTTTCTCTGCAGAGACCAAATTTCTAATTTCAGATAGTTCCTAAATGTTTAGCATAAAATTAATCGGTTTTGCAATCGGTAAGTTGACTTTCACTAAAAGCTTTCTCTTATGTTACCGTCTATAAGCACATGATCAAAATATTATTAGTCAGAGGAGCATAAAAAAGTAAATTATGAGCTGATCAGGTCAAACTATTTTTTCCAAAGCCAGAAAAATGAGAGCAGTGAATAGAAATTATATCTTTTTTTTTCTTTTTTTGTGGAAATTCATATGCATGTACCCTTCAGCTAGTGTTGTTTTCTTCTCCATTGAAAGCATTTGGGACTAGAGAGTAGGAGTGGGAATGAGAGTTGTTGTTTTAGAGCTGGCACTAATGAAGCCCATGGGTCTGCGATGACAATGGGAGGGTGCTTGATGAGAAAATATGTGGTCCAGTTTGTGCTTTGTGTTTGGCCTTGCATGTGTGTCCATTTGTGTGCAACTGTATGTGGAAAAATGACAGGTGGTCTTGAACACAGTAGACCATTTCCCATATTTATTGTGCTTATCGTATGATAAGGGTTGTTCTTGCTATTTGCTGCCTCTATTATTTTTTATTAATTTGACTGGTTGGTATTATCCTCCCATATAATAAATTAATATGAATTAAATTCCCAATTCAGTTTGCTTGTGTGCAGTTGACAGTATGCCGTCTCCATACTTGATATTATCTGAGGCAAAATGGTAAAAAGATTCCATCTTATCAACAATTGAACAGGTAATGCAAAACTTCAGGCTCTACAGCTCAATTCCTTTGAATCTACAGTATTTGTCAAATTTGTTTAAATCTTATATATATGCATTATAACACCTTTAGCACATATGCCAGAAGAAAAAAGAAGAAAATAAATAAAAGAGCAAATAAACAAACCCAATTCCGACCAACTTCACATGAATATTTATATTTTGTTACGTAAAAATCTTTTGATAAAAGTCTTCATTCAACTCTGGATCTCTTAAGTACACAGCTTGGGAACCTTAAATAACTGAGCAGCAATTTCTTTTAATCCACGCCTCCCTGTTACAAGGACATTTCCTCGGCTTCTACATTAATAAAGAAAAGAGACTGAATGTTTCACAGTTGCTTATGTTTCTTGCACAATCGAGCCTTGGCTGTGCTGTCAGGCTTGGTCAGACAGTTGCAAGAGGCTTCCTGTCTTCCTTTGTCTGAATTGATGTGTCACAGACATTTTAATATCCATATATCTTACTATCATCAAGAATTCCTTTTAACATCTATGCCAGGTAGGCTCACATTTTACTAATGTGATCCAGCTCAAGATTTACTGAGAGCCATGGATGCGTTCAAGGTCTTTGGACTGCTAACTTAGCCTAGCGACGGTGCATTGGGGCAGAGGTGGAGAGTGACTAAGCAAGACATATAAGTGAGTAACAGGGAAGGTAAAAAAAAAAAACAAAACAAAAAAAACAAAACAAATACAAATACATGAATAAATATTAAATAAATAAATAAATTCCACAAACATGATTAAAATATTTTTACATCAAAATAGCCCATGGATGCATTTTTTTTTCAACATGGGTTAACCTGCTAAACATATCTGATTGATGTCTTTGCCAATGTCAGTTTATGAGTTCTCTTTTCTTTTTCTTTTTTTACGTGTGATATTTTAAGTCAAGACTGTGCAAACAAATAAAGGAAAAAGGAAAAAGCTGTGTTGACAACATAGACAATGTTACAGTTGTTACTTTTTTAGATCTTACACTTCAGTCTCCCTTCCAAAGTCTCTGACAGTTTGATACTGGAGTGCTGCTCGAACAGAGACAGATGGAATATGGAATATGTTGTTGTATGTTCCATGTTTCATCCTTATCCATTGTCTATTGTCTCTCACAGTGCCAGTAACTTCTTATTTTCTCTACCTGTTGATTCAGTAGACATTTTAACCCTTATTTTCTTACCAGTGTTGAGTCTTGTTCAATAGGAAGCACGTTAGACTACTTCACTGCCAGAGCTGGAGCCAATAAATACCTGATACTGAAGAGTCATTTGACCTGGAGTATTGTGCCCGATTGTACCTTGTCCAGTTGCAGTAAAAAGCCAAATGTTAGCAGGTGTTGGTGTTTTTTTTAATTTTCTTTGTTTGTTTATTTGTTTTTTTGTTTTGGCTAGAGTGAAAATAAGATTATACTGATAAGAGAAAGTGGATTGCAGAAAGTGACTAGCTAGAAATAGTACAGGTAGAATCTTAACTATATTTCTACTTCTACATATTCTATGTATATATGTACTTAACTATCCATATTGCTGACACTTAACTGCAGTATTGTAATGTTGGGGGTGAAGTTCCGTTTGGGTTGGTAGTGGCTGATAAATGTGATACCTCATAGTTTTTGGGAAAGAGTGTTGCTACATGATGGATGTTTTACTCATACATACATACATACATACATACATACATATATACATAGATGCATACATACATACATGCATATCTCTCTCAGAGAGAGAGAGAGATACAGAGAAATATCCAAGCCCAATTTTGTTGGTCTTATAGTGAAGTCTTTTCATATACGTCAAGTGTTGTTGTAGTTTTGACCTCTATTTCCATTAAATCTGTTTTTTAAGCTTACAAACAATTTAAATGATTACCTCACTTTGTTGCCTTTTTTGTTTTCCAGTGAGTTTCCTCAGGATTTTTTTCTTAACAATGAATGAATTTAACTGAAAAATTTAAAAAAACAATTATGTCTTGTGCATGTGCATTTTAAGAAATTACAATACACAAATATGCTAAATAAAACATTAGCAGTAGTTAAAATCACAAAACTGCTTCATTGTAATCTTGATATGAGATGGAAGGAACAATAGAGACTGAAAACAAGTCAAAGGTTTGGAGGACTGAGACTCAACAATGCCAAAATCCAATACAACCAGATGGTCTCTGGAACAAGCATCGCTTAGAGCAAGCTACCTCCCCCCTTCACAATTTACTGTACATTCAAGCCTGGACCCACAACGAACGTCATCCTGTGCCATCCAAAATGTATTGAAGAATGGCACCAAAGATATTGATAGTGTGTTTTGCATAACTGTATCTATTAATTCTAACTGGAACAAATACAGTAGGAAATAATAAAAATTAGATTTTAAAAGCCAAAGATCCTTTGGTATTATCAATTTTAAAGAAGATAAGCAAACATTTAGTTGCTCTCTCAGGTAAAATCATGTCAACATTGTGTGTTTTATGTGTTTTTGTGTAATCACTCAGTTAACATTAAATTGGAGGAAAGGGTCCTGTGTGTCTGGCATCTGGAATAAAGGGAGATAAAACTGAGGATGGAGAAAAAGTATCTAAATATCCTTAACAAATGGTTTTATTTTCTTGGATGAAGCAAAGCACAAAGTAATCAGTGAGCAACCTCTCTTGCCCCTCTTTCACAAGCCCACGCACCAACACATCCCACACTCACAGATATACTGAGAGGAGAAGATGGGCTCGTTATTGGCCACAGTGTAGGAGACTCATCAATCAATCATGAATTAATGGTTAGCCCATCTCATTGAGACACGTGCACCCCTGCAGTCACACAACCGCACACGTATACAGACTCCTGGCTTTGCGTACGAACATGATTCAAAATCAAATCACAAAAGCCATTTCATTAAAGTGAGTTGTAATTCAATAGCCACAATCATTTACTAAATGATTGTTGTAAAATAAAATCACCCAGACACTGTTTCTATGCAACAAATCCTATAATTCTGCGGCATGAAAAATTAAAAGGACCAACAAGTACTGCATCTGGACATTAAACCACAGCAACAAAAGCAACGTCTAATGGTCACAAAATGAGCTTTCGGCATTTTTATCCATTGGGAACATTTTAAGCAATATCATGGTGCTCTCTATAAAACAAGACAACAACTAGAAGACCATATGCCAAATCTCTTTTATGGAGGATTCTGGCATGTTTGGGTCTATACTAGCCATACGGGTCTCTGTAGGGGGTGGTGAGAAGGGATACGCTCTCCAGTCATTGTTGTTTAAGAGGCCACTGAGCCTCTTGATCCCTGGGTAATCTCCAGCTATCTGAGTTATCACCTCTCCTGATTTAGGTCATCCTGGCTGCTTTCAGTTTTTAGGTTGTCCACCATCCCCCACAGAGCACATGCACACACAAAATCTCACATGCAATAAGACAAGAACATTTCAGGCAGCTTGACTACATGCCAAGCAAACACATTAATATGCTGCTCTATCTGGTTTAAACAATAACCAATCTGGGACCAGAGTCACTAATTTTACTGATTTTTCAATGACAGATACAAGACTAACAGGAATTCAAATCATCTACATATCTTAACAACCTGCTCCTGCTTTCAATGGCACTTCAGTAGGGCAAACCCACCAAGTGACTAGTGAGTTGTGTAAATAGATTTTTCCTTGAAATTCAGGACCTCAACAGTGCTCATATGAGTTGATGATCGCATATTGGCTGGTGGTTTTCTCACAAATTGTCTGGTATATTATCTTATATAAAAGTTATATTTAAGTCTTTTGCCAGACAAAGGCTCAGGCTGCATATAGTTCCTTAAAAAACAGTATCAGTAATCTGGTTGATTAAACATAGGATATAAGGATTATGGTCGTAATTGAAAGGGTACTACATAGCTTTCAGTATCACCATGTAGGGCTATTTGAGAGTACAGTCATTATACAATTGTTTTCATTTTCATTTTAAACTAATACATGCACTTAGGTTTTGTATTAAAGTAAGTGATTTTTTATGACACATAGAAAATGTTAAATTCTATATTGTATATAACCCTGAGTCAGCACTTGCTGACTTTGAAAACAATATTTTATTTACATCTAATGATTTAAAACAATAGGAATAATACACCACATACAATAGATATCATTACAGTTTTCACTGTTAGTTGTAGAAGCAAATGTATCATTTTTCAAGCTATATCTGGATGTGTGGTAAGAATGTTTTAATGTGTTTGCTGATACGCCTTCTTACCAGGCTATATATCATTCTAGCTAAAATATCTTGATAAGCCTTATTTTCTGGGATGTGCAGCAAATTATTGTAAGAAATTGTCCATACACTAAAATATATTTAACATTCTATTATTATAACATTCTGTTCTTGTATCTTTTTTTTTATTCTCCAACAGTAGAAAATGCTAAGCCTAATTTCAGATCTGTCTCCAGCTCAGTGTTACTCACCCAACACCCTAAACCCCACCTTAAGCTACATGGCTCTCTTGCTCCGTATCATCTCCTTATGGGCAACACTTCTCAGCTCTGTGAGTAACAGTTCTTTCTCAGCCCTTGAGGAAACTAATATCCTGTCCCCCTTTGCTGTAATGAAAAAACCTAAGCCGGGGAGAAAGGATGGAAAAGTCTGGATAAAGGACTGGCTGCTTGTGGGTCCGGTCTAGGTGTAAAAACATAGTTTTTTCTTCGTTTAATTCCATCAAAGTTCATTTTAATAAGATCTGCAGTCTTCACAGATTATTTTCTTTAAATGTGCTTTGCTAGATGGTATTACATCAATAAGTAGATGTCACTACTACTGTCAAGTATGTTATATTTCATTGTGCATGAAAATTTTGACTATGAGTTTGACTATGATTCTGTTAGGAACACATAAAGGAAAAGTCACATTTTGTGGCTTATCCTAAAAATATATTTTGGAAAAATAATTACAAAATATTACAATATTAAGCTGCCAGTGGTACCAAGAAAATAAAAGTACAAATGGTTTACACAAAGTGAAATTTTACAAGGTTTCTTTGTTCAAACACAGGACTATACGATTAATTGGGATTTAGGAAAAATGGCCCATTTGTCTAAAGAGCCATGAATTCATGTATTTTTTTTTTTATTGAACTGTCCACAAGCTGTAACAGTGTGTGTATATCATGTCTGACTTGAGAACAAAAGCAGCAACATTTTGGGACAGTAAGACTAAATGCATCCATTCACAAAGGAGGGAATTACTGACCTTTGGGGTTAACTGCAGTCTAGTGCCCAAGGCCTTATTCCAAAAGCTACCGATTGTGGTAAGTTCTCATGATCTTGACCTCTGCAGATGTCACAGGATGGGTGAAAACAGCATGTTTCTCACACTGTATAATATATCACTTTCCATTATGTAGTCAACATCCCAGTCTTGCTGCAACACTGGACCATTGTTTAAGGAAAACGGCCAGGAGTGGTCACAGTTAAAGGAACAATTCATCATCTAGGCCATGGGTGCTCTTGACAGCATTCCCTGCAGCACCAAGGGTCTGTGTAGTGCCCTTCTCAAATGTACACTAGACATCATCAACATACTTCTCATGTTTTCTCATTACATGTGATAGGGGACGAGTTCCTTTAGTACTATCTTTACCCCTTCTCACCATTCCTAATGGAAAGTGGAAGCCATGAAACTGCATCATTTTCCGTGCCTTGTCTACTGCCCTTTGCCATGAATGTGTACTCATTTTTCATACACAGTCATGTATATCAGTGAGCTAATATATTACTGTCATGATAGAGACATGTTCACCTACACTGTGTACTGCTACTCAAACCAACTGTATTATTAAGCTGGCCTCTAATAGGATGATGACCAATCCAAACCTATACGTACAAACAGGAGGTTGTACTCACACTATGACCACACTACATCTGGCCTTAAACTTTGATAATCAAATTATCTTTTTTTTCCCATGAGAACAGCATATGATCATAATTAGGTCATGACTGCTTCTCGAGAGGAGGAGAATGCAAGCCAAGTGTAAGTGGCAGTGTGTTAAAAACGGATGAGGACAGCTTTCACTGTAAATCTAAACTATTTAAAAAAAAAAAGGTTTTTGTGGCATGTCACCAACAAACACAAAAATATGCAAACAGACATGCATCTCCATCCACTTCAGTGTAGGTGGCAGTAGACAAGCACTGACCAGAACAATTTATATCATGTGAACCCCCATCAAACTTTCATAGGCATTATATCTGCAAAATGTAACAGATCCTGACAGTCCCAGCCACACACTGGGCCTTGGAGCCTCCCAAAAAACAGAAAAAAGTGAAGCCAATGGACGCTTTCTGGTTGCACATGCCTCTGTTATGCCTTAACAGAGGCATATGCAACAGTCGGTGTGTAGAAGCAGGTTTGGATACATCTTAAAATGCCAAATACTGATAGAAGAATTACCACCTTGTGGTTCTATGCCTCTGCAAACCAGTCAGCTATAGTTTACATCCATGTTCGTCCAGACTTGTATAATATATTTGTGAAGACTTTGAAGGAATTAGTTAACTGAGTGGTCTTAGGTGTATTTTTTTAAAGTTATTGGTATATAGAGATTTGTTTTCAGTGAATAATTTTAAGTGAGAAACATGATGTCTTCACTTCAAGACCATACAGAGAGGTACAAATTATGCAGGGAGAGCTTTGTAATAGGTGCAAGGACATACTTAGTGTAAGCAAAACCATTTAGCTTGTGGTGGACTATAAAGCCTTAAATATGGATGTTGCTGCAAAGAGGCTACAAATTATAAAAGGAGAATGCTCCACACAAGTCAGAAGATCTTTACAATCAACACAGCTTCCAGATAAGTTCTCAAAATTAGTGTTACCAATTCAGTATTCAACAATATGTGAAATATGTTCACATTTTGAGGTCTGTTCCTGAATTGTGGTGTTGAATAATGGCCAGAAGAGAGTTTTTGCAGTACGGTATGATGTCATAGTAAAGTTGGATACAAAATGTCATTAGGTCATTTTTTCATCCTGTTAGACATTTGAATGAAGTTTTGTCATTATTAGCAAAGTAACTCTGCGGATATGGAAGGAACATGTTTTGGTGAGGTCACAGTTCAGCAGTTCATTCTTGAGTCCAAGTGAACTCTGTGCCAGATGTAATGAAATTCCCTCCTGGTATTCAAGAGATATTCATTAATGAGAAAAAGTAGATGGATGTCAGGTCACAGTGACCTTGATCTTTGATCTCTGACAACCAAAACCCAATCGGTTCATCCCTGACTAGTAGAGCTGTACAAGTCAGTAGAAGAAGAAAGTAAGAAAATGTAGAAATTATGAAGAAATTCCCTGTAGGCCTCCTAAGATATCATATTCACAAGAATGGGATGGATGACCAAGGAAACATAATGCCTTCTGGCTAAGGCTGTTGCTGGCACAGAGGCATAAAAGAGACAACTCCCTTATCCTCATTCTTCACATCCATAGAAACAGTTATACTCTCTGCAGTGCAGTGGAGTGTTACCCACTTTGAGCTTGAGTTTATTCAATAAGCTTGTACACACATGCATCATTCATAGAGCCCCTTCAGACGGAACATGTTGCAGGCTCTACTTTCTTTACTGGCTTAGAAAACAAAGCTGTCTATAATATGATATACTGCATCACACTTTGTGATCATTTCTTACTTCATCTCAAAGGTAAGTCAACAGACAACATGATGTTTTTGTTCAGTACAGAGGTTCAACATAGTGCATTGAGTACATGTGGGATACAGGGGTTCATGATGTCAGGTGATATTTTATACCATCTCATGTTTAACAGGGAACAAAACAACCCTAGGCTTTGTTTTTACGTAGCTTTTTTCTGGCAGGAAAGCACATGCAGGGCATTGGAGAGTGCTGGGATAAAGCATTTGTGCAGTGATTAAAAAAAAAAAAACAAACCTCCGCACATGGGTTTTGACTGACATTAGCTAGGTGGCTCATACTCAATGTATTGTAAACAGAGGGACAGATACAACATGCTTAAAACACATAGGGTAATAAATGCACAAAACTTATTAGAAACATATTGGGTCCAGACAATTTGCTCCCACCAAATGGACTTTTATGTTTCTAGACAAGTAAGATCATATCAAGCACCTTCCAAATGTTCTGACTGAACTGGTACTTGACATTTAAGACCGTAAACAATAAAAACTGAACAGAAATTTCTAACATCGACTGATTCAAAGCAACTATGGATAAAATTGGAAAGGCACTGCCTTAATCAGTGAAGATCCATATTGAAAGGAAAGTAGACGAGAATAATTAAAATGGCTCGATAGGTGGAATAAAATAAACAGACAAAAAACAATACAAAAACAAAAGAAAAAATAAGAAAATTCAGGCAGATACAACCTGATCTACCTCAAACATTATGTTGTTCACCAAAGTGGGACTCTGTCAAGCAGTCATTTTCTAGGCAATAGCACATAGCAAGCACTAGTGCCAGTGTAAGCACACAATGAATTAGAAGAACAAACAGAGAAAATTGATAAACTCAGTTCTCTCAGTTCTCAGTGAGGTGCTTTTTGAATATTGACAATGCTGACAATTTTAGTGATGGCAAAAATTTTGGCACTGGATTTGAAATGCAACACATGCATAGCAACTGTCGTTAGGGAGAAAGGATTAATAAGACCACTCTGATGTCACTCTGGCTGGCAGTTTTACTCAAGAGTGTGAGGGAGATGCAAAATGGTTACTTTCAATACTTTGAAGTGTTGGCTTCTCTTTCAATAACTCAACTGGTACGACATGAGGTGGAGCAGTGGCTCTGCAGGGTCTTAGTTAGCCACAAAAAATAGCAGAAACAAACTAGAGATCCGTATTAGATTGACCAAGTCAAAGATTGTAACAGTCAATAGATATTAGGATATTATCGCTTGCTTGCTTATATTGCTTATAAGTATGTAATACTATTTTCATGAAAAAAGAACATTTGCTAAAAAAAAAAAAGCTTTGTTTACATATAATCTCACTTCATTGTCTTTAAGGTAAATTTTGCACTTTTCATGCAAGAACAGTTATATAGATGTTTTTTTTTTTTTGTTTTGTTTTTTTTATGGGAGCACAGAATAACAACTTTTGACCTCCCCCGTCAATGACCTCCAGTATTTAACATATATAAGAAAATATTATACTGGAGACAGGTAATATCATGTAGCTTACTTACAAGCGAATGATGGAAAGGCTAGTGAGGTCTCAAACCTAATCCCTATAGATCCACAGTTATCTCTCTGGTAATGTGACCTGCTGTGGCACAGAGACTTCCTTTTGTCCCCATTTGGCCCCCTTTCGTAAAGTAAAGTAACAGCAGTTTGTAGCAGCTTTTCTAATGGCTTATTATACAAATGAACAAAGCCCACTGATGGCATTTGTGTACAACATTAAAATGAGCTCAAGAAGGACTCTGGCATGGCTTTAGACTTACTTGAAAAGATCAGAGTAAAACAAAGTAAATGAGGAATTGCCAGCATGTCTCGTCAATACATAAATACCGAAGTGGATTCTCAGAAGAAGAGAGATTCAAAGTGTGAAGCTATAAAATGAAAAAAGGAAAAAAAAATCTGACATTAACAAATGATAATTGTTGTATCACCATCCTTTGAGGATCACTGTGCAGGCAACAAGGATCCTGAGACAGATGGAGGCCCATCTGAGCAAACCCACAAACCATCAAACCATCAATCAAAGTCTGTGTGTTTTTATGGGGATGGGCTGTGATGTTAGTGTTAGCATCTCCCTGTCTGTCATCGGGAAAACAATCCCACAAACTCACAAAGTCACAAACACATTCACAAACACGGGAGTTGTTAAAGCAGTCCACAGAGTCTGAATGAAGGTTGGACGACTGGAGAGTGGAAGACAAAGTTGACTCTGTAACTTCTGCAGACAACGATTTAGCTGCACATTTACCATTGTCTTAAAGAATATTCCATATCTCTCAGTCACTGCATTCTAGCTTTTACATCTTGAAAGGACAGCATCATTAGGCACCCACTAGCTTTTGCAATGTAACACGTCAGCATCCATAGGGAATTGTGGATAGCTGTTCAAGTTTGTGCCTCGCTGCCTGGGGGGTTGGTGGTTTTGGCAGCTCTCTCCAGTTGACTAATTAAAGTCTAAACAAGTGCATAAATAAATACAGATGGGGACTGCAATTCATTGGCAGCTTTGGCTCCAAACTGAAAGGCTGGACTTACAGTAGAGTCAGACTAGTCAGACTTGTCCAGTCACACAGGCATAAGAGACTGAAATATTGTGTGTGTGCCTCTGTGTGCATGTGTGTGTTTGTGAGAGAACGGACAGAATATAAAAGAAAGAATAAATGCGAGAGGGAGAGAGATAGAGAGAGAGGAAGAAAGAGAAAGAGAGAGGAAAAGAGAGACAGAGACAGAGGGATAGGATGAAAAACGAGCCCCCCGTGATGCTCAGCTATGATTTGCACTGCCATGTTGAGTCAAGCTGTATGGTATCTCAAGTCTGAGGCAATAAACTACTGCCCATTCCAAGAGAGCGATAAACATTCTGCAAAAATATTGCACTATGGAAAATGTCATGCATTCTTTTAATTTATTCATGCTTGTGGTAAGGGAAAGTGCTCCCTTATAATCAAAAAACAAATTATGTTGTATGCCATTTACATTTTATCAAAATAGCTTTATGACAGTGACTTTATGGTATAAAAGACATTGGCATAAAGCAATTCGCCTAATGACAATTAATTTTTTTGCACCTTTTATCCTCTAAAAGACAATTTAGAGGATAAGGGGTACATTTATATATGTACCCCACTGTAACTTGCACATCTTCCGTTGACTCAGTAAACTACACATCAGACAACCCTGAGAAATAACTACATGACCATCTATTCAAATCCAGTGTATTTACAGGTAAGTGAGACGGGACAGAAAAGCTCAATTTGGTTTAAAGGGATAGTTTGGGATTTTTGAAGTTGAATTGTGTCTGTGTGTGTGTGTGTTAACTTTTTAGAAAAAAAAAAGTTACATTTTTGTAAATGTTAAAACCATACCAATACACAAAGTTCATTAACCAAAGAAAGTCTAGACTTCTACTTTTGCTGTCAGTTATGCAGTAGGTTATTGAACATAATGCAGCAGATGGTTAAATAATTATAATTCAATTAACTGCTTATGCAAAATTTGAATATGCTATTGCTGCATAACAACTGCACAGATGCATTTTTATTTTAAACCTCTTCCTGCATTAATAAAATAGCAGCCCTTCTTAAATGGTAAGAACTTCAGGACTCTTAACAT
>JAPZDY010000020.1:8827979-8849196 GCA_029783645.1 Ctenochaetus hawaiiensis | reverse complement strand
TTAATACAAACCTAACATTTTTAAATAAGATGGCTGTTACAATGCAAGTTTTAGACAACAATTTTGAGTTTTTCCGATGACAGAAATTTGTTCAGATGAGATCTTAACCAGCCCATCATGGAAGCATGTATTACATAACAAAAAAAGCATGCTTGTTTGGATCCCAAAAACACCAATTAAAAATCCTTAAAAACAAAAAGTGATCCGTAACAAGCAGAATTTTAGGCTGATACATGTAACCTTTTTGATCATCAAACCATAGCTTGCTCCACACCCCAATTACTAAAAACAAACAAACAAACAAAAAAAGGGCCTCTATCAGAGGCCCTTAGCAAAGAAAACACTTGCGACTGTGGGATAGACACACTGGACTTCAGGGGGCAGCACAAACACCCAGCACTGGGAGTGTCACCTCGCTGGAGGTGCCACTTTACCCATTAAGACGTCATCAGGAGAGCAAATATGAAACACAGCATAAGTGTATTTTGCATAATATGGGACCTTTAAGATAAGTCTGACGACAGCATGTCTCAGATGGACACTTTTGAGTAGTAAATAATAAAGCAGCAGATATGCCATTGGAATTAAATTTGCTGTAATGCTGTGCATGCACATGAACTGTGGGAGGTTATTTTCCACTATCACCCAAAGAGACAAACCATCATATTACAGCACAAAGATAACAGCAACAAATTTATGCAAATGACTGTAAAGATTTATATACACCAGCACCACACTTGACATACAAAGTGTTTACCTCAGGGCCACACAAAGACGTATCAAGTGTCTCACCCTAAATAACTTCATTTGTCAGAAGTTGTTCTAATACTCAAATAATTTTTTCTTTGTCCATTTAAAAAAATGACACGAATGAAATGTTACTGTTGAATGGTGCTTTCAAAGGTTTGACACAGCTCAGTGATACAAATGACTATGCTCGTCATAGTGACTTGGTCCTGAAGGACACAGAAGTCTTGGCATCTCTTCAGGCCAGATGGATTAATAAGGGCGATTAAAAGTCTGCTCTTCATGTGCCACAGAGAAAAAAACACAATTACCACTTGACAAAAAGCACCACAGGCTTTGTGTTTATGTTCAGCACACTTATGATACTGAAACAAGTCTACATTAAATTTTCATGACAGCAAAAGCAAGGAACTGGACAAGATAGACAAACAGTGAATGTATCATTAATTGTCATATCACCAGTGAATGATAATTCCTTAGTATGTGAGATGGTTGCTTGACCTACCAGATCAAAATCTTCTATGCAGTTCAATGCTCCTTTCAATCATTTTTAAGTAACTGCAGTTCAATGCTCCTTTCAATCATTTTTAAGTAACTGTTTTATTTACCTAAATTGTAAAATGAAAGCATGAAACCACAGGTGGCAAATCTAAGCAGAAAAAGTTAATACAAAAACTGACCCACACCACACATGTTGAGCTCTGAATGTCATTGAACTGCTATAAATAAATGTCCATAGAAAACCTAGGATGGCCCAAAGTCAATCACTGCCAAAACATAAAGGACTTACACTGAAAAATATCTAAATCTTTGCACGTAGAAAAAAAAAAGTGAAGTGCATTATTATCAGGGAGCACAATACTCAGGAAAAAAAACTTAGCAGTTAGAGAGAAACTAGTTTGAAACTTGTGTTTATTTTGGCAATATTCTCTCTCTATTTGAATATATTTTGTATCTCTTTTATGGTGACAGGAGCATAATCTTCCAAGAAGCAAAAGAGGAGATATAAAAGGAAATGGAAATGCTTCTCTGAGACAGAAGCTTTAAGTGTTTTGAGCAGAATTCTTTAAAAACCATCTCAAGTAAAAGCAGCACCAACAAGATTGACCTCAACATACATCAATCACAGCATGTGAGCCTCTTATTCACCTTCCTTACGATTCAATCCAGTTTCTTTTGTCTCACTTCAAACAAGGTTAAAAAGCCAGCAAATAACCCATAAGGTTCTCAATTTTACCTTTTTCAACATCATATTATTCTAAGTGAACAAAAAGCAATTCTCAACATGAACTAGCAATTACACTGAGAGAATTGCAAAACTAAAATGTCCTGAAGAGCCAGGTAGATGAAAAGCAATATGGATATGTAAGCTCCGAGTCTATTCTCTCTGTCACAGGTCCCTGAAGCATGCATGAATTTGGAGTGTTTTTACCAAACTTCTGGTTAGTTGGGACCTAAACTGGTCTTTTTAGTTTTACACTAAGAGGTGTGATACATATTTTTAATTACAGATCACTTCCAGAGGAAATCGTGTACTGCAAAACATTCCCCCTTGAAAGCCTTGTAAATAAATAAAGGCAGCTTCTCTAATTAAACAAGAAGTGGCTCTCATGCAATAAGCATGATGCCTTTCTTTATCCCTAAGCCTTTTAGGGCAAAGTGTGCCTTGAAGTTAAAAGTCTTTTATGAAAATGTGTTTTGAAAACTGTGAAAACACAGACATGTATTAATAAATGCCCACTTAAAGTGCAACAAAAAGTCAGCATCACCCTTGGGTCGTTTGCAAAGCACTTGGCTTTTAAGTTTGAGTTTAATTATAGATTTGGAGAAAAGGTGGTCACAGCAGAAATTAAAATACACTGATATTCACACAGAGGAGACCCAGAATGTGTTAGAGTCTCAACTCAAAAAAGCCATATATGTTTCCTTTTGCATTACTCTTACATTTCACTGAATGGTTAATTTTATGCATGTTATACCAAGGCAGTAAAGCTCAACTGGCATTGCAAATGCTGTCTTACTCTGCTATGAGTCAGTGCAACAAATTAAATATAACTGTGTCCTACTTTTAAGTATTAGTATAGATGGGAATAGACAGATTGCTAAGACATGAATACTGAACCCTGTTCTGAACCCCCTATACTGATCTCCTTGACAAAATGAAGATTTGACACAAGATGGGATAAATAAACAATAATTCAATATTTCAGTGTAGCCAACAGATTACACTGAATGGATGCAGTTGATTTAATCAGTAATAAAATAAATATTTAATTCTAATGGCATAAAATGTGCTGGGATATTGATCTTTTGGGTTTGCTGTGGTTTAATGTGGCCCCTAGGAGAGAAGCACTGCTGTGCCCAGCGAATCTCGACTGTTTTGGGATTTATCAGTATTTATCAATGTTGTCTATCAATGTTGTCTAACAATGCAGAATTACTTGCATGGTGTTGCACATGTCCTTTTCATTCTTTGTTCCACTGTAATATCGATATTATCAAATAAAATAACATTACATACCATTATCGTACTTTTTATATTTAGATTTTTCAGATTGCTTACAACACTGTTTAGCAACTCAGGATGAAATTTAGTTTTCTTGTTCATCCAGACAGTGTGCGAGGTTCCTTCTTGAAACACCTCTGCAAAAAAACGTGCATGTAAAATAGAAAGTACAGCATACTAAGTAAACTGAAAGTTTGAAAAGATGTGAATTGCACCAGAGCTGCACAATATGACCCGTAAGTTCAAATGTTTCATCATGAGTGAAAAAGATTTGCACTTTTCCCTGTTCTGTATGTACCAAGCACATAGACTGAACAGCCACACAAACAGACACAGAGACACTCTCAAAGGGCCTGTGTGCATTTATGCTGGCTAGCTTTCAGTTGCAGTGAGGTGATACACAAGTGATACACAAAGTGCAATAAGAAAGGAGACGCAAGGCTTAAATGTACTTTGCTCTATGTCTGAACAAACCTACAACAATCTAACCCATAGGCTTTATTCTTTCCGTAACTATAAATGTGCTATAAATAGCATGAAATGTACAGCATTTGTAATAAAAAAAATCTTATCTCTAAATTTAACATTGGTAACCTACAATGCATGTAAACATACACATTTTCTACTAAATGCACACCGATAATTTTACTGCCTACAACATTGTTTGTACTTCCTTATCTTTCTCTCTGCATTGTCTGATGATTCATAAAAACAACAATGAAGTTTTTACAGCAGTATGGGCGGACCACCTGTGTGTAAGTCATTCAATATAGTCTGTATCCCTTAAATTACAGTATATATAGAAAAAATAATCATGATAACAGGAAAAAAAAAACTATATGAACTGCTTATTAATTAAGACTTGTGAGTCACTCTTAATTGCAAAAAGATTATGCTCATACACTCCTTGCCCTTACAGTAGGAGGTGACATTGGCTGTGACTGCAGAGGATTTGACAGAGAGGTAGACAGATATAGTGGAACGATGAGATGCTGTAGATAGAGGAATGATTTGCCCATTGTTTATATGAGACACACACACAGTGTGCTGTATCGTACAGTAGCATATGGTTCACTGCACAGCTGGTGTGAAACTGTGAAAGGCTCATGACTGAAATTTATATTGTTCATCTTTTTATGTTATTGCACCTATTACAGACACCTGATAGAAGACAAATCTTTGGGCATTTCAGAGCTTGTAGAAGAGTTGTGGTGTAAAGAAGAGTGCTCCCACTTTTGCTTCATGGCTCTGCTTTTTCGCTGACTCAGAGCATGCCAAATTTATAGTGGAGCATTTTTAAGAGAAGAATTAGGGGGGAAGGTTGTACAGATAGCTCTTGTGAATGATGGGGCACACCTTGACCAGGATTCATAGCTGATATGGTTGCAGAGCTGTTCAGTATTTGCACCTTCAGTACTTTCACTCAAGATGGTCATCACTGTCTGTGGGCTGTCACTGCTGTGATGAACAATGTAAGCATGTTTGTAGTATTTTTTCTTGGTCTTTTTATTTATTTTTTTAAATATTAAATAAACATTTTTCAAAATTTCAAGTGACAAATTGCTAAAATTAATTGTAAGGTGGTGTGAATAAAGGGTGGCTTGCAAACACTGCTGAACAGCTCTGCCTGTGCAGCTTGTTATGCTATGTGACATAAATGCAATAAGGTGTGACAATACCATCTTGTTATTCTATTCCTATGTGAGCAAGGGAATAGTAGCCTACATACATGCAGTACTTAAGATCTGTCAACACATAGTTAAATATATGTTGAACTTTTAAAGCACACATAATCATGTTGAACGGCAATGATAATAATAAGAAGGGGGCTCGATGGTCATACAAGAAGATTTATCAAAAAATGATAGTGACTACAGTTTCATAATAACCTTTTTCCACCTGACCAACACACTCAAAACGAGTGAATAGGAACACAGGTATAGCTGCAGCAACATCATGTCACACTGCATGATAGCAGCTTTGAATAATCAATCAGTCTACCAGGCTGAAGTTATGCTCTCTGTTAAAGCCTTCTTTCAAAGTGGCCCACATCTGTCGTTGCATGAGCTTCATGATGATTACGAAGAGATATCAACCTACATCTAAAAGATAGCTGCATCAATGTATTGCTCTTGTGTTTCTTTGCTTTTGAGTTTAAGCGATTTCAGTGCAATAAGAAACTGAACATAAAAAGAGTCATTTCAGATAAAAAGTCATTTGAAAATTAGCCATATTCATTTTCTGTCTTGGATTGGATTGTAGTCCTACTTTTGTTTACGTGTTGGCCCTGACATAATTTTCTAAGTGATTATTATTAAACTATTCTTAAATTGCATTAAAATGCACAGATTTATATTCCAGTATTCAAAAAGGGGAGCATGCCCCCAAACTATCCTCCTGGCTAAGGTCCTGCCTTGTGTGTGCATTTATAAATAATTCATCCATTCACTTGTTTGCTTCAATAATAACACTTCAGTCATATAATTTATTTTGATATCTATTGTGGACATGGAGGCACAATTGGCATAAGCAAGCTATTCTGGGTTGCGTAAAACCGATTGAAGTTACAAGGACTGCATTGATTAACCCTGCATTTGGCAGAATGCATAATAAACCAATTTGGTCCGAACTGACTTTACAAAGAAGTACCCTGACTGAATGGATAGCTTGATCAGATAAGCCACAAGAGACCATGAGGGCTCTATTCAGTTTTAGTAATCCATTATATATGCTATGCAAATCAACAATACAAAGACCATGGTCTAATCTGTTTATGTAATGCACAAGTCCTGTCTGTCAGTGTGCAAAAAGGTCAGAAATTCTAAATAATGGATGCAAAACACTTAGACAAACTGATTTTAATTAAGCCCTGACTCAAAGCAATGAGCACCTTTGAATTTGTTATTATGCCATTATGTTTATTATTAGTGCTATTTTCTTCTGGTTCAAACACAACATCATGCAAACTGATTACATCCTATCAAAGAGGGACAGACAGCCGGAATCCTCTTCAGACCTCATTACTCCTCCAGTAAACTGACTAGAAGGGAGAATGTTGTGTCAGTTAATCCTTCAAAGGTAATTGTAGATACCATACATTAAAGCACAAAAATTTAAGGTAACTAAATAATCAACGTATTATGTGACTTCACAGCAAGACAGAAAAGGAAGGCAGAGGATCTCCAACATTAGTGCTATGTTAGAGAAAAACATACCCCATAATTATTTTGGTAACTTGCATGTCTATGATACAAAATCCTGTAATTTTTAATGCATGTATCTGTAAAAATTCTTTCACAGTTTGAATGGTGCAGTGTGTGATACTGAATCAGGCATTCTGTCAGCGTTCTGCCACTGAATCAGATGACTGACTCCCATCTAATGGAAGCATCACTTTCAAAACAAACTCAATATACAGCACCCCTCTGGGACCCCCTCCATACTAAAAAGAAATAGCTGCCTCAAATCTACGGGGATACTATTCAGCGCCCCCTTCGATTGAATCTATAGTCTGATACGCTCTTGCAGGCTGTATATTTCTTTACTTTAAACTTGGCCCCAGTGTGGGAGATTGATATCCAGTGAATATAATAGAAGCAGAATAAGCTTTTTAAAATCCCTGTAAGGAGTGCGATGGAGTGTCTAAACAATAAGTAACCAAATGGGATTCAAGACAGTCTCACAACTTTGACTCACCATTTTACAGAATTTACTTTGAAATGATCTTTCATGAGAACAATATCAGATGACTCCCAGTATGTATTGGGTGGATGAAAAGGAAACATTAAGTGTCAACACACCCATCTATTTCAACTGATCTAGCCTGCCTCTCTTTGCTTATTTTTAACAGAGACGTCATTTAACAACACTTGTCTATTTAATGTATTATTTTCAACTGTGTGATTTAAGCCTTTACATAATCCTTATCCCAGATGGAGTACCTTTTATATAAATTCAGAACACATAATGTAACTGCAGTGTAATGATATAACACTTACCAATTCACCCACAAGACCCGAGTCAATAATATTGCATATTCAGACATAATGTAACACACTTAACACATACTCTAAGGGTTGTGTTTTAAATGTTCAAACTGATTCACTACTTTTATCACATCTTTTTAATTATAATTCTTTTTAAGAGAATATCCTGATGTTTGAACTAGACCTTTTAACAAATACTGGTGTGTACTTGACTCATGTTAGACCCTATTTTTATAGTACTAACACATAGTAGGGTAATATATTTCCAAGGCCTATTACTAGTGCACACAACTAATCTGATATTTTGCTATTGAAATATGAATGATATTAACTCTGTAACCCTGTAGGACCAACAAACAGCAATCAGTAAAAAATGCAACATAGTAAAATATCTGCTTTCAAGCCCTGCAGCCAGAACATTTTTAATGTCCAGTACACAACTATATCTCATTTATCTAGTTATACAAGGCAGTTATCGAACACAGAAGACTGTGTGCTTAAAAAAGCACAGACCTTTCCTCAGTCCCAATACTGACGGGAAAAAAACACACTTGCCAGATGTCAACAGGAAAAATACATGATGTTAGTTGGTTGTAATGTATCTCTATATTTATCACCCTGTGTCAACACAGGCTTTAACAATTAACATTGAATCTGCCAAAGGCAAACATCAAGAGGCTCTACTTGAATCGGTTTCCATACACCTGTGTGTTTCTGTGTCAGGAAATTATGATGAATTGCTGTATTTTTTTTACCTAAAACTATTAGTGTACCTCCTTTATGAAAACCTCAATTAAAAACCAGCTGATGCCACCAAGCGTGACATTGAAACTCAACAAGGCTTCATGTGCCAATCAAACAGCACTGATCATACAGCCTGACTGAGGCACTTCTTATTAAAAAACAGCCTTTATTAATCAGATGTATTCAGCCCTCGAATGGATCTGATTGATTTTCCAAAAAAAAAATCTTACTTACCTTGGTCATGAGGACAAAAAAATACATAAATAAATAAAGGAAGAGAGACAGATGAGCAATTACAATGCTCTAGCAAGGAGTAAATAATGCATAGTACGCATAGTTGCACAGGGGTGTTGATTTCTTTGATTTGTTCTGTTGTCACAAGCATAAATCTCACTCCCAGATTCAGAGTTCCTTCCCCAAAGAAGTCAGGTTAAAAACTGTGTGAGTTTTGATGTCAAGTTGATGACACAGTTCTCCCTTGTTCAGTTTGGCACAGAAGCTGCATTTGGGAATGGGTGTTATGTATGTTGCCAGAGCCGACATGTAAACGAGATATTAACAATATATGGCCTGATGGTCCATTTTGCATATTAACCAAAATGTGGCTAATAAAGACACTAACAGAATACTGTTAGTTAGTTCAGCACCTAAAACCAACTTTGATTGTTTTATGACAGTGGCAAAGATGATATCCTGCTTCAAAATTTGTAAAATAAAAACAAAGTCACTCCCCTTGTATTAAGGGAACCTTACGATCAAAGGATAAATGGCTTTGTCTCTGTAAATGGGTATATTTGTTCAGATTTTGCTTTAAAAAACAGAGAAAACATTCAAGATCCATCAGCACTCAAAATAACAGCAGTGTAGCCTTCTTTTTAAATAGTTCATTTGAGTACTATATAATTCCATCTAGCTGCAGCACTAGAAAAATCTGTCAGAGAGAGTCAGTCACTGTGTAGGATGGCTTGTCTTTCAGGTTTAAACAACTTTTCATGTCTGCTGACAGCTTAAGGTGAAGGACTGTTAGGATTAGGGATGCGTATTTTCATTTGGTTTAGAGGTATCTTCAGTGGAAGAAAAGAAGACTGCAAATAGAAGTAACTGCAGAAATATTTTTCAATTGCTAAACAGCAAACGTGTTTCATCACCCACTATCACAGATGTGCTAAGATTTATCACAGTGAGGTGATGCTATCATGCCATTATTGATTAAGTACAAATTTAATTTCTTTTTATAGTGAGGTTTTGTTCACTGTTTATTTTAAACCCTATGTGCACTTAAATAAAGATAATACAAAAAAAATTCTGCATCTCCCAATGTAATGAGCTAAGCTGAGTCTTCAGTCTCTCTTTAAAAAGCTGGGGTTCAGTTCTTTAAGATACAGTGACTGAAAATTTAGAGGTTACGCTTCTCAATTCTCTCTAAATTATTCTTCAAAAACTAAGAAACTTCTAAAGAGAAAAACCAAAAAGCCGCCTGCTGCAGGAATTCAATAGAATTGGGGTCATATTGGTTAAGTCCCTAAAGTTAAGAAATGTTATGATTACAGTATCTTTCAAGTAATTCTGCTGGCATAAGAGTTTGAAAAAAAATAAATAAATAAGACACTCTCAATGGAAATTGCTGCAGTGTATGAGTTGCTTCCAGCCAAGTGAAATCAACAACTTTGAGCATGTTTGTGAAAAAATAAATATTCAGGAATTAAACTTTACTCATGCATGGCACAACACTAGTTTAGTCAGTAAAAAGATAAAAGACTACTAGATCTATACACAGCCTCTATAGATACAGAGTCAGACAAACAGGCAGACATGTAGATGAATTCAACTGGAAGACACTTACCTGTTATGGTGAGTTCAAATCACACAGCACATGTGGGAAAGAGGAAACAGAACAAAAAAAATTGGCAATTTTGAAAATTACAGCAACGCTCTGAGCACTGTCAATCATATGAAATCCAAAGGTAGATGGTCAAAGCCATGACTGTCACCACAAAACCCAAAAGACGCAAGCAATGTGAGAAATGTTCTGTTTTCTATTGGTGAGTAATTGTTTGAAACAATTTTCCTATTTCTTTTAACCTCACTGTATTAAAACAATTACCAAAGTTTGAATTGTCTTCCGGTTCAGACGAACTGAAGTTATTTTAAGTAGTATGACAGATGATACCAGTGCAGATCACAGCACTTTTGTTTAAAGTATCTACTTGAAATATAATCTATCTATCTATGAATGTATATATTATATAACTATAGCATACAATCCTGATCTTACTTAGGTTCATGGACTTCACTGTAGGGATGAGAAATACAAAAAGAGCTGATGGGTGACTGACAAGATTCTGAGGATGACTGGAATTAACGCTTTACTTTTGAAAGATCTGATAACAGGTTGCACATTTATATATTTATTTATTTTGTACTTGTATGCTTTTAAATAAAACGCTGCTTAATCTTTCGCCTTAATCCTTCAGCTAAATGACTGTATTTTCCCTCAACACTAAAAAAGCAATAATGTTGCATGAAATTAAATAGCACAAGATTATAAAACAGGCAGTCTTTTAAAAGATAAAGGCTGTTAAGACTGCATATATAAGAACAAGATGTCTTCTGCATCTTCTATATTGACTACTAATGATAACTGTTAATACAACAACTGAGAATAGGTTTTAAAAGGTATACAGTGCTATGACAGCAGGGTACATCTTTTAACAGCCTTACTGAGACTTTAGTCTTAGATTTTGCTTTATATGTGATATGTCCTCAAGGAATAAAGAGAGGAGGAGGAAGAAGGGAAGATGGAGATGACAATCAGAAGGCAAAGGGAAACATAACTGCATTAAACTCACCAACAAAGCTCATGTTCAATAGTGTCCCTGCCTCTCAAGCTCATGTCTGGTGATGAATGAATAGCCACACATCTGTTTCCTTTATCCCAGTGTTATTTGTGATTGATGATGACAGGTATCCAGATCTTTACACAAAGTGAGCGGGATAGAATAAAAATTTCCTCCACTGTGCATAACATACAAAGGATATTACTGGGTGGTTGCAGCTAACTCCATTCGCTGAAATGCCAAACAAGGTCCCCTATGCAGTATTCTCACAGCTGTCCTTGCAAAACACAACAAATTGTACCTTTAACATTGGGACTCTATCCGGTTCACATGGCCTCTGAGCTACTACCATCCATAAAGCTGGTGTGATTGCTATTTTACAAGCAAAATGGCATTTTTAGAGGAGAGGTTCACAATTTCAATATGCCTGACCTTTTGAGTGCTGACAAGAGACAGGTGGAGCAACAGCTGTGGCCTTCTTACTGCAAAGCTTATCTCAATCTTCTGGAACATTTTGTTGATTTCAGCTCTGTCTAGTTTTATAACTGGATGACAAAATGAAATAATTGAGAAAATTTCAATAAAACTGTCCAATCAGTCAATCATTTAAACATCACATTTATTCATTAATCCATCCACTGTGACTCCTTTGATAATGGCAGCTTTTCAGTAGCTGGGTACTGGTGAGGAGATTTGTCAAGAAGACTGTGTGTACAAAGTCCTCTATGACAGTATCACCATTATGTATGGTCTAATGAAGAGTATTGATTTTTAGAAGCAATGACATGACCTGGATGAAGTAAGTGCGAGTCTAAACAAGAATCACAAAAGACACAAAATAAAAACTGCCCTAATAATGAAAAAAAGGGCAAGGAAAGAAATACAGATGGGCCTCAAGACAAGAACCACATCTTCAGTATTGATTTTTGAATGTGTGTGTATGTGAAAAATAGAAAAAGAAGACATAAATGTAAAGGGCATCTAAGGCTGCAATGAATAGATTTTTTTTTGATGAAGGTGGTACTTAATTTCTCAACTGATTAATAATGTTGTTAATACAATCTCCAAAAAATAATGTTGCTGAACTCATAGGCTTTATTCTTACTGCCTGACCAAAGCTCACGTCACCCTGAAAATGTGTTTATGGGACTACAAGAAATCCCTGGCAGATAGAAGAGACTTTTTCTGCTGATTCTATTTAAAATGTTATTTTTACCTTAGAACACTGGGCATCAGAATTTTGCAGAATTTCTAAAGCATTAAGCAGCCTGTGCATCAATTAACATAATAATTGGAAAGATGTGAGACACCATTTAAAAGCTTAGCAGCCATTTTGGCCAGCCCTCTGCAGTTCCAAATGAGGGTGGATCATTTGTAAGGGAGCCAGATCATCTGGTTATGTTCCAGTTATCATTGCATCGCTTCAGTGAGCACAATTGAGACAGCTCTGTTTATTAGTTATATATATCCTGCATTTCATTCACTCTGCACAGTCACGGTAACACTTTTTTTCTCTCTGTCCCCTTTTATCTGTTTCTCCTGTTCCAATCTAATCTAATGAAATATTTCTCTGGATATCAGCACAAACATGTTGGGTATCTTTATAATACAATTCTTTTCTGCCACAAATTTTTCTACATTCACATTTCCTTGTCAAACATCTATCACCACAGGTTTGGCCTTAAAGTCAATATGGAAAATCAATATATCTCATAATGCAGCTGTTTCTCCCTCACATCCCTTAATACAGAGGTTTGTTTATAGTTATTTCTGTTTTTACTAAGCAATAAGCGTGCAGGTTCTCTCAGTTTGTTATGCTTCAAGCATGAGACATTGGTTATCAATGTTTTAGGTCTGGTGTTGCCTATGTATCTCTAACTGGATTTATTGGTCTTCAGTTATTTGGAAATGGTTTTTGCTCTCATTCATTCCATCATTTTCATTTATTTTCATTAATACATCTTACAGAATATAGATTTTTTTCCTGCCTAGTCAAAACATCTACTATGCATGCTTGTATCCCAAGCAATGTTTGATTAACAATATGATGGAGGCCTGAGACACCACCCTCCTCCGCTCAAACCAAAACATACAAACACACATGCATAAAAATACCATATCTAAATGTTTACTAAAAATGCACACAGAGATTCTAAATTTAGCCTTAAGGAAGAATGGCAACTTCTATATAAAAAGCCATAGGAGACTTAAATAAAGTTTAAGCTCCTCTGGATGACAGATCTGCCAAAAAGAAGAGGACATGACAGCCAGAAGACAGATTTTATGAAGGCTATGGTAATTCCACTCCCACTGTACCCAAAGCAACTACTGACACTTAACTTTTTCTCTTAGATGTCACAAAATGGTGTGTAAAATTTAGAAGTAAGTGTGATATTAACAATGGCACCTTCTATAGGATTTTTTTAAGACAGAGGCAACAACCATCAGTGAGTCAGGACCAGGAATTTTAAGACAGAATAAGAAGAAAGAGGAAGATGAGAATGAAAAAGAAAAGGAGTGACATAAATTAGAAATACAGGACAGTCAATCCAGCAGAGCTACTCGGACAAAAGTCATCATTCAGTCTCGGAGCAATATTTCTAAAAAATTAAGCACAATGCCTGTTTTGGGTATGATATGTTTATTCTGCAGCGCAATGGTCTTGAACCCCCACCCTTTACATCAAAATCAATAATTCTGTTTTTGAGATAAACTCTTACATTCACCACCCCACATAGAAGACAGGTCTGGGCCAGATCTGGCGTTAGGCCAGCACTGCTGGCCGACTGCTGGCATGGCAAGTGGTATGGGCCACCGGTGTGTCTGCAGCTGGCCTCATGCTGGCCCATGTGTGGGCCACCTCTGGCAAACCACATCTGGGCCACCAAGGGGCCATCATTCTTTGTGGTATGTGGGCCGAGTGTAAGTGCATTGTGTGGGCCAGAACTGGGCCAGACCAATTTTGCTATGTGGGACACTATATCCACCATGACATCAAAATTTTGACCACTATAGGCAGCAGATAACTGTGACTGGCCCTGGTGCAAATACTTTGCTCAGGCCCTCTGTCTAAGGAAAGTAGCAGTGCACAAGTTGCACTGATGAAGCTTACACCAGAACCACAATTCAAGACCATGATGGAAATGAATCCATACATCTGCTAATTACCCAAAAGCATGATTTGTTTATCAAAATCTTTGAAGAAAAAAGACGTACACACTGTGGACTTTTACATTTGAGACTTTGGTCTGAGAAAAGTAAAGAAAAATGTATTTACGACTTCTATGTATGGGTATTTTATTTTATTGCATAAGTGCATCCTAGTAAAAAAAAAAAAAAATGGGTAGCACCATGTACATTTTGCCTTGGCTACCATCCTGCAAAACATCATTAATATATCACACCATAGAGCATTAAGAATGTATTTAGAATCATACTGTAAGGTTCTTTGCATAAAAATGTCTACTTATAAAATTATTGCTAACATTGCGTGCCCTTGCAAATACCATTGGCTGATGACAATGAGTAAAGTCTATGTATTTCTTTTTTTTTCAAAACCAGCAACTTGAACATTTCAGTATATTTCAGGAAAAATTAATATTCTGATATGCATTCAATTTTCAACAGCTTAGTGGTTCTAAGGAGGAGCATGACATCAGTCTCTTTTCTCATTCTCAATTTATTAAACAACATGCATCATAACTTTGATTTACAGTTTCAACTGTAGGCGTATTTCATGATAAATCTCTTTCTGAGGGTGTCTCTGGAGAGTCGTTGGTTAGGATGTCAGATGCTGTATGGACAGGTGCTGTAATAGTGGAACTGAAATTTATGGATGCACGCACTGTCAACAAACAGCTGACGGGATTTCCTTGGTTTGACCTCGTGACTTTGTTTAATTTTAGAAGAAAACTACCTGTGATGTTGGGGGGAAAAAAGCAGCTAGAAGTTTGTCCAAGCAGATGTCAATTGGTCAGAGGTTAGAAGGGGGCAAGCAGAGTGCGATTATTTACTCCTGGCTGTTTACCCGTGACAGAGTGATTCAAGTGGAGGGGTTAATAACTTGGCGTGACCTCAGATCAACACTGACAGACCACTCTCTGCCTCCCCTATGTCAACGTTTTACACGCCTTGCTCTTTCAGACAGATAAAAACTGTAACTAAATTATGACTTTCACAATTCAAATGGTTTTACCAAAAACATGAAGCCACATAATCGTAATTTTGAATTAATGTCTAACATCACGTCATTATTATAAAATTGCCTATAATGAAGTGAAAATTATATTTTATAGTCATTTATTTTTCATGATCATTCTGTTTTTGTCTTTTATGATAGAAACAGCAGATGGATGATTTGAGGGAAAATAGATATCAAGTAGTCCTAAATTAAAATGAGAGAGCACAGCCGTTACTTTGACACAACAAACAATGGTTTCTAGGGTTGAATGATGGATACATAATACTGACTCAAAGACAGGGCTTTTTTTTTTTTCTTAAAAATTACATTTTGAATGGAAGGGCTGAGCCATCAGCTTTGGTTTACAGAGAGAGCACACTTAGTCAGCTCAAGATTGTCCAGAATGCTTTAAAAATTTTTACACTGAAAATAAGGAGGGATTGCATTTAATGTTCCTTTTGTATTTCCATTCCAAATTTTTGTTTGGACCCTCCTCGTTAATGTAGAGGCCTAATAGATTAAGGCAATGACCAACAGTTTTAATACTGTATTTCAGCACTGTTTCTGTTTGTTATTTTAGCAACATGGAGACCTCTTGTCAATACAGCACCCATTAATCTTAGCTATTATTTGCACAAAAGAGACAGAGAAGTCAGGCATGAATGAAAATGGCAGTGAGTTTAAAATGCTTTTGCAATGCAGTCGCAAACAAAAGACTGACATAGCATTAGAATTAATTCATGCTTGAAAGCAAACTGGTTTAAGCTGCACATTTCAAAGTACAATTTCTCAACAGTGCAATCTCTGGCTTTCAAACCTAACAGAACTTTGAGCTCTGGGGTCGGATATCTCTTGTCCAAATGCAAGTTAGTAGTTATGTAAACTTGTAAAAGGTTTTATGTAAACAAGATTGTTTCTTTGAGTTTTGCTCAAAAAGCCAAATAATCAGAACTCCATTTTAATTATAATGCCTTAACTGTAATAGCGTGATCACGTGAGACCTTACAAATGCACTCTGCCTCCTCTCATCACTAGGTTTTTAATCAGGGAGTCAAACAAATACAAAACTGAGCAAGGTAACTAAGCAAGGTAATTGTACCTCACTGATGGTGTAGACTTATAGCCTCTGTAGTAAATGTCACTGTTTCCCACAGCTGAGAGGTAAATTCTAAAAAAGCCTATACACATATCAATAATGGAAATTGATACAATAGACTGATAACAAATAGATGTTAACCAAAAACAAATGAATGTTTATAAATAGTCAGTAAAATGAGGGCTTAGTGTTAAGTAGCCTGTAATTTGTGGATCCAAATGGCTTCCATCTGCCTGAGTTTTTTTTTGTCTGCCCCTCATACCTCCACATTTTGAAAAACTCAAGCATTTCCTAATATGTTTTACTGATAGTTCAACCAGGAGATTTTCGCAGCAATTTAAGATGTAAGTGGTGATTCAACTGTGACATCAGTAACATTGTCAAATGAGAAAAAATAAAAGTAAAAAACTGGGGCTACTACTTTTGGAGCTATGGAAGTGTGAATTTTCTCTTTTTTATTATTTGAAAACCTTATCCAATGTGTTTTTGCAGATGCAGATATGAAATATAGTGGCAAGGTTTCTTTAGCTTCAAAAGTCTTCTGGAAATCATCCTGCAGTCCCAAAACATACTGTTTCCATAAACATTACAGGAGAGCATATGAGTATGTGACTGGTTATCATCTTTTTAGTAATGTTATTTTAAGATATAGATCTTAAAAGGCTTATGTGGATAAAACAACAAACAATTATTTTTTCCCTCATGTCTGTGCTGATCCATGATGTTATTATTTTGTCTTGCATTGCACACACACTGTGCAAGAAACACTCACAAATTAAGTGTGTCCCCATGCCTCTCTCGCATTTCAGGGGATTAATCTGACCAGCCGAAAGATATTCAACCAGCTGTTTCTGTTTTTCTGTTCATAACAAAAGGGAAACAAACTCACTCTCCTCCTTGTACTTATTTAATAGCATTAATCTCCACTATGGGTTTCGAACCACAGGCTATTTCGTACATAAATACATGTATGCTCTTTCATAAAGTCTTGAGCTTAAATATCCTGCTGGAATAAAAAGGTGTGTAGATCTAATGTGAAACCACGTGGATCTTGAGTTTAATCTTAACCTCCAAACAGAAACAGGATCAGTCAACAGATAGTCAGTTAATAGAAAAATTTTAAATGGCACACATGGGCATATTTATATGTTGTTCTAATAAAACAGTCCATTTTTTTGTTTGTTTGTTTTGTTTTAACTTGCAAGTGCAGTTGCAAATTCATTTCAATTGTTCGACCAGAAAGGTTCTCAAAGGCAGTAATACACAGTTGAAATGGCCTTAGTTAGCTGTGGCACACAGACAGTAGTAGCACACAAACATGGACTAAACCCTTTTTATTTGGAGTAGGTTTGCCTCTCTCACTTTACTTACTACCTGACTTACTTGTGTGATTCTTCTATTAGAACACATCAATGATCATATTTAATGTAATTACGGTAGTACTGAGTTGGATGGGTAATTATAACCAATATAATATCCAGAAAAGATAGTGTTTATGAGTGTTGGTTGATTACAACCATGGAACTGCAGCTGCAGGCCGGTGGGGTATGTTGCATGCTTCTGAGGCAATAAATTATGCAAACACCTTTATTACATTGCATTAACTTGGCAACCAGTTCAACCAGTAAAGTTAAGCTAAAGATAACCGGGGGAAAAAATTCCTCTGTACTTGATGAACCTTATTTTTTACATTCAAGTATACATTCAACATTCTAGCATATAAGTGTATGCTTTTAACTGCATACTTAGGGGTGCCAATTTAGCATCATGCCATTCTGTTTGCCCAACTGGGCTCTCGATTTACCGTCTTAAGATAGAGGCCAAAGAATTTAACCTACAACTGAACAAGTAAAAATTAATGACCCCCTTTTGTCACTATTAGGTGCAAGACACAATGATGAGAAAAACTGGTAGCAGATAATATTCCCTTGTGTTAATCATCAATTGAACAGTTATCATTCAGAGCCTGTGGACCTTTGGATCTCTTGCCAGCTGATGCATACTACAGTAATTACAACAATATTTTAGAATTCTCTTGATCAGATCTTTGCACAGCATCACTACTTTTGTCAAATTTGAACTTCTAAAAACCTAACAAACCTGTTTTATTCTTCTCTCTTGCAAATATTCCATTAATTTCAGAGTTTGTCATGAGTGCTGATACTCTCTGAACAAACCATGAATTAGACTTGTCTGCAATAAAAATGATTGTTTAAGAAATTTCCTTTAAAATATAAAGTGCTACGAGATGTTAAGTTGTTTTTAGGTAAATTCATCTTGACTTAAAAAGCTCACCATAATAAACTAAAGCAAAAAAATGCAAGAGATCTAAAAATATCAAACATTCTTGTTAAAATTTGTTTCATTTCAAGTATCACTCATCTACTTTAATAGGACAAAAAATAGAGGACAAAAAATGAATTTAAATGGGAAACCTAAATTTCTGCTTTATCGAACAGTGTATTTGTTGATGGAACACTGTTTAACCATGCATTCTTTCTGCGATTCAATGGGTGAGACTTATTCATTCCACCCCAGAGCAAATAAGCAAAGTTTTGTTTTTAAGAAATAACAGAAATGCTTCACTTCACAATTGGTTGCATTTGATGCCTCATACTGCTAATGAAGCTAGCAGTGTAATTAATGAGATAAGCAGCAGAGACTTTTGATGAGGCTTGCATGTGACTGTGTCTCAGGGCCACATGTGGTCACAGAGTATCTCTGAGAGGGCTACAGCCTTGAGGTGAGTAATCACCCTCAAGGAGTTTCTATGAGAACAGCCCTCCTCAATACATTAATTAGATTTCTACTCTCACTGCACTAACCTCAAGGTAGGTCACAAGAACTGCAGCTTCTCCGTAACCCTATGTCTTTCCATCTCTCTTTGCCACTTGATTCACTCCCTCTCCCGCTTCTTGTCTTGCTCTGCCAGCCGCCTATCTCTCCCACCCTAACTTGCTTTGCCTATATACCCATAGCTCTTGCTTGGCTGCAGGCTCTTAGGGTTGCCCAAGACTCTGGTCTATTCTCAGTGACAAGTCCTAGTGGCCATTACAGAAAAACAGAGCAGCCAGCTCCAGGCACACAGGCTCACGCATCTTATAAAAATATAAATAAATAAAAAAATCAAAGTAATGCACTAAAGTCAGATGATATGAACATTCTGTGAATGAAACTTAAGGCACAATTATGAACATTGTATCATGTATATTAAACACAGAATACACAACTTAACAGCAGAATAATAAAATGAAGGAATAAAGCTGATTTTAGCATTTACAGAGTATGTACAGCAGTAGCTCTCATATGTATATATTAAGCTTGATGTGCAATGAAAACAATGTACAGCTTGAAAGCTTACCATGTAATGCAACTGCACTACAATATTTGTGCTATATAGTGTAGCTTGTGTGTAAAGCTTTAAATTTTAATTCTGCTCATATTGTCTTTTTCTCCACCTTATAAGACAAAGTTCATCCTATACATATATAAAACTAATTAACAGCTAGGGTTTATTTTGACAGTAGCAGTTTAGTAGTTTAGATCAACTTGTGCACATTTAGGTCAAGGAAAGGCAACTACAATCAATTTGTAAAGGTTAGCAGAACTCATGGTGATGGTTATATAATAAACACATTGCACAGATAACTTTATAAGAGTATACAAACCAGGGCCACCAATATTGAGAAGTCACTCTTTAAATCTACCAAACTCCTTGATTTTTTAAAAAAGTATATCTTGCTGCTCTCTGTGAAACTTGGGCTATTCTCTAGACAATAAGTAATGAACCAAGGACCAGTGCTAACTAAGTGCAACACTCTAAGCCAACAGGGCTTCCTGATAATATTTTCAGGTTTTGAAATGACAATTAATATCAGGCAGTATCTTTATCTGCTTTGATCTTTGCTTTAATACAATGCCATGTCTATGTCAAGGAAAGAAAATAATAAAAGAAGTTTGGAAAATCCTTCTTACTTTCAAATTATTATCAGAAAGCTTTCCTTTACATTTATAAAAACTGTTTTCTTAGATCATATGTAATGCATTGCATTAATGCATTTAAATATACACACAAAGCAAACTTGTCCTATTATAGCATCTACTTAATCCTATCTACTTCATATGCACTGTTACTCCAGAACTGCATGTCTGCAGGGCAGAATAATTTCTATCCCACTGTATGTGAATGTGCCATGGCATGTACATATCACTGGAACAGCTTGTTGCATGGGTACATAGCGAGAGCAGGGGGGAAAAGGCATGATAACAGCATTAAGTAAGGAAACTGGATTTATACGCAACATAAACCAAGTCAGCTTTTAGTGGGATTTTGTAATTATTATATTGTATGTTTGATTCACTCTGTAGGTGTGTTCTAAATAAAATGTATGAATAATTTGCAAGGTTAAAATTTTACTGTTTGATAAGGCCTGTGCAAAAGCCCCACAAATATGCAAGGCATTTAGTTTACTCATACTTTCATATTTTACAATGAAATAACACCAAAAAGACCATGTGCAGTAAGCTTAATTTATCTCCTTAAACTTTTTAAGATATATCAAGCCTTACAGTGTTTATAAAAATGCACAGCAGTGTCCGTCAGCAAAGTTCCCATTCAGTTTTTGCATTTTTTTCCACAGCATTTCAAAGTTTTACACAGTCTACAATTATAATGCTTAAAGAGACTAGAAATATCACTGGTGAAGATGTTAAAACTTTGCTAATAAACCAACCAACCATATGTGAACTGAGTATTTTTGTTTGTTTTGTGAGTATTAGTTTCTTCTTTTGTTTTTTTCGGAAACAAAAAGAAGACCAAGAGTAAACCAGTGAATGCAATTAAATGTTATTCGATGCGTAGCTCAAGCTGGGTGTTGGATTCCTTGTGATGAAAAGCTCTAAAATCCAGACAGCATTCTCCTACCAGTGTATTCATATGTTGGGCATAAGTTGCCAAAATAACGTTCTTAGTTTAATTCAAAGCATGACACCAGATCACAGCATAGTTTGCTATGAAAATTGGCTGTTTGTGCACACAGGACCCAGCACTTCATTTTTGTACTATGCTTTCATATGTCAATGAAACAGGTGTTTTCAGCCCTGTCAAACCGTGCACCTGAA
>JAPZDY010000020.1:8795355-8810081 GCA_029783645.1 Ctenochaetus hawaiiensis | reverse complement strand
TTTCATTTGTACTTTTAGGACAATGGCAGTTGAAGAAAGAAGAGGATACAATCTGATATGGACAGCACAAGCACAGAGAAAACACACACATTTCACTGCATGTGATCAGTCAGCCAAATTGTTGATTGAGCATTCTTCATAGCAACTCCCAGAGGAGCTGTGTGAGCAAGAAGGCCATCAGTCTCTCCCTAATGATCATCCTACCTCACAACGCCTGTTTAGTTTTATGTGCCACATTCAGCTAACAGTGAGATTAGTGCGTTCGCTATCACACTCCCTAAATCCTTCTCCCTGCTGCTCACAGGTCTGCCGAGTTGCCCCCTTTACCCGCTGTGGTTTCTGACTATGGCTATATTCTGCCTAGGCTCCCTTGACCCAAGCTGGTAATGCATTACTCCCCAGATCAATTGATAGATTGGCCCTGTCGGAGCTGCCGTAACTAAATCAGCTGCTCCTGATGATTCAGCACCAGCCAGGGAGTCGGGCCTGCTGTCACCAATCACAGATCACCAGCAGCTGAGACAGGTATGGACATTCTCCTGTCACTTGAACCAAATTTATTGCTAGCTACCACATTGATTAACCTTGTGCTGTGGTTCAAGCTTCCTATAAAAATTTGTGCGTTGGGAGAGGGTGTGTGTGTGTGTGCGTGATTGTGTGTGTACGCCTGGATAAAGAAAGAGGAGAAAACATAAGGGCAAGTGGATGTTTACATTACTTCTGTAAACTGTGCACAAAAAGACTTTCACTGTACAGGCAGTTTACAGATTTTGTTGACAGCTAGAAACAATTTCTCAAGAGATGCACGCTTCTTGATATTTTATTTATATATTTTATTTTTTATATGCAATTTTATCAAATATATTCTGTGTTGGCGCATTGTTGTTTCATGTGTCTTTTGTAGCAGTAAGTATAGCAGTGTTCTCTAATATGGAACACTTAACCATCTTGCATTATTGTTTGTGTCCTTATTCTTCTTAATCTTTCTTGTTAACAGAGTGGGATGCAGAGATTGCAAAACGTTGGTATATAAGTTCTTCTTCAGGGCTTTGATTAAACCACTATAAAGTCATCTCTGCTGGATGTCTGAATATATGAATATGTTTGTTTGACTGCCATTGATACAATGCACTTCAAAGGTGGTGTATTGCTTATTTTGTTAATTATATGCTTTGAAGCATTTTAAAAACAATGCATAGGGATATGTAAACAACATGGAAATCTTTTTTTTGGAGTGGGTTTAATACAGTTAGGCTTATAAATCCTTAGTATCACTGTGAACTCCTGAGATGAACTCTATTTAAAGAGCTGGTTGATTTCTTTCAGGAGTTAGTTTCAGGCAGTGTCTAGTATCTTACAAAGTAAAATGTAAATTGTCGTGACCAAGTATGTTATATCTTGGACCAGGGTAGTGAGATAATCCCATTGTGCTTGAACCCCGCACACTGTAGTTGCAATATTTTGACAGTGCTAAAGTAAATCCATGAAAAGCACAATCTCTAACAGGTTCATAGCTCTTCACGCAGCAGTGTGAATAACATTTGACCAACGGTCTTCCCTGTAACTGACTGTTTAAGATGAAGAAAATAAAACAAAAAAATTATCAAAAGAGCACTATCTCAAATTGTTCAACTAGGAGTAAGAACATCTAACGTTATGTGGTTTGTATTAACTGATCTTAGGATTAGACCTAACAAGTTAAGATCTCATTTATCATGATATTTACAGCTAGCCAATGCATCTAAATTATTCATGAAAAATATACTTTGTGGGCAAGCTTAGAAACTATATCCTCACAAATTCACTTTTGGTTGTTGATTTACCTTCATTGGGAATGCTGAGCTAAGAAGTGGAAGCATTTTGTTCTTTGTGTTTCTGTGATTTACTCTCTGTTCTTTGCTAGGACAGCCAGAGGCTGTCAGCAATCTCCCAGCTGTAGCCTCTAAAACACAACTCATGGGCCTAATGAACCAAGGCACAATTACTTTAGCAAAAAGCTGCCTTGACTTAAGAGGGGGAAAGGGCATCTGAGTCTTCATAAACACGCACATGATTTTATTTTTTTCTAGAGTACTTAAAAGGAAAGAGACCTAATGTAACCTCACACCCTGAGAAAACAATGGATGCACAGCTTTTTTTCTGAATGAGATGACTAAAACTTTATTTTATGCATATCACAAAACTGCAGCAGTCTCCACTGTTAACATTTAACAAAAAATCCCAATTCTTGTGCCTCCAATTTAGCTCTCTCAAAGTGCAATTAATAAAACAGGTATCCATGCTGATAATATTAAAAAGTAGCTATGATAATACCTCAAAAGCAAATTTTCCAAGTAATATGTGGCATTTGTGAGGAATTTTAAAGTATTCTTTGCTTTTGGGTGGGTGGGTGTTTTTTTTTAAATTATTTAAAAAAGTATAAAGGTAGAGCACTGTGACAACACTTCGGCTACTTGTGGAGAAATCTGAGAAATAGTGTGCAACAACAGGATAACAAATCTCTAGAAAAAATAGCAACAACAAAAACTCAATAAGTAGATATTTGACACAAGATGAAGGTCATTCCCCAGCACCCAGACACACAAATGCATGCAGAGTGTAAAACCACTTCTCATTGTTTTCCTTTTAATATTCTATTACAACCAGAGAGGATCTCTAATCTAATAAGAACCCTTTTCTAATAGCTCCCATTGTTTCGAGACTACTTTATGAGCACGGATGCCACAACAAATACACATTACTAGGTTGAAGGTTATAAAGTATTGCCTTATGCCAGCAGGAGAACTGATACTGTAGAAATCAATACAGAGCAGGCTTTCCAATAGCCCACTGGCCTCAAATGACACTTAATACATGCAGGATCGACATATAGTGCACAACAGTACCCAGACACATAGATTATTGTTAAGATTTCATTTTGTTCATAGAACAGAAATCTCAATGCATTAAACAACACAGGGTTAAAAATAACAGTCTTTCTTAGGTTGTTTAGGATGGCCTAGATTTTCACAGTTGTGAAAAAACATTAATTGAACTGACCTTAGTATCCCCCTTAGTGAATATTAGTCTTTGGCTTCCCAGTAATAGAAAAAGACAGTCACAAATTACAAAAACTAATAATAATAAAAGGTTTTAGGCACAAGGAAAGGTTTATAACACTAACGCTGTGTAGTTAACACTTAACAGATAAAAAGAAAGGAACTGATAACAGGTTCTGAGAACTATTTCAGTGTACGCACAATCCAAAATTTACCGCTCCCAGCATTACAAATGTGTAAACACCTTTTGAGATTCTTCATCCACATGTGGCAACACTACAATTCCTTATGCCACGATGCCCAATATGGACTCCTGAGTCCTGGTTAAGTTGAATATGAGTACATTACAGACATTTTGAACAAAGAAATAACTCACCAACGGTCCAGACCCATTATGGTTAATCTAAGAACTCAGGTTGGCCTGGTAAGTGCATCACTGCGCAAATAATATGCTCTGCCTTTTCAGTCGAGTATGACCCTGTCTAGGGCTTTGAAAGGTTGCCCAGCTGATTATCTCTCAATTTTACCTCAAATTACAGTTTCCCTTAGAACATTGCAAAAGATTGTTTTAACTCTATTTAAATTTATCTTTAGTATCCACCATATAAATAAATATATGATATCAATAGTTACTAATATATCAATACGTTATTTGTATGATTATAATGTTTATGAGCAATTATGTAGTTTATTTATTCTGTGAGCAATGATGTTATGGTCTTTGTGCAATTTCTTACAGTAAAGAGAGTTGAGAAGGAAATCCACACTTCCTCCCTCTTCATTTTATGTATGTAGGAACCCAGTGTAAGCTGTTCTTTAATATTCTTTGATGTATGCATATCTATCGTATGTATGTATGAAACTCAGCCACTCAGCTTCATTCTCCGTTAGCTTTTTTACTCTACATAGTATAGAGGGGCATTACTGTATTATAAATTATTTTATATAATTAGTGAATATTTTTGTCTTTGTTCATACATGTAGTTTCAGTAGTGAATATACACAGACCAATGTATCAGGCATAAGTTATTCAGACATCTTCAGTGTTTTCAGCATGTCAAAGAGCTAACTTTCAACATCTCCTTACCTTTTACTGTTTCCCATTTTTTTTCTCTTAAACCTCTCAAAGACATCAAGAACAAAAAATGAATGCAGTCAACAAAAAGCTTTAAAGGTTAGGATGTTATAAAACATACTAAGTCATGGATGGAAGAACTATTTGTTCTGCCAATAAAAACTAAAGCCTTTTATGAAATAAAACTTGAAGTTGAAGATATGTGTCAGATCTACATTTTAACAAAAAGAAGAACTGTTGATGAAGAAGTTGTTGATGGAAAAACAGGTTTTGTCCGGATTAAGAAGAAAGGTTAAGGTTAGCAGAATGTGTGTCTGTTTGCATGATGTGATTGTTTGTATTCAGGCAGGCGCACAAATGGGCATGTTTGCAGTCCCAATTAGTTTACAGGTATCAATGATATCAGAGAGGAAACTCACATTGTTCATGTACTCGCTCAACAAGTCTTGAAGGGCCTGTCGAACAGCATTGCACTCGGCCACGATGCGTTCACGGCGGTCATCACGTGTGCAGGAAGAGTCAGCCATTAGTGCTGCACCACTAATGATGCTCTCTAAGCGCTCCTCCAGAGAGGGCCGGAATCGAGCCTCACTGAATGTCAGAGGGTCCAGGATGATCTTATTCTGTAGAGAAAGAAGACAAGTGGAAGGTCAGGGCGGTAACAGGCACATCTGGGCTACAGCATGACTGATGCAGGACCAAAGTGAGAGACTGTATCTCATGATAAGATTTCATCATAGGCGTAAATGAAGTATATAAAGTGATTTTAGTGCCTTTTGTCACAGTGTTCCAGTGGAACAAGTCACCACCATTAACCTGTAAGGAGTAATTTTTGATAATAGAAATGATGGCAGCTAGATCAGATCATATATAAAAAACATGCCAGGAGCTCACTAACTAGCAAGTGCAATAGCACATTGGTTTAACACCATCATGAGGTGGAGTGAATCAAAAAGGTAATACAGTGCAGCTCTTTCAGCATAAATAGTTCTAAGCCTTGTCCCAGCAGTAGGGGTAGAGCATATGAAAAACTATGAATAATATTTATACAAATTCAAATAAAAGGATAACATGTCTGAAATGGAACACAAACAAACACAGGTTTTAATTTGAAATACTGAGCAAGAAATTTCAAGATGAGTTCCTCTCTCCTAAAAAGGCAGAGAGTTTAGTAATAAATCTCTTCAAGGAGAAAATCGAAGTCAAACCTAAAAGCTTCTTCTTGTTGAATCCCAACAACTAAATAATGCAACAAATTACAATTACATATCTGAACATCTATCTCAGAAGTGCATACAAGTTCATAATAGAGCTACAAATGTTAAAAGAACATGAAAATGCTTTGGCTCTATTTTAATATATTGGCAAACAACAGTTAAATGTTCAGGGAGGTTTGTTTACAAATGCATTAAGATGTATGCAAATTGTGGAACTGAATGAGGCTGAATTGCTACAAAAAAACAGCCAGCATAACTTAGATAGGCAAACCAAGAGGGGAATGTAAAGAAGCTATCAGACAAAGGGTAGTTAGACTGGGAGATAATAAATTTAAAGTGATACTCCACCCAAAAACTCTCTGGGGATAAAACACTCACTCCCTATTGACTTGAAAGGCTCATGGCTGTCTGTCTGAGGTAACAGCCAGTCTCTCTTTCATTATGGACCACACAACAGGGAAATGCCCCTTTCCTGCATACTCAACATTCTTTGATTCTTTGCTCTCCACACTGAGGGAAATGACTATACCTGTAACTGTTAAAACCTGCAAGTCATGGCAGTTTCTCATGAGAGGGTTTAAGGAAGCAAGGTCATTCTGGACTGTCTCACTATGTCCATTAAAAACAGCAGTCTGCCTGTGCTTCATGTGCGCAGTGAATTGCTATAACATGTTTTATAGAATTCAGAAAGCCCAGAGCATGTACTTTTTAACACAGACACACAGCAAAGTTTGTTTATTAGCTTTTCAAGTGTGAGGATAAAAGCATTCTGTCCTTTTACAGTGTGCTTTGCAAGTGAGCAACAGCTCATGTTAATGAGATCATTAAAAAGTGTCAGTGGGTTTATTTTGCAAATAAGGTTGATATGTAAAACATTATATAAGTAACATTCAAAGGATTAACTCTTAGGACAAGACACAAGACATAAAAAGCAGACTGTAGATAAAGGAAGTGAAGTACTGTATCTGTAGTACTGTAAGTAAATAATTATAAAATTGTAAAAAACAGGTATTTTTATCTTTTTCCAATCCACTTAGAGTCAAATTCTATATAATTATAACTAATAGCTTCTAATGTAGCGCACAATAGTTTAAACCATTTTGTATCCCCCAAGTCTTCTCCAACAATAATCTGAAAACAGCGGTAATAAAGTAATTTATTTTCATCTTGACTTATCTTTATTTATTCCATATAGAAAGATATGGATCAGCAATTTAGATACTGATTCTTGGAGCAGAAGAACAACATATGCCTTGCAATGTAATGTTTCATTACTATCCTTTTCTTTCTACTCACAGGGGGACATTTACCTAATAGCAATCTGAGTTTAGTCTTTCCATTCTAAGGTTCAACAAAACCAATTAAGTAAATGCTTCTAATGCTTCAGTGCCCAGTTGCATTTTAGTGCCATCTAAGCTGTAAATGATACAAACATTCACCAATAAAGCTGAGGGTAGAAAGCTTTAAGACTGTGTTGCATGGCGTTCACGACGAGTTTAGTGAGCATTGGGTAATAGTACAGAGCACAGGTGCAGTGTTTGGTCTCCCCTCAGCCAGTCTAATCTTGGGGCAGGGCGACAGGCTGTCAAATGATGCACAATAACATGTGAGGTATGGGAGTGCAAGCACCAAGCATAACCTACTTTTCATCTTCAGCTGGCAGGAAAGTGCGGTACATACAAGGTTTTGCAAGAAAAAAAGAAAATAGATGAAGGAGGAAAAGAGAGTTTGGGGCTACAAAAAAATAAATTATGAAAACATGAGTGTAGGTAAACAAAGAAAAAGGGAGGAAAAAAGAGATAAATATAGAACACAAAAAGAATCTGAGAAGAAGATGGTTAGTGGTGTTTTAACATAAGACATAAGCAATCCCATTTGTTAGATTTTATTTTGTGTGCCCTAAACTAGCCAACCAAAAGTAAAAGTACCAGCAGTTAATGACCTTATAAACTTGTGATATTACAAACACAAAGTTTTTAATAATGTTCTTGTGTTCTGTTCTGCAATCTAAAACCTAAAGCCATGTGTCATTTATAGCTTTAACCTTTAAAGGTCTTCCTTTTGAGGCCCATTATACCTATATGAAAAAGCTAATAACTGAAAACTGTAAGGCTGTAAAGCATGTTTGAGTAAGTGGATAATCTTACACGTGTATCCAAAAAAGGCAAATGTTAAATTGTTCAAATTGTATACACTTCGAAAATGTCCTCTTTTTACTATTACCCTCAAATAAATGAGTGGTGATGCATACCTTTGTGGCCTCAGCTAGAATTAAATGAGTTATGCTGTTATTGTAATATGGGCATGTAGTTCACGTCTTTCAGTGATTCTGAAGAGTTAAGAAGTTTACAGTAAAAAACTTTTGTAGTATTTCTATTTCAGGTTATTTAAAATTTCTAGTCAGCACTGACTGGCCTTCATGTAGTTATCTGCTACCTCTGTCAAAAGGACAAGGCCATGCAGACAAGACGAGGGCAGGGTGCTTATTCTTACAGCATGGCAAAGAAGTGGGATGATGAAACCAAATGTGGCAGAGAGAGATGACAGTAACAACTTCAGTTTCAATTATATGACACAATAATACCCAAGAGTTCAAAGCACAAGCATGTTATGAAAGATGTTTAACTTCCACAAATTTATGAAGCACCACCTCATAAATCAAATTTGATCTTGAGCAAATTTTCAGTATTATATAAGAATAATTCCATCAAAATATTTACAATTATTAATGTTACGAATTTCACTCATTTACACTTTGTAATGTAACGTCAACATTCTTAACATCTTAAACCAGTAAATAACAAAAGAAAAAAAATTATCAGACAGCGAAATCATGGTCAAGTGTTAGTGGAAACAGCTACTTTTCATGTTGTTTTTACTTATAAATGCTTGTTTTATTTCCATTTCCTGAGCTTTTTTTTCTAAATTGTACAGATCTGGTTAAAAGAGGCAGTGAGATTTCATAATCAAAGGCTAAGTCATAACTATAAGATATGGATGTTATAATCAGGAAAATGTCTTTGTGTGAAGGTAAAACATTTGTCTAAAATATGCATACATTACTTGAATTGCATTAAAATGAACAGATAGGCTGCAAGAAAAATCAACCGCTGTGTAGTTCTTACGTTGATGTTTGGCTGCTCTTTGTAATTAAATATGTAGATGTATATAAAGCACTTTTCTCTTTCTTCCTTTGTTGTGGTATTACTGTAGTTGTGTTGACATCTACATCAGAAATTACAGCTTTAAAAAGACAGAGGGGAACAACAAAGATCCATACAGTGCAGATCTCAACAAAGAAAAAAGCAAAGGAGAAAAGAACATCAAGGGAAACTGAGAAACGCCTTACTCTAGTCAATTGTTATTCCACATAGGATGTCAGGTTGCAATTATCACTGGGAGTTGGAAATAGGCAGAGAGTAGAAAGACTAGCAAATGCTGCTTTGACAAAGGCTGAGAGGTTTCCAAGGTAATTGGCAATGGCTGGAGTCACTCTCCAAGAAGCTCACAAACGTGGCTGATAGTGTCAGTCCCCTCACTGAGTTTCACCATATTTAAGTAATTTTTTGAGACTCTTGTTGGTTTTGAAACTCATTTTCAATTACTTTGTTGGCCTAAGCGAGCAAGTTTTCATGAAAAGAGTCTCCAGCAAGAACAGTGACACCTTACAATGACGTATTGCTTTGTAGGTTTTTTTTTTCATATAGTCTTCACATACACTTGATTCCATACAATAAGGCTAAAATGATACTCAACAAATCTGCATGAATTTTCTTTTCATTTCTTCTCCTTTCCTAAGAGCTCAAAGACGTGGTGTATATTCTTCAAGGATAATTCAGTAGATCATATTTGCTCACATCAGATTTTAAAGTCTTCACTGAATCGTTATAAAATCTTCAAACCCGCCTTAAAAAAAGAACAAATATATTTATATTCAGATATGCTCTTTGCTTTGCTTGTAATGTAATTTTAGTCTTACTGAAATGCACTAAAACAAGATTTCCTGACAGTTCAGAAGGTTTTTGATGGGGTGTCTGCACAGAGTATTTAGACAGACTTGACCTGCAGGCTCATTTAAGAGTTAAGTTTTTCTTCTCACTGCTGGGCCAGGCTTCAAGCCTGAATTCAATATGAATGTTGATTCTGACAGTGTATCTGGGCTAGAGGCAACCTTATGTTTGCCCCACACAGGGTGAGGTTCTTAGTTTGACCCCACTTTGGGGCATCAACCAGTGAGACAGGGCGCATGTCATCTCAGCCTACGTCAGATGTGCCTTCTAGGATCTTCCAATATTTGATGACAACTATTTTGTCTAAGAGGGAAGTTCAACAAAGTCTTGAATATAACACTGTATTGCCTCTGGTGGCCCTATTCCTGGGTTCAAGGGCTGTTTGCTTATGATTATTACGCTGTTTGACAAAGCTCTGCCCACACTGGCCCAGGAGGGGCATTAGTCATAACCCATTCTCTGATTGATTAACCTAATGAAGAACGCCTGACTCAGGGTTAGAGTTTGGCCCTCTATTGTCACACAGCAGAGAGCAACTAAAACAGCTTTAAAAGGCCAATTTGTGTGGGTGTGGTAAATAACTTAGCTTACTCACTTAAAAACCAATCAGAAATTACCTAATAAAACAGTTAAATGTAAAAATGAGAGGGTCCATGTGTGTGCATTCACACTTGTGGTTGTATGCCAATTTTTTTTTGTTTGGTCTTGTTGTTTATCCTTTGTACCAACACTTGCTTCCACTTCACTAAAAGCCATAACTATCATGACAAGACTCTTGGCTTGTCAATAATGCATACACTAACCCTTATACCAACATTGTGTTTCTGTGTTTTGAATTTTACCTGCAAACCTGTAAACGTTTCCTTTAGGATATAAATAAAGTTGCTGTTTCAGTCAAAGTATATAACTTGACTTTTTGAAATTTGCAATTTAGGCTTATGCCTTTTTATATCCTTCCATCAATTGGCCTTGCAGACCTTCCAGAGCACACTTCAGATTTCAAGGCTGAGCCTTTATCATGGCTTTTTTATTGAAAAGGATCTAAACTTAGAAGTCTTGAATCTTTTATATGCAAAAATACTTTGACATCTAAGCAAACCAACACACTGTACATATATTTATACTTACAGGACAAAATCTACTGAGGTTTACTGAATGTTAAGTGCAGTACTAGAGAGAAATTACAGTAAAATAGGAACACAGCAACAAAAAAGTACTTTTAATTAGCCTAACGGGTCTTTCTACAGACACAACCAGAGAAAATGAAGGCACATATTGAAGGTTCAACACTTAAACACAACAACAGTCAACAGAGCCAAAAGTTCAAAGCCTAGTTATTAGAATGTAAAACAGATTCCCGAAATTATCATGATCATCAAATCCCTAAGTGATTAAGAACAACATTTAGATTTGTTAAAAGACACAATTTCTGATGTGCAGCGCAGCATTTGGGAGCTCAACCATTCCAAATTCACTTATATAGAAAGACTCATCACAACAAATTTTCAAAAAAAAATGTTTCCTGAATTTCATTTGAGCTAAATTGTGAAAAAGTCAGTTACTGACTAGGAATTCAAACCAAAAATGTCCTAAAATTTATTTGGATCATGTCACTGTGTGTACTTAGGATCAATCAAAAAACATGTTGTAGTAAGTGGATCGCAATTAAGTTGTTGTGTAAGAATAATGTGTAAAAATAAGATTCAATTAGGTAATCAGCTACCAACTGTGTTTCTGTTAAAGTCCACTGTATTGGTGGTTAAAAATATGCAATGTAGCCTTCCATCCTTTGTAACAGACTTTCAAATTGTCCATTATTTTTGTTGGCTCTTTCCCTCATTATACAGTTCAAAGAAAAACAGAGAGATAGAGACAAAAAAATATTTAACTTGGTCATTCAGACAAAAGCACAGCAGAGCCACTGGATGCTTTGGTCATCCACACTGAACTCTGTTATTAGATATTAAGAATAAGCTCTATTTGAGTACATTAGTTTAAATGATTTTAATTTAATTCTCCATTTGTCATCTTTAAGAGTCAACACCCATAAAAAATACTGCAGTAATACAGATAGTACAACATATCATATTATCTAATATGATAAATACAGTGCCTGATAGCAACATTAGTCCAATGTTGAAAGTAAAGCATGTTTGAATAATTAATAAAGAAAAGAAAAAGGGGGCCAATTGGAGCAGAGAATGGAAAAGATGCATGAATAAGTAAAATAGTGTAACCAGCAGGAAATAAAGCTAAAAGCACAGGATTCCTAAAATGGTGAGTGCACCCCCCATTGAGTTCTTCCTGGTCAGTATGAATTCTTTTTCACAATGAAGTCTGCATCTTCCCTCACCCCTGGAAACTTTTGCACAGACACATGCTTACTCAAGCTTATGTGAAACATAACAAACTGGGATTACAATCCCCATGTTAACTGGAAATACACTTTGAACAAAGACAAGCACCGTCCTCAGTGCCACCAGGGACATATACAGTCAACAGAACGACACTATTCTCCAGATGTCATCTGCATGTTCGAGGAATAACAGTATATAAGTACTTACAGCAGTGCTGTTTTTTGAGAACTGAGGTGATTGAGAGCTGAAAAATACAGACAGCCAGACAAGAAGCACACACATCATGGTAAAAATACCACTTTCACAAACACATTTTGAAGTGAGGCGATTGCCAGTAATCAGGACATCTTGATTAATGTCTAAACTTACATCCTGCTGATTTAATTGTGTCAAGTTTGAATGTGACCTATCTCATGCAGGCTATAAATAAGGGGAGATATCACAGGTCCTCATATAATCAACCTGAATAGGAGAAAGAAATAACAACTTTTAGTATAATCAAAATTTTTACCCAGCATTAAGGATTTGGTTCTCTGTGGGCAATGTTCTCTTCATATGTAACTGAAGTCAGATTGAAATGCCTGTTGTTTGAAAGATGATATCATTTGAGCCTTCAACAGTCCCTCTTTGAGACATAATGCCTGTCTTATCCCAAGCTTAACTCGTTCCCATGCAGGTCTGCACCGCTTGAAATCTCATTGCCTTTTTTGCCTGTCTTTTACCTTTATATGTTTGCTCAAAACAGTGAAATAGGGATAGCAGGCAAATGACGTCCCACGATTCACAGCATTTTCAATTGGACAGCAATGATATATTTTTTTGTGTCCTTTTCTTGGCTTGGGCATATCTGCCACTGCAGGTCTGGAAAGCAGAACTAGAGAAAGTGACTTCATCCATAGTCTGCATCCAGGGTTTGTTACCATGACAACCTCTGAAACACTGTATTGTAGCAGAACCAACTGAAGGTCACCTGTCGTTGAACAGATGCATGACTAAGCTATATGATAAGTAGCATGTCAGTAGCTAAAGAGACAATCATAGAAAATTAAACCCTCTGATCTCATATGATCTTCAGCTGTTTTGCTCCTGATAGCGACTGTATAATATGACTTGTATTCAAAACCATGTACTTAAAATTATGAGTGTGTGCCCGAATGTTTATTAATGTAGCAGATGCACATAGACAGAGTCATAAATCATACAGTACAGTAGCGTAACAAGGCCAACAAGGCTCCTTGCCTGCCCAGGTAATGGTAGTTGGAGCAGCGCCCAGTCTCTCTGGCAGCAGACTATGAATGTGGACCCACAGTAAGCCGCAGGGGTGCATTGGATGGTGGCAGGTTTGGATTGAAAAAAGGGTTTGGCACAAAACACTAGGCAGTTTCCAATATTTTACTGTATTGGATGTTAGCAGGGGAACAAAAAATGTTTCTTTTGACCCTTGAATCTCCAGAACACTTAACAAAAAACAAGCAGCAGTGATATATATTGAATTTTTTTATCAGAATGGTTTTCCGACATAAATATTTACTCAGAAAGACAGTTTGGTAATATTAAATTGAGCACTACTTTTTAAGTGGCTCTGTTTTTCCTCCACTCCAAAATAAAAACCTGCTCTTAAGGCTGTTTTTTTTTGGTTTGTTTATTTGTTTTTTCCCTGGAGTTACTTGAAAAGCCATTTAGGCCAGTAAGTCATATGAAGATTTAGTGCAAGTTGAAGCAGTCAGACAACAAAATACTTATTTCCTAATCACACTGTGGTTCTGCCTCACAGTTTCTCATCCAAAAAAGTTACTGGCTTACATTCATAATTCTGTCTGTCAACCAGTAATAATCCTGGTTAAAGGGTAAGAAAGTCCTTCACCTGTGACATCTCTTTGCTGTCATTATAATGTAAGTCACTTCAACCCTCCATTACCCCACCATTACCAGTGTCAAAAACCGATCCATGGTTCCCTCGGGGGATCACTGCATTGACTGATATACATGGGGCTCTACACAATGATTTTATCCTCAGGTCAATGCTAAAGATCTTAGAAGCACTGAAAAAATGAACTCAGTTTTCTGTCTGATTTCAAAAGTTAGTTGGTTAGTAAACTTATTTTAGGTTGACTAATGAGAAATGAGGAGCGTTTAATTTTTGATAAAGTATTTGTTGCTTTAAAGTGGCCCACTAACAAATTCATGTGACTTACAGAACAAATTCTGCAGCTAAGCTGTGTAAATGTCTCTTCATTCTCTATATGTATTCATGCTTCATGTTAGAGAAAACCATCTGATAGAACATTTCTAGCCTTAAAAAATTACTGCTGACACTGTCAAATTACTTAATTAACTGAGGATCCTTGTACAATGTCAACAAGGTTAAAAACAGTCAGATTGCAGGTCAGCTGTCAGAGTTCCTGAGTCCATGAGGTAGAACGCAGGTTTCAGTTTGCTTTATTTAATGATTGGGCAGTCTAATGCCAATCAGCAGATGCTGTTATGATTCTGCAGGTGGAAGCTGCCAAACAAGCAGGACCGAGTCCTACAGATGGCCATTTGGCAGCAGTGTCCAGTTGTTTATAAGAGGACACATACTGGGGGTCATCAGCAAAGGCACACCTGCCGTCTTCCCCACTAATCTCATTTGATGTGTTCAGAGATAGGGGGAATCGATGTTTTCTAGGAAGTCAGTATTTTCCGCTATATCTGGGAGTCCAGTTAATAGGGAAGTAATGATGTCTTAGCAGGTTACAGAAAACAACAACAGATTTTTCAAGGAAAAAAATAAGGAAAACTTTTAATGCATAAGAAAAAAAATGTTGACACAAAGTACCTTTTCAATAACCAATTTCTAAATTACAGTAAATAAAAAGGTACTTTCTATGCATTGATTATTTACTAACAATTCAAATATAAAGTACTCCAGCATTTATTATTTTTCATTGCATATTTTTACATATTTGTCTCTGAAAAAAGTAAATTTTATTATCCAGCAAGAATTTACTTAAATCTGTCTATGCAAAAAAATGCTCTGCTAGCATGTA
>JAPZDY010000020.1:8772231-8794031 GCA_029783645.1 Ctenochaetus hawaiiensis | reverse complement strand
ATAGAGGATTTAAAGAAGAGAAAAGGCATAACAGCCATTCTCTGAAAAAATAGACCTAGAGAGAAGAGATCTGTTGTTAAAAGCGGTAGTGATTACTGTATGTTATCCATGTAACAACACTAAACAAAAAAAAAAAACATAAAGCACAAGGACAACAATTACACATCGATCAGTCTTCTGTGATTCTGCAACTGCATTCAAGGAAAAGAGGCGATTAACTGACCTCCAGCCCAAGTTCAGTGAGTCTGTGTTACCCAGAAGATCTTGTTATAGACTGAAATCCCAACCCCCCCACATACCCAACTCATAACTCGATTTCAGAAACAATCTCTAAATAACTGTGACAGTGGCCTTCACAGTTTAGTCGGGGCCAAGATGTCAGTAAGTGAAACTATTGATAGTGCCACACAAGCATCTACTGCCTTCATAGCAGGAGCAGTGGATTAAAAAAATAATAATAATGTGATATAACACTTTGTGATATCTCATCATCAGGTGTGACAGACCAGTTTCTCCGATGGCTTACACCCGCCCACCAAATGACCTTGAGTGCTCTTCACACATGAACAGATAATACATAGAGATAATGTTGAAACTTTTAAGAGCTGTCCTCTCCCATATGAAGAGGTCTGCAGTACACACATGTTGTCAATCAGTGACTTACATGTCATTACCCCTCAACACAACCACTACCAAGGCTTTTCTGTGTTGGTATAACCTTCAGGCTGTGACTGTCTACATCATAATAAGGGAAGCATTAGAAGGGGGCTGCATGATCTTGAAGTCCCATTCCGACAAACACACTGACACATAAACACACTTCCTTAGCTATAACATGCAACGTCCTCTAAAAATCCCCATTTGTTAATCACTGATTACTGCAAGTACAATGGAACATTAAAGTTAATTAGAAACAACAAGGTATCAAGATGCAATTTACATTTAAATGTTTGCTGTTCATCCATTTCTTCGATCTGTGTGGCTGTCAGAAAAGAAAAAATTTGGGAAGAAAAGGGGGACTTCATTAATTACATAGTGAGAACTTCAGAAGACCGTCTCATACACTGTAGCAGCGTCCGACTGATCCAGTGTCTTAATAAAGACTCACAGTGCTGGAAGGTGTCTGAGCATCAACAGTAACCAGGGAAAATTGTGTAATAGACAACAGGCATGCTCTGTCTAGGTAGCGAGAGGTGTTGCCATGACACCACCTGCATTTACACATGCAGATACTCAGTAACAGCGTTTTTTACATTCAGTACAGCTGCCGCAGCACAACTTCATGAAGAACTGATGAATAGTTATGTGGTAAGGCAACAAAGACTAATTTATTTCTGTGTATCGCTTACTATTTTAGGGCCTGTGGGTATAGTGCTTACAGGATTACTAGCATAGATGCAAGGTCAGGAGTTGGTTGTGTTGTTCTGAAGTTCAGATTTTTGTGGTCATAATATAAGTGAGATTAATGCATCACTGAATCTAAAGCAGATACAGTCTTTAACTAGTTCATATGAAGACACGGGCTCTTATTAAGTATTTGTCCCATGTAATTGCAAGGTAACTGTTCTGTTAAACCTGTATCCCCTAAAAGTAGTCATATTACCCCACGTTAAGTTACTCCTAAATGATGTATCAAAGGAGAACTTGAAAAACTTTGTTTTACATTTTACATTGCCATAAATCTGAAACTGTCCACTGATGAAGTCAATATTTCAAATTCTTTTCTGGAGACAATCATTAGAAGGACTTTTTTTATAGAATATGTAAAATAGTTAGTCATCTTTATTCTGATCCTTTTCTTCTGACATGATTTTCTTCTTAGCACAGTGAAGACAACTGAGTGACTGGATGGAGCAGATGTAGGGAGAGAGATAAAAAAAGAGAGAGAAAGAGAAACAGAGTCAACATCTCTTACAATACAAGAAAAAGGTTTCCACTGGCCCACCATGGGGCAGATGGGAAATTGGGGTCATTAGAACTTTTCCTTGCGGGTTGCTTCAATTGTAGGTGGCCAGTAAAGGAGGGAACAACAATGTGAATATTTTATTAATATGTCCAGTGCCTTTTAACCAGACAAGACTGTGTCACTTTTTACTGATTTCTTCCTGTGTTGTTTGAGCTACAGTCACATGGACAAATGCCAATGAATATAATCACTGACTATAATAAACAATTTGTTTAATATACAACATGTAAAGGACCATATTGGTGCTGATGCATTGCAGGGAATTTTTGAATGTGAATCTAAGCTCTTCATCTGCCTACCCAACAACAAATACAGGTCTCAGACTGTCAGCAATATAATACACCAGATGTTCAGCCTTACAAAAGCACAGAGAGGCCCTGTCCAGTTTCCTCTGGAGCCAACTTAAATATACACATATACATATTCACCCATAATTGAAAACCATGCAGGCACATGGGGACTTGTCTCCATTTGAATATGAATGCAGTTCCTATTTCATTTTCTGCTTTTTCAAATTCTGTCGAGCAAAACGATAACCCCAAACCTCACTCACCACCACCCTTTCAATAGAAATCATTCTTCTAGACACTGCCTCTGTCCCTTCCAATGACCAAGTCCCCTTCACTCTTTCCCTTTTTGGCCAAATCAGCTGTTCTCAAAATCAGCACTCTATACAATAGCTTCTGGGACTTCAAAAAATAATTTCCTCAATAAAAGAAAATCTCGAGGACATGTTTTACTGTATATAAAGAATAAAAGCAAAAGATTCCATTATTTTCTGACCTGGGTAAATGCTGTTTTATAGGACAGTATAACAATGTTTCATACTTGTAGTTGTTACACAGAAGGCACAATTGCTTTGCTGTACAGAAAAAAAAATACTGGTTCAAATTTGACCAAAATAAAGCAAAAATTTGGACAATTGTATCAGTAAAAAGTAAAATTATTGAGGACTTGGATTTCATTATACTAAAGGCAGTGCAACCATGAAAAGTCATGCATCCCAAAAGAGGAATAACAAAAAGATTTTTTTTGTTATTTAAAACATTTAATTTAATGTCATATATCCTTAGAACCTTCTGATTTTTTTCCAGCTAAGTTTTCATAGTAATGAGTGCAATGTTATGCTAACCTATTTACAAAAACTGTAATAATACTTTATTATGCTTTATTACTTTGTTTGAGAATTATTTAACCTAAGACGTCATTGCTAAAAGAAAAATCTAAAATCTATCACACGATGTGAAAACAACTGTCTTTTGTCTTGACATGATTATGCCAGTCTTGACTTAGGAACCAAGCTGCAGATACATTGTCCCTTTCTGTTGTTAATAAGAGCAGTGAAACACATTAATTTAGACTGAAGTTTATCATGCATTACTTGTGTGGACTTAACCGTCTATAATACATTCTCATTATATTTTTGTTAACATTATCTATATCATTTTGTAAGTGATTTGGACTTGATTTCTGTTTTTCTGGCAGCTCTGGCTCAGGAGTTAGAAAGGCCTGTCACTTTTTAGAAGGTTGCAGTTCAAGATACTGAACCCCAAATTGGTCCCGGTGGATGTGGCTGTGCCATCTGTGTGTGGGAGTATGTGTAAGCAGTTAATGCTACTGATGAGCAGGTGGCACCTTGCATGATAGCCTCTGCCATCAGTGTATGAATGGGTGTGAATGGGTGACTGCTTGCCTCTATTGTTAAGCAATCTGAATGGTCCTTTGATATATCCGAGCACTATACAAATCACTCATTGACTGTTTACTTCTGATTTCAATGGCAAAACAACAACTACAGTACTTGAGAGGCATTAAATATACTTTAAAATATACCTTAACATACGGTGCATTTTCTCTTGCTATGAACATGAACATGATTGTCAGGGGAAAGATTTTAATATATGTGTTTTATTGTGTGCCGTGGAATCCCATATGTGATATGACACAGAAATGAAAAAAAAAAATGAAAAAACAGAATGTATGTGGTCATTCCCTCTGGTAAAAGTGTCTTTACTCAGTCCACGTTCTTTACATCAGAGAACTCGATACTCACTGTTCTTTCACAGTACAGTTGAAGCTGTGACTGACACATCAGACTGGCAGCAACAGATCAAAAGTGTGTGATGGTTTTGTCCTTCTGCCCTTCTTTCTTTATTGAATCTGAAACTCTCTTAACTTAATCTGCACTTTACCAACAGCACATAAAACTTTTTCTTATTCTTTTTGGCTGGACTACAACAAAGCAAGGCCAGTTCTATAAGCCCAGAAAGTCAGTCCTGTAAATGCTCCATTGGAATTTCTTCATTGATGGTTAATCTTTAAAATGTACGTATATGCTCTGTGTTGAGAAACTCTTGTTTTCCTTTTATCTGCGTTTTGCTCTCGCTGTTTTTGTTACATTCAATGAACACTCTTGGGTTATTTAATATCTTGTATTGAATTAACCGGGAATTCTAAAATAAATATGATTTCATTAGTTTCTGAGACTTTTAAGTGGCCCTTAAAAGTATCAAGTATAGGTTATTACATCTGGTAGCACTATGGAGATGTTTTTGTTGTTTTGTTATTGTTTTTTTAAAGTTGGGTCCCTGTTCTGTACACCCATGAGGACACGCTGCAGACATGAGACACACTCCTGCCAAAGGTTTTTAAACCATTCTACCGATCTAGAGTTAGATGTGATGCACCAACGCAGAATGCAACAAAGGCAGCAAAGAGGACAGATAAATATATAAACGATGCAAGTTTTAAAATATTTGGGCCGCCGTTTAGCTCGCTCGTTAGTGTGCGCGGCCCATGTACGGAAGCCTCAGTCCTCCACGCAGCGGTCGCAAGTTCGATTCCGGCTCTGACCATTTGCTGCATGTCACTACCCCCTCTCTTTCCCTGTTTCCTGTCCAATCTCACAGCTGTCCTATCAATAAAGGTGTAAAAAGCCCCAAAAATTATCTTTAAAAAAAAACTTAATACTTACAAAAAAGAAAATGCATGGAAAAAAGTTGTTAGACCTTATAAACACACAAATTGGATTATAATGAAAAACAAAACTCTGGTTTGTTAATAAAGAAATCTGCAGGGTACCTTCAACATCTGCTCAGGACAAAGGATGAAAATTAGCTTTAAATCTGTTTATTAACTCTGGCTAATTTTTAAGCTTTTATTTTCATGGATGCTCATATGATCCCATAGTGTCAATTTTACAAGAACTGTCAGCTTGATGTTGTTAATTTAAGTGGTAAAACAGTGAGGAACAAATGTGGAACTTGTAGTGAGACAGTGACACAGCATGAAACACGGTCCCTTCAGTTATATTACCAGACTAAACCAGAACATCCAACTGAACTCACATTTAATGGAATTAAGGGTTCATGCAAAGGCAGTACAAAGTAAATTTGCAAAGAATATTTTAAACATTCACCCACTTTCTTATTTGCAAAGCATGAAAAGCAGTCTCTTCACTCAGGCAGATTACGTCATGGTCTTTAACTTAAGATATACAGTCATTTGTTTGATGTTCAGTCGTTTGTTTGGGTTTCACATGATTTACTAAATGAGAAAGGATGTATCAGCAGAGCATTCATCAGTGAATATGCAGCTGGGTATTTACCTCTGTGTTGAGAGGCAATGGGGATGGGGAACAGGCAGCCAGTGGTCTTGGCAAGGAAGGATCATTTTGAAAAGTTTCTCATTTAACTGCTGCAGCTTGTGCAAGATACAGAAGAGACTCACAACCTTCAGCCAAGCTTCATTTGCTATCGGATGCCATTTAGGCTGAAAGTGAGAGAACAAGCACACACAATGGCGATATCCACACTGCAGATGCTTTAGTAGGCACCATTACAAGATTTAAAAGACTGGAAAAGGGATAAAGGCAAAAGATGTGGAACTAACAAGATGAAGACATAATGCCGTAAAAGCAAAAGTATGAAAGAGAGTACTCAGTTCCATTGCTGCAAAATAAGTCTTGACAGTGAGAGCTATACTGATGAGAGGAAAAGCATCATCTGACTCTGGTTAAGTTATCATTCAGTGAGCATTTTCTTTTCGACCAAGAGCTGAATAGAAAAAACCTTAAAAAAACTTAAAAGAAAATACCTCATGAACCTACTGTGTTAAACCTTCAGACTATCAAAACATGAGTTTAATTAGAATTTCTACTTGACGTCTTGATAATGGGAACACTTGTCCTTTGGGTAAGTTAATGTTTTCAGTTGTGTTTTTTTGTCTGATAAGGCAGGCTTCTTCAAACGTTTTATCAAAAAGTAGTTGCAGTCAAAATCTGCCTCTATTAATTTTTTTTTTTTTTTTTTTTTTTTAGGAATTGGAGAATTACAAAGGAACCGGAGGAGAATAGCTGGCTCCACTTAGGATCTGAAAGAACATGGGCTCAAGATCATCGACTTATATGGATGTACTTAGTGCCAAAGAACACTCCATTATCTCAAAATGACAGCTAAATTGGCCTGTCAACAAAGCTACACTCATCTAAGCAACTTCACTGGTGCATTAGTGCTTCTTCCAAATGTAGATCAGGGATATGGGGCATCTCTTCCATTCTGGAAGCCACAGGGGGAAATTAGAGAGTTCCTAAGTGCTGCACTATTCAAACAGGGAAGCTTGGCCGTTGGTTGGTTTCCCATGACTCAGATCGAAATACTTGCTTGCCTATGCAAGTATTTTCATGACTGCACAAAGTTGGACAGAAACGAAAAAAAACTCGAGCCCACTGTACCAGGAATAACAAAGTTCTGCTTAAGAAAAGCAGTGTACAAATGACTGTTGGTGTGTTATGAGAAGTCTGCACTTCCTTTAGTGGTACAAACTTCAGCTACAATTAAGAGAACAGTTTTTTATCTTGTTTTTATCAAAAGCAGCCACTGTATGTATCTGTCTATCCATCTTTCAGTTTGCTTATCAACCTAGTCAACAAAAAATTGAGTCCTTTAACATAACACTTTTTTTTTCAGATTTTAACACTTTTGTCCTGACCTGGTGCCCTAAATTAAACTCACCATTATAACCCGATGCTGAGTATGAACAGCTTTCTTCAAATTATCTACAGAACTTCGGCAGGGGACTCATCAAGTCAAACAACTTTGAATTCAGGTGTTACTTCTTTAACCTCATGTAAATTAAATTTCTCAAATTTGTGTCTGGTAAATCCCTGAGGCAATGCCTCTATCTTGGTTCCAGGCTGAGGAGGACTCATCCATCCCCAGAGAGACTGTACACCCCCCCCCCACAATGCCTTAGGTTTATCAGTCTATAAAAATACACTGCCTTGTGTAAATTAATGCTTGCTGGATACTTAACACTAAGCATAATTAAAAAGGTTGCTAAATACATGCCAAAAAGTTTCATGAGCCAATGCCGGATGCAGGGCATGTGGATATGGAGGCAGCAGATTTTATAACATGGACACTTTGTTTTAGGACCTCAAAAAATGTTTATATCATAGAGAGTGTCTGTAGAAATGTGTCTAGAGAAAAGAAACTACTTTTCATTTCTATACAGTCAGACTTGGATGTAGGGAAGCTTAGCTTAGCAACATGGAGACTGAAAATCAGACAAGCGGCTCATTTATAATCTTTTGGTTAGGTTTTGACTCAAATCCACCAGGACTTCGCTGCCAGACATATCCCTTTGCAGGAGAGCTAGCCTCCAAAACAGGACTCCGTGCCTTTGTGTATGCATGTGTGTGTCTATATTATTGTTCGGAGCAGTTCAACAATATGTGTGGGAGGAAAAACAGCAAGTCAGAAAGTCATCAAAACCTTTTAAAAAGTACTGGAGCTACTTGCGGTTAGCAAAGACAGTCAGTGACTGTTTCCTGTAGCCTCCCTTCTCTGTTTGTGCATTTACCTGGAAAATATATGAAAACTCCATCCAGGGTTCACTTCATATCCTGGCCTTTGCTCATATGAAAACAAGCCATTTCAATGCATACTGCCTGGTGTGTGTGTGTGTGTGTGTGTGTGTACGTGTGTGTCTGTATGGCATAAAGTACATGTATCATGTGTACGAGAGCCAGCATGCCCTCACATCCATGAGATTGAACAAAGCTGAGTGGGCAAGCTAGCAGGTGGGGCTCCTACAGAGAAGACCTTGACTGGAAGGCAAAAAAAAAAAAGTAATTTGCTGCACCCACACACACAGAAATCAACTCCCAAGAGTTTTATGCTGCAGTGGGGTATTTCAATTTGGTCTTGTTGCTATTTAATTTAGCCTGACTGTCTATATAAGGAGAAAGTAGTTAGGATATACTGTAATACTCTGACCACTTTAGGTTTATCATTTCTCTCCTTTAAACTGAGGATGTGAACCAAGAAAAAGAGTGTGAATTTTGCTTATAGCATGCAATACTAACAGAGATGAATTAACCAAGCTAGAAGCCTGGGAATATTTCAGGATACAGTATATTGTTATGATAAACCATCCAATGTATTATGATAAACGTACCAAAGTACTTTCACTGCGTTGTGTGTGCACCATGGAGAGATGCACTTTCAAATTGCCAAGGTGTCTTGGCAGAACATCAGTCAGTTTAACCTAACAAGACTAAAACTCTACCAGAGATAAACAAGACGGTCTGAGAAGTGGAAAGACTGATCACATTGGTCCTAGGCTATAAGCTCAGACAGTAACTACTATAGAATAGACCTCTAAATCCATGTTTACCAATGAACCCTCCCACTCTCCTTTTGCCTCCTCCGCAGCTCGCCTTATTGCCATCAAGACAAGTCAGGCAGTGGCTAATTACTTTACAGCAACAAACAAACCAATACTTCTCTATCTCCCTGGTCATGTCCCATTACTTCAGTTTAGTCCCCCTATTCATATTTCTCTTGACAGGTGCATCTGTCCATGGAGAATGAGGCAGTGTTTTAATCGGCAGGCAGAGGATGTCGTAATTTAGAGGCGTACCTCTGGGCTAACACGTGGCTCAGCCAAGGTGAAAATGACAGTGGGAGTGGAGTTTTATTGAACACAACGGGGTTCTTGTCAATAATGCTGCCACTTGGCATTGTGTTCGATGATGTTATTAATGCTTAGGGTCTGTTCGCATCTGTACGCAGTTGTGCATCTGTATATGTTTATGCCTGACCTTCTGCAGGAAATATCAGTAGGTGCAATAATCAGGATACAGTCTTTTCTCTCTGCCAGTTTCTCAAAGGCAACTCAAGACAGTTTAACACCCTCATATTCAATGTGAGTCAAGGAGAGAGAAAAGTCAGAGTCTGTGTGTGTGTATCTGAGCACACACATGTGTGCAAGAGCAAACGAGGAAAGCAGGAGAGAAATAAGAGAGAGCTTGAAATGAGACAGCAAGTATAGGAGTGCACAGATTGATAAAGCAATTACCAAGAAAGCTATCCCTCAGTTAGGAATACATCTACATACATTAGAGCCTGGTTGCTCTCTGGCCACTGTTTCTCTGAGCAGCCTCTTGTACACAAGCAAGGCATGCTAAAAGGTCATCACTGGGCAGCCACTGTACTCATCGTAACAATAAAAAACCCTTCTATTGTGCATTTTGCTCATTCTACCAGAAAAAAATCCATCTTACTGGCAAGATATAAATGAAAACAAACTCCCAAAAAGAAACAAGAAGTCCGTCTTCATTTACGAGTATTTTGCTATATAACAAAAATGACAGACAAAAAGAGGAACGTCAGCTTTTCCTCTGGTCGGACATTTATTGTACATACTGCAATTCCCATATTAAATGTAATTCAAGGAGTCTTACTGTTTCATCCCATAAACAAAAATGTGGTCATTTACTTATCACTGCACAGATGGAGACATGCTGCATTCAGAGAGCAACTTACACTTGGATGCAATGCTTGCCACAGTAAGATTCAAAGGGCTGGTGTTCATGCACACTTTCCCTGAGCTAGCAAGTAAATCCGGTTATAGTTAGCCTATAATGTATGCAGAGTGAGGATCGGCATATGCTTGTGCAGTGTGACTACAGGCCCTGCAATATATAAAGGAGAATTTTGCATTAAAATACAATGACTACAGGCCCTGCAATATATAGGGGAGAGTTTTGCATGAGAGTACAATGTTGCTGTTTAATCAGAGTATGCATGTAAGCACACTAGCATTTCAAAGACCCCCGCTGGTTCAAGAGAAAAAAAATAATGGGAACAAAAGGGAGAAAGGTGTGGGGGTTGGAGTGAAGAAGACAGAGGTTAGGGGAAGTGAGAAAGATGCTGTGTAAATCACCCCCTGAAAACAAGAGGAAGTTAGAGGACAAGCAGATGAAAATGAAAAAAAAAAGGTAAAACGATCCAGTGCAACTTGGATCTTGCCGCAGGCTCTGCCAGCATATGCATTTCTGCCCTCTGCATGAATGAAATGTGTTTTTGCTGGTGCCTGTCTCTGTGTGTGTATGTGTGTGTGTGTAGGTCTACAGCACATACACATAAACTGAACACCATTCACTGTGTTTGTGTGTTGGATAGCTGCAGGTGTACAAGAGCTGTGATGGCACAACATGAGAGGGATAGTACGGGTATGGCTCAGGTCTGCTAACTGTGTCGTCCTCTCTTTGTGGGCATATGGACAAGAGGCCGTGGGCTGAAGGGCCATACTGGTTAGTATCCAGTGAACAAAGCTCAATTCAAGGCTCAACATACAACAAAACGAAAAAATCAGAAGTTATATTCTAGCTCATTAATGTTACAAAAGCATGCAAGGTGATGCAGACTCTTGCTCTGAGCAGAGAATGAGCCTGGCTGAAAATCTCTGTTTCTAAGGACTTGCAGGAAAAAAGGATAAAAATGGAAAAGATACAGAGAGGGTGGGGAATGAGGAGAGGGAACTGATGGACAAGTGATGAATGTAATTAAACACTGCCATCTGCTGGCTGTAATATGAACATACTGTATGCTTTGAGTCTGAAGCTAATGTATTTGAACAGCTGCACCTTTGACCACCTGTTTGCATTGATCCAACCAAAGCAGATGTGACACACAAAGGACACAGCGTCGAGCCAAACTCGATATAATGATGAGGAAAAAACTTCCAAATTCAAACAATGCAATGTTATACCCCTGCTCAGAGAGAGGCAAATTTAATTTGCTGGTTGAGAGAGAAGACAGAGCGCTGAGGACAAGGCAATCATTTTGATGCAATCACAATTATGTTAAAAGACACCATCCCCATCCTCTCCTCTTGGCTCATGTAATCGAAGGCAGCAACGGCAAAGAAATAAAAGAAAGAGCTTCTATAACTCATACTTGAACTGGCAGGGTTATTTTAGCTTGGTTACATTACCTGAGCAATACTGTATCTAGTGGACAAAAGAAAAGATGTCTTTGAGAAGCACTTACTTAGCTGCTGTTCACAAGCTGATGCCTTTCTGTGGGAAACTTCAAATACATGTGACTGAATGGGAGAGACCAGTGGAGCCGTAATATTAAAGGGCTGTATCAGGTGCTTGCTGCTTTTGACTACATAAAGATAAGGAGGCTTGGAGCAGGAAAACGGCAGGAAGACACAGAGAGATTTTGCATATTAAAATGTGCACAGCAGTTACAGGTGAGTGGGAGAGAGTTGCAGTCTGTTTCCTGGCTGTGCATAAATGCTCCTAGAGAGTGACCAGTCCTCCTCAGAAACAGGCCCTCCTACATGAATATGTGGTAAAATGGCTTAAATAGCTGTCAATCTTAATATATGCTACAATGAATTCATAACTCCTGTGGTCTCGCATATCTTTGTGTTCTTAAAATCTCACCATGTCTGTGCTGTGACCTAAAAATCTATGCCTGTGCGTGCAACAGTGTATCTTTACCCCCATGCCCGCAGGGCCTTGACTCCATCTGTCCTCCCACTGAGCTCATCCCCAAATAAAGACTTCCATTCCAACATGACAGGGTTTTCCTGCATGGCAAATTTAAAGGTGGCCATCCTCAAATTCTGTGCCGCCTGTACCAAAAACTAGACCGTGACTGCAATCCTAAAACCTTTTTCCAGAGTGTTGAGTTAAATTCCTCACATCCAACTGTTATTGCAACAACTGAATCAGACCTGGGTGGTGCCTTGTAAAAAGACATTGGATTTAAATTACAGGCATTATACAGATAGATCAAAAAAAGTTGTACATTAAATACTGCTATTTTACTTATCAGCTAGGCAAAAAGAAATCAAAATAACAGCCTTATATCATTACATTATGTGTTTATTTTGTTTACCTCTTTTGTAACAGCAATACTCGGTTACTTGATTATTAACAAATTTTAAAAACTATCATTGTCTTTGTCACAGTCATGATAATATAACTGTTAGATGAGGTCTTGCTTATCTCTTGCATATTTTAAATTAAAGTTCAGTGGAATTTTCATGTTCTCCATTTTTAGCCTTTCAAAACTCTGAATCGCATGTTTACAACATTAAAACTATGGTTGACATTTGCACAGCAATCTAACTGTTGATATCAAACTCCAGTGTCAATGGCTTTTAAATTTAGGTTAAAAAACTCAAACTTTTTCATTATTCACACAGCATTCTGAAAAATAAATCCAATCTATATATTTGATGAGGAATTTTCTAAAAGTTAAAAGGTGGAGAGGTGGAGGAGGGGGGACTATATGCCAAACAACACTAAAACTGACTGAGTTTGAATTTATTCTGCACTCCCTTTTCTCTCTTAATAGATCCTGTATCTCAGTGTCCTAAGTTGACTCATTCCAAACTAATTTTGGGTGTCGGAAAGAAGAAAAGCAAAGATGAGGTCATCCCCTTCTTCTTGACTTATTCATAAGTTGCCCTTTCACTCCAGCTATAGACTGAAACTCTGCTCTGCATTTAAAAATCTTGTCTAACCTTTTGTGTCATAGACTGTACATGTTCTGGAGCAGTTGAGGCAGCGCGCCCCACATCCTTGCCATTTTCATTTCAGTGACATTAGAGCCACAAATCCTTCAAAAACATACAGAGTCCTGAGGACGTTTTCCTCTTACTAAAATATAGAAAAGAGCAGGTAATATGTATTCTTGAAGGTACGTCTGTTATTGTGCCCTTTTTTTAGATGAGCACATCTCGAAATTGGCAAAAATATATGAGTTACTCTTTAATTTGACTATTATTATTATCATCCAGACACACATCTGTATTTGTATGTGACTTAATTTCCTGTGTCCTCTGAGTGAAAGAGGCTGCAAGAAGCATGGATGACAGAAGAGATAATCACTCGAAAACACCTGAGATAATATCTTGTCGATAACAGCTCACTCATATCCATCAGTGAAATGAGAACCATCAAAATACAGCTTGTTAAAAAAAATAAACCAAATAAAGCTCCAGCATCAAAAGAGTTTGTTTGATATTTCCTTGATGGATTGTGTTTATCTCAGTCTGTGTCTGTGCTACGTTCGGGTCTGCCATCCATGCATCCAACCACTGCAGAAGAGTAACAGAATGAGTAACGGATCAAAGCTGACTTCGGACAGGGAGCATCACCCCAAAAAAGATAAGCGCAATCATCCAACTCTGCAGTATCCAGAGAGACTCCATTACTGAAAACAAAGCAAGCATGCATGTGAGTGCTCAAGGGTTGGTGTGAATGAAAGGGAGAAAGAGTGAGATTATAAGGAAAATGGTTTACAGCTGCCCTAACTGTATCACTGCACCAAAAACATCATATGCACACTGATTGTCTTGTGTAAAATTGTGTAAATGTGTCTAACCACCAAACACCAAAGTGCATGTGCCCTTGCACAGTCACGCACATGCGCAAAAAATTCTGCATGTGCCGTGCTTCACAGCTCAATATCAGGACATTACTATTCCGAGAGGATCTGACCATGGTCTGTATCTCTGTGGTAAGTACGGAATTAAACATGCACCAGCTTCAGGCAAGCACAAAGGGCTAAGCAAAGGGCAATTTGTCTCATTAAACTGCTGCCTGTCTGCCAGTCTGCTAAATGGAATCAAATTATGCAGGTCTTTTGCTTTTCTAAAAAGTGTTTAACATAAAAAAAACAGTGTTGATGTGAACACTACAGGCCATGGCCCCATGCAAAATAACAGGATAGCGGATTCAAAAAAAAAAAAACAGAATTTTATTCTTCTCAAGGCATCTAAGGCTTTAGCACTAGATAGCTATTAGTTACACATCTAATTTGTCAGTGTCTATGTTTCACCCCCCATTGGTCTGACATATCTCCCTACAGCAGCAGCTTGAAATCAAAATAAAAGCCACTTGCAACTCCAAAACATTACCACAAGGGGGCACTCACATACAGTAAAATAGAATCTTGACTGGGCTCATGTTGCAGTTAGAAACAGCAGTGTAATTTAGTGCAGCTAAAACAAAGGAAGACATGAGAGGGGAGAACCATATACAAACAAAGATGAAAAAAAATGTATGCAGGGAATCAGGGAAGAATATATCAAAGTGTTTAAGAATGTTGCTCTGTTTATATGTAAAACTAAAGCATAAACTTTAGATTTATTAAATAAGTAATAAAATACTTAATCTGGATTTGATGCCAGCAACACGTTTTTAAAAAGTCGATGTGATAGCAACAGCAACAAAAGACTATTGAAGACAGACTTCTGTTGGGAACATCTCACAGGTAAACAGATTAACTGGAGCAGATTATAGTATCATGATTAAGTATGGAGGGACATCCTTCAACAACTCCTCAATCAGAAATGTTCAGACCTGACCTAACCTGCCAGAGCTGCAGGTGAATGGGAAAGTAAGTAAAGGCATCACAACATTCCAACTATTTATTCAATTCAAAATTCTTATTTGGCATTTAATGGTATGCCCCTATTCATTATATAAACAAAAAAATGTTTTGATTTGGTGTTGTTAGGAGGCTGGATAATGGATAGGGGTGCACTCAAACCCCCAAAAAATAATGAATCAAACAACCAATGCACTGCACTTAACAAATTACAGTTCTCAATTCTGACTAAGTATCTTCAGTGTTGTACTTCTAGTAGCTCTTCAAAGTTAACATGTTAGTCAACAGTTTTTGTTATAAGCCTTATTTTAAAAAAAAAGTCTTGAAAATGCTGAAATATTGGTAATATCTTTAATATAATATAGACTTCATGTGTTATAAAACATCATCTCGTTGATTGTCCTTGGTAGTTGTTCTGAAAGCTGATGTAATGCTGTTTTAACGCTGTGAGAAACAACATTAAGATGCAGCATCATTTTTTGTTACTCTGTATGTGTCAGCTAAATGTCTAAATTCTTTTTTCTTTTTGAATTCTTTTAGACAATATGCAAATACACTCTAGTTTTCATCAGTCAAAATATGAGCTGGATGGAAAACTATGCAAGATAATATTTAATTAGTACCACTTTGACCCCGATCCAGTGTTTTTTTAACCTCCTGAGACCCAAGCTTTTGTTTGGTGTGCATTTTTTTATTTCTTCCAGCTATTAGTAGGACCTAAGTTTTAAACCTAATAAGTGTAACAACTTAAATTTGTCCATGTACAGGAAGTAGTTTTTGCAAAAAGTGACGTCCTCATGTGGGAACAATGGGTAAAAGTTTTGAAAGATGATGTAACATGGTGCAGAAAAGCAAAAATGTAATGTCCTCATATGAGAACGCAGGGTCTCAGGAATTAAGCCTGCTTCTCAGCAGAGGAATAACTGCTAGTTTTCTATCCCACCAGACTCTGTAGGCTTTCACAGCATATCTTAATGAGGATGTTTGTAATGAAAAATGACTGGGTTTGAGGTCCTGATTCAGCATCTAGAACCTCCTCTACATACGCACGACCATCAAAACAGCAAAACACTTGCAGCTTTGGACAAACCAAAAAGTCAACGTATAACCACTAGATGGCAGCAAAATATCATGTGTATAGGGAAAACTTCATTCTCAGCAAAAGTGAGTTCACTTTGTTGTGTCAAGAATAATAGAATAAAGACATGGTACCTGTCAAAGTGTAGAAAATGATTGATTTGATACGAAGAGTAAAAAAAAAAAAACACTTAAAGCACCATATAACCACAAACACATAACTCAGCATGTGTGTAAGAGACAGCAAAATAGAGACAGTAAGCAAAATGTAAATATCTTATTGTGACACTGGTATGAATCAACATCACTTGTGCGGATACAGCAACACTAGCCGCCCTTACAAAGCTGTGTTGATAAGAACTCCTTTCTATTTACCATGCAGTTTTTTCTTATGATTAATGAGCACCTTTCAAGAGACAGCAGAAATGTTTCCCCACACACAATATATATGTACAATGAATAATTAAACAAAAGTGATAACGTGGGAAAGGTCTTGGAAAATGCGTCCCTCACTAGCCTGAATGATGTGTGTTTTTGTTATAGTAAGAAAATGATATGACAGAGGCGGTGCTCACCATCATGGATGTCAAACCTAAAAATATCTGATCATATTGACTACTGTACACCAAACTATATTACTCTGGCTATTATGTGCTATATATTAATAATAATAACATATCGCAGCACTTGCTCCATCTGAAAGCATAAGATAATGTGTTCAGGAGCCTTTGTCTCTGAGCTTTGAGACACAATAGAGATCCAAGTGTGTTCATTTGAGTATTACATGAGGTCATAAAATGCTATGCCAGAGTCTGTGTATATTTGTGCCTGTGTGTGCTTGTGTGTTTGTGTGTTTATTGGGTATAATATCTGGAAGAAGAACAGAACAATTGCTGACTTACATCAAATTCATTGAGGGCAGCAGCCAGTTCTCCGATGCCTGCATGGCCGTGCTTCTCGTCGGTGGGCGAGGTGGCCTGAGCAGCGCTGGAGATGCCTCCTATGGCCTCCTGTACCTGCTTGAAGACGTAGTCTCGGTTGGCACGTGTTGCAGCCACATCTGGGTGGCGCAGGAAGGCCTGGGAGGCCGTGTACAGCATGGTGGCATTTTTCTTTAGAGCCCCACGTGCAGCTGCCATTTCATCTCGACACTGGGGGTCTTTGAGTTCCTACAAGGGCGACAGAGTCAACTGTAATAACCAAGTAAAAAAGTGTCTTTCAAAGAAATAGCAAGACATCATAAACAGTATATGTGAAGGCAAAACAGTTAATTATTTCTCAAAATGTTGATGCATTTTTTAAAAAGAGATGTGGAATTATAATAGGATCATAATTAAGTCAGAAAACAAACTGAACACAAAACTGACAGAAACAGTTTGAGAGATTTCCTGTTCATGTCCCAGCTGATGAAATGGTATTGTTCCAACCACACAAAGTTCGGGCAGTGTCAGCAGAGCAGCAGCCCTGGAAGCTCAATTGAATTCAGTTCAATGTTTTGCTCTGGGACATTTCAGCAGGGTGGATGCTCGCCAACATGGCACTTGTAGGAAAAATCGTCTAAAAGCTTTTTGTCACACCAGGGGCCATGTTTGATAAACACTTTTATGTCTTATCCTCCGACCAAAATAAGACAAATGCGGATACTGTGCTGATTTTTCAGTAATATGAAAAAGTCTTTTTTAAATGCTACTGAAAAACAGCAGCAGCAGGAATAAGTCACAGTACACTTACTTTAAAACTAATTGTATACAGAAAAAACTACACCACTCATGTTTTGCTAAAATATTACCAAGTACACAGACATAAGTTCTAAATATGTATGAAAAAAAGAAAAAAATGCACTCAGTATCTTGATAACATCCTTTTTCAGTGTGTTAGATTTTTAGTACTGACTTTGGCCATAACTATTAGTACAATAATGGGTTGAAAATAGTTTATTTCCTGCAAACACAAATAAACCTGATCTCGAGGAAAGATGGCATTTTGTTCAATCACATCATATTGCCACATGTCTGTGTGTCTCTATGAAAGCTAAGGACACGATGCATGTCATGCAAAGCAGATAAAACAGTACGTCAGTATGGAGCTGGCCATAGTTTGTCAGAGTCTCACAACAGTGTCATCTCTTTCTACACTAGAGAGATTGCGACTACATCTGCTTTCAATACACTTACTTCCCAAGTAAATAACGTAAAACTTGGTTTTTGTTTAAGCATCTAGAAACCTCATGGAATGGTGTAAACTCTAACATTAACACATCCATTATTTCCAGCTGTCCATCATTATTCCAGTGTGCACTTAAAACCCAAAATGAGGTTTACAAATCAAGGCAAAAATCCAAAGTACAGACACTCTGAAGAAGCTTCCACTTCACTGGAAGTGGAAATCTCCTCTGACTTAAGTCAGGAGCAGTTTCCTTCTCTGAGGATGACAGAGTGCGAGACAAGCGGCTTCCGGTTACCTGCTGTCTCCGGGCTGCCACATAGTTGAGCTTCACCATCTCCTTCCCAAACTCCTTGAAGCGGTTAGCCAGGTCCTGCTCATTGGTTGCATTCTTGACTCCCTCCAGAGCCTCTTCCACCTGTCAAACACACAAATAAAAAAAAAAAAAAAGGTTATGTATAATTTATTTTTTTATAGTTTGACACTAAAGATTAATTCAGTGATAAACCTTCTGTAAAAGGTGGACATTTTTTTTTCCTTCAGTGTAAAAGTTTAAAAAGACAATAACTATTTAATAGTTCAGTTTTAATGGGTCTCATTTCAGCATTTTCCATCCGTTTTGAGGCTTCATTCAGATTCTAAACTTCTTTCTATCCCTGATGAAAGCAACGCACAAGATGTAATGGGAAAATAGAGAGGAGAGTGAGATAACTTTTAAGTGGCCTTTGATGGCAGGGCTTATACTGGCTCCAGTTAAGCCCCTCTGTGGGCCTCAAGAATGAAGCTGGGAAAAAAGAGGGATGCTCAGTGCGTGTATATGTGTGTGTTTGTGAGAGACGGACAATGTGTGAATGAAGGTGCCTGCAGGCCTGAGTTTGTTTCAGATTATACCAGTTGCAAATCATTTCTCTGTAGCGCCCTGTATTAATGTTTCTTTCAAAGCTCCGTGCCACTTTCAAAGTAAAGGACTAAGAGACCTGTGCTGTTCAAATGACTCCACAGTGAGTGGGACGGGTGCGCGTTTTAAATCACATCAGAGCACCGTGGCATGATATTAATACAGTACAATCAGATGTGTGCTCCCATGGTACTCCTCTATGCCTCATCTATATGCTAATTTGTACAGAGGTTGTGATAAAAAGCATTTTGGACAATCCAGCACCAAGAAGTCCTGACTTTAAAATCTCACCATATCTTTAAGTACCATGCATACATGTCTCATTACTACACTTGATTGTCCACTTGCAATAGATTTGGGAAGTCACTTTAAGTAATGTTAGATATGATAAAATGGGTATCTTAAGTGTTCCAGCTCACAGATCGAAATGCAGCTTGAATATAAAATAAACAAAAAATTGGCATGGCTTCATAACTCTATGAGGTCAAAGGGTCGAATCAACCAGCAAACAGCAAACAGATTGTTGAGGCTCTATTCAAGAAGTCCACTTCTTGGCAGCAATATCTAACATTTGCTTGGAAATAAGGAGATGATCGCACTTACAATTTTAAGGTGAGACAGCAGCCTCATGACGTCGGCCATGTCAGCGAGAATGAGCAGGCGGGTGACAGCAGAGAGCAGGGCGCGGGCAGCCCTCACCATGGTGCCACGTTTCACAGAGGAACACGGGTCATCGGCGAACTCTGAAGAGGCGATGCGCATCGTCTCTCCTGCAAGACGGAAGGGAGAAGGTTGAGATGGCTATTTCTGACCTTAAAGTGGACAGTATGAATGTATGAGTGTATGAATTGGAGTGTACATGCTGTGTACACCCCAAATTTTCTGTAAATACCATTAAGCACTAGGAGAAGATGAAGTTACCTAATGTTGTGGTAAAAATGAAATTGAGATGCCTAATTGGTCCATTAAATTGACTCTGCAATTAACTCATTTAAAGCCAGATTTCATTTTCTTTATCAGAGGTCAATAAACTTTATTGTTTTTTCATAAATAAATGGTTCAAAACTTAGTTTCAAACAAGTCCCAGATTGCTTAAACCCATGTAACTTCAATAATTTAAGAAGCCTTACGGAATAATGATGACATGCTGAGCTGTTTCCTCTACATAATGAGCAGCAAAGTGGTTTAGTTATGACCTCCTTTCACCCATTTCACCTCAGGTCAAGTGACACTGTAGAAAGCATTTACTCGACCATGATTGTGAGCAAGAATTATCCTTCAAAGCTTGAACAAACTGCAAACAAATATTGAGAAATTGTTTCATTCCATGTGAATCTTGCTTTGTTTTGTCTTCAGAGGCAACAATGTTTTTTTTATTCCAGAGTTTATTCAATACTTAAAAAAAAATTTGTAATTTTGATGCTTGTACACAACAAATCATTGGTGAGAAAACAGCTATTTTCTACGTAATGATGCAAAAGTTCCCACTGGGTCAGTAGCAAAGTGTCAGCAAGTCAACACAGCGCCAGCTCTTGAAGCATAAATTAAGACACAGAGCAAATAAGATCTTTGTCCTGCGGTGAAACATAAAAACAGCCTGAAAAACTAAAAAAAACACCCATAAATGCAAAAGTTCTAACGTGCATACACAAGGCTCAGCTAAAAAAACACACACACACACACAAAGGCACAAACACACTCGGGAACACACAGGTTGTTGCTGGTAGTGCCATAAGTCTGTCAGGCCCAGTGATGAGTAAGTGAAGAGTGGCAGTACAAAGGGCATGATTACTGAGCCCCTCTGTGCTCTGAAATCAGCATCTATAATTTAATCATGACAAGATAAAGGGGTTTGTGATGATGAGGTCATGATGACACAGGTCTCTTGAGGTAATGACAGATTTAAGGGGGTTTCACAATTCCCAGTAACCTTAACTAGGTCGCTGATTTGTCTGGGGACACCTCAGCTGCTGCTTAAGGTCTTGCAAAACTGAGATATTCTTTCATAGTCTGCTTAATTAATACAGGAAACATGGCATATTTCAGGCCTCATAATTCCACAGTTATTAATGTGAAAACTTAGTTCCCTGATAACCTGATATGCAATTACATCCAATCGAGGAAGAAAGTGAAGTATAAAGTGAGAATGAAGGGAATGCAGCCCACTTCTGTGCTGAAGAGCACTTTCATAGTGGCAGTAGAGGGTTAACAGGTGTGAAGTATTAACTTTCGTCTCCAAATTAAGTGTCGCTCTTTTCTCAGCCAAAGCCAAGTTTGATATAGTGTAGTCTTGCTATCAGACAATCAGGAAGGGCTGCGTAATTATTCATGAGCATAAAAATTCTAACACAAATGCAAAAATGAGCTGCATAGTTCAAAACATGCCGTAAGATACAAAAGTTCTTTCAAAACCTCTTGTATCTTGTTTTTTTTTTCTTAACACTGTCTTTCTATAGTTTTGGTTCTCATGCCTGACAAGTAGAGAAGATTGATCTTGTCCTTTCCGATGTCAGCTGTGGTGATGACCTCTATGGCAACAGTCTATTTCACGCCTCAAAAGAGCTGTGTGCCAACACAGTGGAGTCAGTGTTGAACAGCACCAGCGGCCAAGTGGAGCTGACAGTGCAGGATGAGGAATACGGCTACAACACAACATTCTGTATGCTGAGCTCCATTTGCTCTTTCTGCTGATGTAGTTATTGAACAGGGAATCCAATTCCATTCTGGGGACAAACATTTGAGTCACATAAAGGCTCACTGACTTGCACTTGAACAGGAAATAAACTTTGGAAACTGTGACATTGGCCCATCTGAGCTGAAACTTTGAGAAAAGCATGATTTGTAGAGTTTGTGCCCATGCAGAAGTTTTGGTGTCAACAGACATTTTAAAATGTCGGTACTGTTGCTGATGAGAATGGGTGTCTATAAATTTCAAAACCGGGCAATGCTCCCTGCCATCACAGACAGTCGAAGCTTTAACGATGCATGACTTTAG
>JAPZDY010000020.1:8758519-8772131 GCA_029783645.1 Ctenochaetus hawaiiensis | reverse complement strand
TAACGATGCTTGACTTTAGGGTAAACAACTCGGGAATTAGGCTCATTACATTCATGTGGCTGCATGCTGCAAGTAAAGCCCAAAACTAATGGGTACTAATCTGTTATATTTAATGGATTTGCCTTGTCACTCTTAAATCCACAGCTGTCTAAAGTTGTGTAAAGCTCCGACTTGTTCTGACATTCAAAGCACTTAATACTTTTTCCAAACACTCCATTTTTTATATCAGTTACACTCCCTGTGCAGTCTTCAGTTCTTTGCTTTCAGTATTTGGTGCCAGCAGTGCTAATCATTTCAGCTAGAAATGATGCTGAGTTGAGATCCAACTCAACAATATCTGTGAGGTCTGTATAAATTACATGTTTTGCATAAGCTCCAAATAAGCAAATGCAGCAGTCGAGATAGAGCCATTTTTCAGAGACAGAAGGGTGTAAGAAGTTTGTACAGCTAGTTATTCATTTTGAGTGGATTATTCTTTAAAGCCATTTTAAAAAGTGCTTAAAGCAGAATGAGAGATAGGGACTACAGTTTTTGATTTTACATTTTGCGCAGAAAATATTTTGTCACCGTCCTGAAAGGTGGATTAGAATTAGATTTTTTAAAAGCAATCTAAAAAAAATTCTAAAAGTAGGTCCTTTATGAAGTTAACCAGTAAATTCAGTCTTTCTTGATATGGTTACAGATTAACCTCAAGGAGAATGACAGCATATGCACGACCCTTTACTGATGACAAATGATGATCTACAAAGTTTGATTTAAAAATATATCTACACTTGGCTACACTATGCAATTCAGTATCTGAGTCAGATATTGTTCTCTAAAGGAGACAGAGCAATATTAATATTGCTGAGGACAAGGAGAAACTACTAGATGTCTGGTGGTGAATACTGGCAGGGACATTGCACATTGGTAATGCAGTTATCTGACCAATATCAATCAAGCCATATTAGGATTCAACCACTTTAAAGGCACAGGCATAATGTCTCACCTTGCTTACGAACATCCTCGACAGCAGCAATGAGTTCCTCCTTGAGGTCCTGGCTGTCTTTGGCAATCTGCTCCCCCTTTTCCAGAAAGTTCTGGGTGGCCTGCTCAACCGACACAGCCAGGACATGGGCCTTCTTGGAGCGACCCTTCTTCTTACTGGACGGCCCTTTGTTGCTGGTGTTCACCAGAGTAGTCACCTGTAGGAGATGAGAAAGTGGACAGCTGACCATCAAATTTTTCTGTAAAAACGTCAGGGGAGACAGTATGCGGTTTTTTGTCAACAGCATCACTGCAGTTTGGCCTTAGAGGTTATGAAGATCAACCATTAATACTGAGAGCAAAACAATAATGATAAGTCTAATACTAAAACTTCACCTTAAAAATGAAAAAAAGGGATATATTGAACCACAGTTGTCAGTTTTTTAAACCCTCAGTGGTGCTGTTGAATGGTTTGGTCTAAAAGATTAATGATTGCTGCAGGTTTATTAACAGTTTGTGTCAACAGCTGAGAATGTAACTAATATTATAACCACTAAACTGGGACAGATGGTGAGCTGCATCCAGTTGGTTTTCAGCATTGTCAATCCAATAAAAATATCAATTTTTATTGGGGCAGACCAATGTATATTATTGAAAAGATAAATATATTGTTAAAAATGAAGGATGGAGCAACGACTCACACTTTTAGTGGTAACAGTATTTTTTTAATTCAATTTTCACTTGGAAAATATATATAAAATGATGATGTTCTTGTTCCTGGGCTTCCAATCAAAAAAGCATGTTCCCTTATGTCTGACGACTTATGATTTGTAGGCTGGGCCAGCTCTGTAGGATCACATGTTTCATTTATAATGGTATTTTTCTTTATCAACTAAAAAGCAGCTCCTGCTATGTGGGAACTGCACTGCATTTTAATTGATTTTTCAGATGTAATTTCTAGTATTTTACTTGTTCTCTACACATTATCTAAAAATAACATTTCCTTAATGGAAGTGTATTTTGTCCTTGCTCTGAGATGAACAGTAAAGTACTCTTAAAAACCATGTCTTTATCCATAATATGGACAATCATAACATATTTTTTTCTATATGCTATCACCACTGTACAAACAGGCTAAATTGTACACAGAATCTTTCAGGTGCATTGCCTCATCCTAGACAGGACCAACCGAAAACATTTATCCTTCATCTTAAGTAAGGATGTTGCACAGTACAGTCAGTCCATCAGGCAGTCCTTCTCATTGCAAGAAATATGTAAATAAAATGAGCCTCAGGCATCGTTTTCTCCTCTTTGATCTTAGCTCTTTTGGATAGGCTACACCTCACACAATCAATAAAATGATGTGTTACAGAATATTACAAGATGAGCCCTTGATATAAATTTATTATCTAAGTTTGCAGAAGTTTCTTTTTGAGAAAAAAAGATACTTTCCATTACGAAGTTCCTCGTACAAACAAGACACATTTCAGTAATGGACAAACAACCACTGATTTCTCCCAACAGCAGACAGTCAGTAAAGATTATGACATAAAGTAGCACAGGCTATGTTTAGGGCCAAAAAACTATGTGTTGGCTCATGTTATTGATGGAGTAACGTTGTCCGAGGGCCACGACAGAAAAGGGGTTGTTTCAGATGAGCACATTGCCTTAAAGGAGTTGCAAAATCAAGAAAAACAGGCGCCCTCATTGAAAGCTAAAGCTTTTAGCTAATCAGCAATCACTTAGTACACTCAAGAAGATGCAAGCCTCAGGGTTGAGAATTATCTGTGAGGCACTCGGTGGAAATTAGGACACACACTGAGCATGTGTGTTTGGTTTTGGCTTCCACAAAAATAACGGGAAGAAATAAAATGGTTTAAAACTATCTATTTGAATTCTACTGCGATTCAAATCTCAACATACTGTAATCTGATATTGCAAGTAGTTAACAGAAAGCTATGAAACAAAGCTATATAATAAACTCAGCCTGGAGGCAGGTGAGACAAGTGCAGCAATCACTTGTAATCACATTCATTACAGAGTGGAGTTATTTTTATACCCTGTATGCCTGTCACACCTTAGGTGGACACAATGACACATGTCTCTCTGAAGCTGGTGAGGAGGCACATGGAAAAGATTGCTCATTATAAACTCCAGAGTTTGCTGTAGGAGCATAAGTCTGACTGCAGAACTTGCACAATAAGGTGATATGATTCGTTTGTGGAATATATCAGAGGCTTTCACTCTGAAAAGGTGCTAAGAGCAAAGTTATGTCCTGTCTAGGCTGCATTACTTAAGGGCTTCTAGACTGAAATAAAAACTTTAATGATGTATGTCCTCGCTCATGATGGATCCAGGAATAGTCGTGCTGATATAAGACCAATTTAACCTTTTCAGTCATTATGCTTTGAGAAAATTTAATATTTTATGATGTTATTTTAGAATTTGTATTCAAAGCAGCTATGACAGCCAACTTTGATACATCTGTTTTTATCATCAACACATCTGCTCAACATCACCTTGCACATCTGAACGAATGAGCATTATGAAGTGCAATGGTGTGTTTCTTCCAATCTAAGTTTGTTGAATCAATAACTCATCATTATATTTACACATGATTGCACACACAAACTGGCGTACATAAAACTCCCTCCACTGCACACACAGACACACTCATATGCTGGCTGCCCACACAGAGGCATGGAGCCACCGCCACCGACTTGTACAAACAAATGCAGACTCCCTTTTCTTTCAAGTTCTACCTCACAGACCACATAACAAATGCTTGTGATTGTTGTTCAACCAATAAATCAACAATAAGCTAATGTGTCCAGGCTGCTTCGGAAGCACCTACTGATACAGAGGGTTAGACGTTAGGGTTATACATCTAATAAACACTGTCATTTTACAAGGTCTCTAAAATATTCTTTTCTAGCTTGTTGCAGAGGAACAAGTATATGAACAGTATATTTTTACAGTAAGTTAACACAACGCATAGGCAGCTGGTCTCCACTAAATCTACTTATCTAGTCAGTATGCAAGCTTTCATATAGTTTCATACTACACTTCATTGTTGCTATAGATACACATCTAATAAAAAGCCTTTTAAAATATCTTACTCTTATGTTGTAATGGTAAGTGGATGAGCACAAAAGAAACTGCCTGATTAACCAGTGGATAAGCTCCCTTCATGGCTTCCCTCATCTTAGCATGTTCCATCAGTATATTTTGTTCTTTGTTAATTATCTTACAGCTCTTTAAAGACTTTGCAGCATTTTCTACAAGAGACAGCGGAGGGTCAGACATCTAATAATGAGAAGATTGGTGGTCAACTCTGGTCTGCATGTTGAAGAGTCCTTGGTCAAGATGCTGATCCAGAAATTGCTGCTGTGGCTGTTTCATTCATATAGTGTGAATGTTAGTGTGTTTAGGTGTATGTGATTAGGTGAATGCTGCCTTACATTGGGAAGGTATTCTGAGTGGTCACAAGACTAGAAAAGTGCTACATAAATGCATAAAAGGAAAGACCTTGATTTTCACAGAGCTTCATTACATGAAGTTAATAACTAGGCTGCAGAACAACCAAACCAAGAAACAAAGAGGTGTTTTTGATATGTGTGTGGTACGATGTTTAATATGTTTTCATCAGTAATTACATTGTGTTTCATAAAGTTCCATTAAGATTAACTGTTTGTAAGTTGTGACTAGGGAGGCCATGGAGGGTTTCCGACTTCATTGTGGTGTTAATAAAACACAATTTAATTTGTTTAGCACTGTGCACAGTGGCAACAACATCATGAAGTGAAAAGTGTTTGCATTGCACCTGGTCCTTTTAAATTGCATTAAATTCTTCAGCCGTTCTTCAGTCAAGCAGAGCAATAATTGGCTCTAATGACTACAATGAGCTGGCTGCCCATAGCATTACACAGTAGATCCCCTGCCAACAGCTGGCAACGGACACTGTGGATTACAGGCAGCAATGTAAATATGTCTGAAGAAATAGGGATGACAGATAAATCACTTGACCACATTACTGTTTTGCATTGCTACACATTAAGGGTTCTTTGACGTCTCACTAGAGATGTGACCTGATTACGCTACATTTAAACTGGTAAAACTGTTTTTAAATAATTTGTACATTTATACAGGATTTTTTAAAAGACTAAAACCTGTATAAATGCCCTTTAAGAATGTTTAATTCTCTACATCTCCAAAGAGGTTCCTTACTTTAGTAGCACTTATACAGGAGTGCACTAAACAATGTCAAAGAGTTAAAAGGAACTGCTGTCAAAGACATCTGCAAAGTAAAGAAGCTGTGTACCTTCAAATATGTTTGCTTAGAGGTAAGATGTCAAGTGTTTAGCTTTCCCTTTTATCTTTGCTGAACCTCACACTTATTAAGATCCTTAACTTGTATGTCTACATAGTATCATTTGTAACTCTTCCATGGAATAGAAGACAAGAACATACTGAGCTACAGTCTTGCATGATTCATCTGCACTTCAAATGCTCATTTATTCATTAACACAAGGCTGGGCTGTGGAATACACAGAGATAAGGCTACTGCATGTGTCGTGTAGCTTTCCACTGGGATTGACTCAGTCAAGTCAAAGTCTGTTGACTTTTTGTTCTGCAACAGCGACTTAAAAAGCTTGATGTATATTTAATTATGCTCGCAATAACCTCACAGCATGCACTGAGGCTGATCCAATTTATCTACCTTCATACAGATTTAACTGTGCTATTTTTATGAAAAAATCTTGCGGTCTCTGCAAGCAGATGTCTTGCTCAATGTCCCCAGAATAAGAAGAAGGACTAAATTATATTTAAACTAAATTAAATTAACTTAAACTTTGACGTGATACAAACATGAACTGACGGCCTTTTCCAGCACACGTTTCACTAATGGCTCTTTTCTTATAATTTTTTTATTCAGCAGTGACAGTGTGACAGGAGGCCAGCAAAGGCAATATCAAGATCAAGAAGAAGCAGCTTTCACTTAACCTTGTGTTTTTCAGTCAACTGTGACATTACAAAAAGCCTAGGCTTAGGCTTCATGACAATCACTGTAACTTTTCTCTGAGAGTAACATATTATTACATAGACATTATGAAAGTGTCAATACTACAACAGTGTGTAAAGCAGCATTTTACGTTTCAGCTGGACAAGCTCAAACTACTTATTTACCTAATTTACAGTGGTGGATTCCGAACCATAGAAACGTTGTAAAAAGGTTAATGGGGCAGAAAAAAAGGGAAAGTAAGTTATTCTACACAAATCTATATCATGGTAATTTTTTTTTTACTTTTCTTAAATGCTTGTTTTATACAGAGTACCGGTAAATGTCTCTCTGGCCTTGTTCTGTGTAAAATCTGGATGTGAAGTTAGCTATAGCTGCAAATAAATGCAGCGGAGCAAAATATTTCCCTCTGAATTGTACTGGGGTGAGACTATAGAGTACCCTTAAATGGAAATACTCAAATAAAGTACATAATTTGCAAACCTGCCCTTTTCTTGAGTATATGTTGTTAGTTACCTTCCACCACTGGTGAAAAGCCTTCACCTGCTGCTGTGTACTTCCAGAAGCATAGAAAGGAAACTTGTTTGAAGCCAGATTTAACAAACATCCCTGGGAGGGACAAACATGCAGAGGGGAAAGACAGTGCTTTTGTTTCAGGCTGAGTGACGTTACATTCTGAGGTCCTTAGACACTACAGCTTTTTACTGTGGTTGCTGAGGCATCCAAGTTTAATCACCGTCACTTTCACTGAGACACAGCATACGACAAATAGCCTGACTGTTTAACTTTTGGTACATGTTCAGCACTGACAGCCATCAAGTTCACATACAGCGTATCAAAAAAAAAATACTGCAACATGACGTAAGCCCACAGCACTGCAAGTAATTAGTATGTTTGAAAAATAATAGCAGTACTCCCGATTCAAACACACTCACAAATTATAGACACAACGCTGCAACCTTAAAAAAACAGGGTATAATAAAGTTAATGAGCTTGTAACATCTTACTAAATGTGAATTTAATTAGGCTTGCCGCAATGTATAATGAGGCATTGATGAGGTGTTAGGACAAATTTCAGGACATCTCTACTGCAATATGGTAACACCTGCTATCATATCTTAAAGAAACAAGTTGCAAGATAAATTAAGAATATGTGACACATTGGTCATAAATTATTTTGAGCCTTGGCCGGTCAGACATAGCCCTTTACTTAATCCCTCTCTAACTGCATGTGGTCATTAAAGGGCTGAGACGCAAAGAATCCAACCTGATCTCTCATAAGGTCACAAAACCAACAGCAGCACTGTGAAGTCAAAGGAAAAAAGTTGGTGCTATAACTCTATGTTGCGCATCTCATGACATTACCTCCACAAAAAAAGACACAAAAGAGAACTGAGTAAAAAGACTAATCATATGGTTCTCCCGGGAAAAAGAGGTGAAAGTGGTTTGAAAAAAGAAACGTGGTGGGCCACAGCAGTGTTTGCCTAGTGCATCAAAATGTGGCCTAATACAAAACAAAACAAATTTAGTGTCTAAGCAAAGCAGCCTTGCCCTTTTCTGCCAGCTGGTAATTGGCCGTGGGCAAGCCCATTTATTGTGTGTATAAGCAGCACTGCTTGGATTTTTATGCAACACCACAGCGCATTTACATACAGCCATAAGTTATGTCACTCTGTCAGCCTGTCAGAAACTTGGAAACCACAAGCTTTTGCTATGCAGATTATGGTCATTACAGTTACACACTTAATCCAGCAATATATTAACAAATATATAAATACTCCCCTATATGTTAAGTAGTATTAGAATATGTGGCATCTTTCTTACACTTGTCTCTAATACATATGCATACTCTAGCCAGTTCAAGAGCTTTACTATAGGACGCAGTGGCTGTCATACCACTTTTGTCCATGGGGACCGCCAGAATCAAACTAAAATTAATGTTACTCATACAGCTTTAATAATTTTGGTAGTGTGTTGAAATCTTTAATTTCCACTACATTACTACCAGGCAATTTTGAAAGACAAAAGGAAAAAACATAGCAGCTTTAAATGACTGTCACAGACTTAATGGCAGTATAGATCATCAGGACTCCTGAGGACACAAATGAGTTAACTTGCTTGTCACTATTACTTAAGCCAATAATACAATTGGCTTTTATTAATCACATAAAGAGATCAGCTAACACAATGTTTATGATGGCACGAAGGTTAAAATGAAGAGGTCGTAGATAAGTGGTGGGATAGAAAAAAAAGTGTATATAATAAGAGGGATAGGACAAAACAGTTTATAAGCTTACCAAAGAGGGAGACTTATGAAGTAAGAATTAAAATGCTGGTTCCAAGACTTCTTGAGGGTGAACAGAGACACACTTAACTATTTTACTCATTATGTTGTTATGTGTTTGACCACAGGGGTTCTCTGCATACTATTTTGAGTAAATGTTCTTTTCTCACATGCTTTTTTTTTTTTTTACATGCAGCGGTTCTCCAGGGGCCAGATGTAAACACAATTAATAGGTACAAGAAACGTGTTTATGCCATTGTCATTTTACACATAATAACTTGTTTTTTATTTGCATATTTCATGCATACCATTTCAACACAAAATCTTCTACAACAAGCTCTGCACATTATGCATGACATCACTATGAAAGGAGTCCAAGCTATATAATTATTATTGTCTGATGCAAATTCTAAAATTAATTTTAACTACTATTTATTCTATATTGAAAAATGTAAGCACCATTTTTAATGCAAAAATGAAAATAATTTGACAAGATATAGTATATGTGCTTCACTCATTTTCAACACCACTTGTGCCATAATTAGTGCAACCATGTGTAATGGCCTCTGGGCAAGAAAGATACAAAACCGCAGAGGTGCAAATTTACAAAAAATGCTTGGCTATTCCCAACAGACACAAGAGCACACTTGCACAGAATTCATGGTGATGTCAGCAGGGAGGGGAAAGATGATTTAGAAAAGAAAAAGATTTAAATCACATCTGAAGATTGGCTTGTGTTCCTATTAGCAATGAAATATAGAACTCAAAAAACAAGATGCTGTATCTTTATTCATTTATTTGTTTCATTTAATTTCCATTTCCATTCATGGCCTAAAGTACATAACTAGCTTTAACACTTTAAATGGTCAGTGGTCAGTTTTTTCATTGTGGACTTGTCCTGAATAAACACTCCCTGTTGTGACTATACTGTAAATTCTTCAAGCACAGGGTGGAGAAATAAGCTTAGCTGGATTCATCAAGTTTGTGGCACCATGTTTCTAGCAGTCACCCGTCCTCCACCCAACCATAACCAACTCCATTTATTTCTCACACCTTTGTCAGCAGCAGTCATGTCTCTGCCAGAATTCATTAATTTATCCCCCACTTCTAAATCCTACACAAGTATGCGGGATTTTTCACTGCATACAGAAGCTCACTGCTTATTGGACAGCATATATTTGTGCATCACTGGACACTGGAATGTTGTGTTGGAATGATGCTGAACAAAAATCATCCCAGACAAAAGCTCATGTTAAGTTGCTAGCACAGCCTTTGCATACAGACTTGTATCTAAAACGGCCACACAATGGAAATCCAGTTTTCGAGTGCTTATCTTTTTAACAACTTTTTGTATTTTTTGACTAACAACAAAAAAAGAAAAAAAAAACATTCAGATATCAAAGTTTTCCAATTGTCCTGTAACATTTAGGTTTAACTGGGAAACAGTTAACAGGCACCGTATAAGTGATAACACTGCTGCAGTGGCGAGGATAACCTTTCCTTTAGGCCTAAGGAGTTGTTGTGCCTTGCCCTCCCATTTTATTGCCGATCAATAGCATTAAATGTCATGCAGCCTTTCCTCTCCAGAGCACTGGCCAGTGGACTCTCCACTCCATAGTAAATCCCTGTGGCACTACCTAGCCATTCAATTTTCCGCCTTCAGCTTCTGCGACTTGCATCCAACGGATGAGTGATGCACTTAAATGGTGACCATTACGGAAGGGCGTGTGCAAGTTTGTGCACTTGTAACCACATGCACGATCATGCACACTCATAAACAGCTCCAGAGAGATTCTGTTAACCTTTGGCACCCTCCTGAGCGATATACATAACGTTCCCTTTTCAATAATTGATGTGGCCATTTATGTCTATGTGTTAAGTGCATAATGTGTGAAAAAGCTCAGGGGACAAAAGCAAGAGGGTTTCTCTTAATTTTTCCAAGTGGCTGACTTAGTCACCGAGCTGTGAGGAGGACAGTATAGAAACCAGTTTGCACAAGGTGCCATGCTTTGATGGCTTCCTGCCAAGTTACACATTGGATGTTCATCAGTATGTCGCAGTAGATACAATGTATACAATGGTGTGCCAAATCCCCAGCAAAATGCACCTCCATTTGCACACAAACAGAAACATCAGACAAATGTGCATACAAATACAGGAAAGTATGCATGCTTGCATTGCACATTTCCATAAAATGAAAATATGCAAACATACTGTATATTTTACCGTAAATTTACATGTTTATTTTTCAGGAGATATGAACTGTGTCTGCCATGTGCGCATGCGTCAGCACTGAAGCCAAGCAAAAGTATCCCGTAGAATGGCATATAAAAATGGATCTTGCCATTTTTTCACTGAAAGCTGTGTTCACTTTGTATTTTACCCTGTTGTTTAAAATATCTTTTGAAGTTAACAAGTGCTGAAGTGCAAAGCAGTGCGGATTAGCGAGCATTAAAATTGGTACCTGAATATTCTTTTTGGGTTACAAGGAGGGAGGGTTTGTGCAGGAGGTGTCACATGGCAGGGGTGTCAAGCTCTGACACTCTTAACTATGCAGCGTGTTAGCTGGCAAAAAAATCCTCATAAAACCTCCTGGAAGCATGCTCACTTTTAAAGCCAAGAGGTAAATGTTGGAGAGAAACTGTGACTTACAATGATGGATGAGAAGAAGAATTAAAGGATACTAAAATATGGCACTGAATGTCAAATTTTTTTAATGTTTTTTTATTTATTAGTCCTACTTGGATAGGTTTTTAACTGATTGCCATTGTTTTGTTTTGTACTAAAACAAAATGGCCCACATTCATTTCTCCAGGTCACAAACACTTCTGGAAAGCATCAAATATTGGCAAGAAAACATGATTCAGTAGAAAAGCTGTGTCAGTGAAATCACTGGTGTTATTTGCAATAACGATCCTCACATTTTGCAAGAGGAACTTCTAAGAAACAGCACTCATTCAACTTTGAGAGTGGAATAGACTTTCAATCTCCCCATAATATTTCCTCATTAGTAATCCTCTTAGCACATGTTCCTATACTCTGTTTGATCCTCCCACTCCTTCGTTATCATTCTCACCACAAATGTCTTTTTGCTATCAGTGAGGTTACTGAATTCAATTCTGAGGCATGAAAGGACAATTTGTGATACACTTGATACATCACAGCAGGTCAAGACCTTCCAGCAGTGCTTTTCAGGTGGACATGCTTTAAACCACTGGATGTTTTTAAAGGACAATTTGCATCCATTTAAAAAGCATTGCACACCTTTAACAAAGCCCTATGCATAAGCATCTCTAGATCCAAGTATCTGCTAGGGTACACTGTCCTCTGTAAAGACAATTATGAGCATACCGTAGAAATAAAAGGTGAGAATAAGAAAATGAAACCAACTTGTTTAAATGCCAAAACTATCTAAAAATACCATTCATCTAGGGGGTGAAAAAAGGCAATGATTAGTCTGAAGAGAATTAATCCAGGGAAACAAAACAAGAGCAGCATAAGAGAGCGGGTTCTAAAATCAGTTTAAGTTCCAGCATCAGTGCTTTCTTTTTGTTTCTCAAACTTACCATCATTACTTAAATAAGAATACAGCAAATGGAAATGTTTGTTAAAATTTCACATTTCTTTGGAAAAAATGCCAATGGGTCCTCATTTGACTTGCGATTATTTTTTGCGTGATATGCCTTGAGGTTTCGACATAATCTTGAAAACTGACAGCAGAAAATACGCCATCTGAAATGCCTTTCACTTCAAAGACAAACATAAAAGCTTTCTAAAATCTTATTCTAAAATGGCTCAAGTGTGAGAAAAAAGGCATCAACGCAGTAAATCCATTGCTTCAAGGGGTGTGTGAGAATATAACATTACAATGGGGTTTGGACTTTGGATGACACAACACAGTGGCAGAGGACAGCAGAGGACATGCATACCTACAGTACACAATGCATGACGGCTTTGCTTCCTAAGCAGCATGTCAACTCCAGGCAATGCATCATGGAACTTACAACTCACCTGTGATTACTTTCTGTCTTTGAAACTTTGACTCCAACTCCAGAACTCAATGAACCTTTCACATTTAGCTATATGAGCTATATTAGCTAAATGAGTTCTATGAGCATGCCTATATAAAAAGCAAAACCTTTTAAGCATTAACTTTGACCTCTGTTAGGAAAGTCAAATGCTCTGTGACAATGTCAACCACACTCTCCAGGTTATCCATTGGTCGTTGTCCTTATTGTTTTTGTTTTTGAGGTTTAAAAGAATGGATAATATTTACACATTTAGAATTCAGAAACTGAAATTAAATGGTGGACAGTTAAGATAAGATTTGATTAGAAATACTATACAAATATAACAATCAGTTCGACTGCTTTTATAGTATGCTAGTAGAGGTTGCTTAACTGAAACCACCAGCTGTTAGACTGAGTTTGGAGTCAAATGGTTGGAAGACACTCAGTTTTTCAAGTCAGGGTCTCAAGCAAAGATGGATAATTAAGAATAGGATTACATATGACAGATTATAGTCAGATAACTGATTGACATCAAACAAGCCTTCAAAGCTAAAGTAATATTGTTAGTCAAGACTATGGGTCTAATTACACAGGTCACATGACACATTAACAAATTCATGCATCTACACAAATCTGGCAATGTCCAAGGCAGGTTACTTGCATAGCATGAAAGGGATTTATGTTTGTTAAGTATCTTAACAAAATTCAAACAGGTATAGGGTTGACCATTCCGTACTTTTCTAAGTATTTGTTATAGAAGACCAAGAACTCAAGCGTGATGACTGACTTGCCTGCACAGTTAATCTGTTTAAATTGACAGAATTTTCAAGTAAGCAATTCTAGTCTAAGTAATTACCTGGTTAGTTCTACTCAGCCAAAGTGGTGCAGTTTCTTAGAGAATTATCTAACAATGGACAGCCAAAGAAAAAAGTTTTATATTTGACTCTAATTCTGGCTCTAAATAAATACAAAGCTGAGTAGTGACATAAAAGAAATGCACATCAGCAACTGAGCTGCCAAGTAAATTATTGATGTAAAGCAGGGGTGTCAAACTCAATTGCACAAGGGGCCAAAACTCAAAGCACATTTTAGGTCGCGGGCCGAACAGGATAAACATTTATTGGACACGCTAAAACTTTTTTGAACATAAATATGAATAAAAACAGACAGGAATATTATTCCAGAATAAATAAACCTGAACTTTAATAGAAGTTAGAGATAGGAACATGCTGCCCAAACCCCCCTGAAAAAAAATTATGCATTTCAGCAGAAGTTAAAATAACAAATCAAAACATTCAATTGCAGGCATGAAAATGGGTCAGTTGTGAAAAA
>JAPZDY010000020.1:8742292-8755035 GCA_029783645.1 Ctenochaetus hawaiiensis | reverse complement strand
CAGGTGAGTTTGTGTTTCTAGGGCAATCTGTTCTGATGAGAAATATTATTCTATGGTAGGAGAGCAGAGAGAGCAGAGAGAGCAGACCCAGCATCTGTGCATCTGTCTTTGCTGTTCAGAACCCCGGGGCAAGCCATATGCTGACATAGCAATGTGTCAGAAGATTCAGCCCAAAGACAGATGAAAGTGTGTTTCACAAGATCTAGTGCTGACCCCAAGGCACAGGTAGAGGTAATAAGACAGAAGCTAACAGGGGCCACTCTGCATAATGACACAGCTGTCATCCCTCTCATGTAAAAATAAAGTATTACTTATTATCATCACCTCTCTGCACTCATCAGTTTCAATGCACTATGGGTTGTGTGTGTGGACGTGTTTGATGACAATGATGTGTGTATAGAGAGAAGAGCCAGAGAGAACTTGCACAGCCTCAATACTACATGCTATATATATTAAAAAAAACAGATAAAGGAAGAGAGGCCAGTGGGTGCAAATATATTTCAGCACTGCTTTCCTTAGAGCAAAACTGCTGTTTTTTTATTGCTAGTTTAACTGAGAAATTAATTAACTGGCTTTCTGCAATCTCCTTATTTGTGTTGTGATAATGACTAAGACTGAAGTACTTAACTATGGTGTCTCATTCTAGTAGAATACGGACAGACAGAAATAGAAGGTGCAGGAAGTTTTGGGTCCAAGTACAAGCAAGATACAGTCAAGATTTTATACACTAGCTACTCTTTAGAGCAAAAGTTTGACAAAAGGAAATCATGAAAGTAAACATGTGAAGTCCATTGCTGTTGTTCCCAAAATGCAAGATAAAATAAAGACTTGCCAAAAAGATATCAACTGTTACTAAATTAAACGTGAAAATTCAAGTAAATATTCAGTTTCAGTAATTCAAATAAATGTACGTCTGCTCTGGTAAAGAAACTTCACTCTGGTAACTGCAGTTAAACCTGCCTCTTGGCCTTGTTGCAGCTTCAGCAACCCCCTGCACCAAACCACATCATTTTACTACATATCTGCTTTAGATGCAATGCCATTGCCCTTTTACTTTACCATGCAAAAACAACAGATGAATTATCAGTCAACACTATGGTTTTGGATGACCAACCTATGAATTTATGAATTGGGCACATTTTAACTGGGTCATAAGTGGTTATTGAGAGGGCAAACTTTTTTTTTTAGTCTTTGTTTTTTTTTAAGAAATTCTTGGACATTATTTCTTTAATCCTCAATATCAAACACACTGTTTGTGAAGTTCAGCCAGTGTTAAGAGAAAACTTCAGGGTTTCAGGCCCATGAGGTGCATTTCAAAACAGTAGTGTTCGCATAAATTCATTATTAAAGTTCACAATGAAGCAAAAATACTTTCAATATTTAATGTAATTTTCTTCTGGGCCTCTTCAAAAGGCAATAGAAGATAAAGGCTAAACATTCCCCGGGGCAGCAGGTGTGTGAGTCACCGGAAGCATCTGAGAACCGAGTTAATGTCACGATATCATGCAAAGCAGGAGGACCAACTGAGGGATACCAAATGCGTCAGACATGTTACATAATGACACCAAAAATGGAATACAAAGATTATTATATAATTAATTCAGCATGCAAGTAAAACAAACTTAGATTGAACTTTTTTAACAATAACATATTTCATCATGTATCGTTTTAGGATGAATTGGTCTTCATAAACCTCAAGGCGAAAATTTTAAATTCTTAACTTATGTAAAAATCCCATCAAATTCAAATAGTTATGTTATTGTAAAAACAACATCTTGAAATCATACTTTTGCCTTGAAAAAACATGTCTTCTCCCCTGCTGTCCAATTAATATCCCTGTTATATATATCCCCCCTTCAAACTTAAATTAAGCATTGCTTCCTGTAACGCGGCAAGTGTTCGATGAGCAGCATTCCAAGAGGCGGAGGCTCCAGGCTGCCTTTGAACATCACCGCAGCTCAAAGAGTTCAAAGCCTCTTAGAAATACTGTCATCCAAATTCAAACAAGGGATAGATGGGAGTACAAAGAGTGGAGGATTGAGACTGAGATTGAGTGAGATTTTTCCTTTTGTTTTTCAAAAAAAACAGCTTTAAAAATGAAGCAGAAGACATGCTAGATCCATATCTTTAGTGCAGTCAAGACCTGAAAAGTGCTTTATGATATTTATTATATTATTACAGCTTATAATAGTTGTTTCTTAGATTACCTTCGGTCATTAAACAAAATCATGACTCATTTTGCCTTGCCCTGAAAACTGGGATGCTGCTGTTGTCAATATGCTGTCAACTTAATCCTCAAATTCTGACTAGTCTCCAAACTTGGTTCATCATCAGTAGACTGCCTGAAATGACCCAACTCTGAGAGCCACTGCTCTATGGTTTCAATGAAAACTTCGAGGAGAAGTATAGCATCCCTTCTTGTCTCCAAAAAGTGTCTGTTTGAGGTCCAGGCTCCCTCCTTTTCCGCTAGCTTAATGGATTATGACAGTGATGCAGCGTGAAGCCTTAATCCCCTTGCCGCCGTCGTCTCCCCTCCCTTCATGTTAAGCCCCTTGACTAGAGTGTATGTATGTGTGTCAGGTGCCAACCAATACGAGGAGCCAAACATGGGATTGGATAATTTACAAAAACAAAGGGGGTTAAAGCATCCACCACTGTCAGCCAACTCTGCCCTTGAGGTGCCTTGCAGGCCCATTGCGAGGCTTTGAAGTCAAATATGCCAATATGACAATGAAAAATAGCTTTCAAGTTAATAATCAAGAAAAATGCAAGATATGAGGATATCTGCACAACATTACTTTTTGCTGTACACCTCAAACAGCTATGAATGATTTTTGTGAATTAGTGACAAGCATAGACAGTGCCTTACCCATGTTACTATGTTTGTTTATTCACTCTTGTCAGCGACCTCACTCTTTCATTTAGGAACAAATCAGACAATAGTCCTCTACAATTAAGGTAGTTTTTGAGTTGAACCAGTGACAATTAAAGCAGACCAAAAACGATGGGTGCATTACAATTTGTATATACACACAATTCGTGTGAATAAAAATAAGTCCTATGATGACCCTTATTTTAAGAGGTTTATACAGTGCATTACCAGAATCAGCTGGGTATGTAGCACAGACCGCCATCCAACTCTGTCAAGATATAGAGCTAATACACAAGATGGTCTCTGAGATCAAACATCCATCAAGAGGAGCAGTGACGAGGTTGACATGAGTACTCACCATGAATGAATCCATGTTAGGGTATCAAAATCAACCAAAGGGAATCAGAGGCCCCTAAAGGAAGAAACCATAACTAGGACATGACTTGATAGCTCTCTCTGGTTTGACTAACCGGACAGTCAGTGCAGCAGAGAAGCTTTTCCCTACTTCACATGGAGGCAGAATGTCATGTCAATGACCAAACATCCCAATGGTGGAAATCCCATCCAAGAGGAGGAATTAGGGCGGAGAGATCAGGGGGTAAATCCACTTTGTTTTGCATAAGTGGTACTCATGTCATGTTTTAACCCTGTAAAAGCTAAAACTTCTTATTTTGGGTTGACATTTTGGGTTTGGTTCAGAGGTGTGTAAAACTACCTGATACCTGAAACATGACATAATGCAGTACACATAAAACACCAAGCTTAAAATGTACAAATTCTACCAAATGCTCAAGAATTTACAAGGATCACAAAGTTGTACTTAAAGTATTTAAGTGAAAGTACTTGGTTACTTTTCAGTGCTGTGGGAGGTGGAGGCTTAAATTTGCTCTTGTTATTTCCATGCAGAGATAGAGGAGTAATTCAGAATGAAGCACAATGGATTTAACTTTGCATTGAATATATAATAATTCATTTGGAAATAAAATATAAAAGTAAGACTTGGCACAATCATCTAAGAAAGAAAACTATATGTACATATATATATATATATATATATATACTACATGCACACATTATATTTCACTGTATCTAAAGGTTAAATATGTGGCACATAATATTGACCTTTACAGTATAACTGTCTCTAAAATAATAATTTGTAGAATATTAGCATGTCATTATCATAATCATATTGTCTGAGGGTAACTCTTTGCAACACGTTTGTTGTGGTTTATGTAAAGGAACCAAAAAGCTGCCATTTTTTGTTAAAAAGAACTGACAGGACAGGAATAAGCCAAATATTTAAAAAAGGGAACTCCTATTTATTACTGCCCGTCTATTATTTGTATATTTACAGTTGTTCTTCTCAGTTGTTACTCAAAATGTGAACACACTCAACAAATAAAGCAAAGTAAGCACAGATAAAGTATTATTTTTGTGTATGTTACATTTTAAGATTAAACGGACTGGGTAAGCTAGAAGTGGAAGCAACGGCCAAATAAACAAACAGAGATGAAAAGATTAAAATAGATTCAGTCTGGGTGTGTGAGTTTGTGTGTGTGTGTGTGTGTGTGTGTGTGTGTGTGTGTTTGTATGTCGAAGAAAGAGAGAGAGAGAGAAAGAGAGAAGAACTTTATTTTTTCTGATGTAACCATTTATAGTAATGCAAGCTTGATGAATCCACCTTACACCTTTCACTCTCAATATTTACATTGGATAGTTTATGTTTCATTAACAGCTGCTGCTGTGAAACAATAACAAAAATATGATTTGTGAATTACAAGTAATGGGATCAGCACACTTCACCTCACAAGCAAAACTAGATCCACAGTATCAGCAGGAAACGACATATGAAATGGCAATGTTCACTTTAATTTATTTACTTTGCTGATTGTCAGTACACCATTGTGCACTGAGGTCAATATTAGTAATAACTTCCGTGTCTTCTAAACAGGGCTTCTGTAAAAGACCAAAGAATGAAGAATTATCCTTATTTTTTGTTTTTATTTTATTTTATGCAATTTATTTATTCATTTATTTGTGGCAGGGGATGTCATCCAAATGCTGGCATTAAATTTTACTGGATAAGGTAAAATCCATCAGAAATGTTGCAGCAAAGATTTTTTTTTGGTTTACAAAGAATAGTGCAATGTTACATCCAATTAATCAAATAAAAAGGCAAGAAATGTAACATATTACAATTATTGGCTCATGATATGTTATATTTTCACCATTAAGCCCATGTGTTTGAAATGACTGTTACGACTGAGAAATGATTGATGTGATTCATCAGCTGACCACAAACTCAATTAGCCAACAACTGTTTTATAAAAGTAAAATGTGACAATATTTTAACTTCAAATTCTTAATTAAGAGTTCCATATGTCTGTGTGTATACATAGGAAGCCACATCCATACTGCAGACAATTCACTGCCCACTTATGAGTGAGGCTAGCTACTTTTTTCCCATCATCAATTTATGGTTGTTTTAAAACTTTACACCTCTTATTCCAGTGTATATCATTCAGGCCATTTTGATTTTGCTCCCATGTTTCCATAATAGCATACACAAAGTCTTGACTGTAGTAAATAAAAATAAACCAACTTCAAGCACCTCTGTTTCCCACCTGCCTACTAGCAGCCTTCCTAGACTACCCCCCCAACTCTTCCAAAAAATATTGCTATTGCCTGCAGTATAAAAATGTTTCCTATATCAGAGGCTTGCTGCCTTTATACCCAGTGATAAAGTAAGCCCCTCAGTATAATAAGCTATGGACTTTCCCAGGACTCAAGCAGGAGTGAGAGAAGCTTGGTCATGATAAATGAGCCTGCTATCTAAAGCAATGTCAGAGTGAGCCTGTTTGTCTATCCTCCTGAGGCGACCTTTTATTCCATCCAAAAACACTGAATCATCCAAATTGACAGGAAAAACAATCACAGTGTCTCGTTCATATCCGAAAACGCTTCACATTTCCAAGGCAATTGCAGAAAAGATGAATTACCATAGTTGTGCTTGTTCCCATAGGTATGCAGTGAATGCATTTTGCCACACTATTGTCTCTGCTGCACCATTTTACCGTTACTGTGCAATATTAGGTAATACATTCTCATTAACTGTAACTACCATAAATTGACAGGAGTAACAGTCAAATGAAGGGAATAAATAAAGATACAAATCATTTCTTAAAAAAAAGTTTTAGTTCAGTCTGGCAAAAGATCTGCTTCTGAATTCTCTGTCTTTTGCATAAATCAATAAACCTTGAGTGGGGAATCCACAAACTCAGAATGAAGCTGTCTGATTTAATTCAGTCATCACTCCTGCAAAAACAGCAAAAGTTAATTTCACTAAAATGAAATTAGGATGTCAAGGGAACAACACATCATTTTCAAAGTAACAAAAGGTTGGCAGTCACACACACATCATTTGCTGTAAGCGCTTCTGGACATTGCCTTAGAAAGAAAATAATAATGATTATTGCGTGTTAACAGAGGAAGCTCATCAGCTTTTCGTCCCGCTAACATTAAGCAATTACGCACCTGTCACTTTGATGACCACTTATGAGAACAAACACAGGATGTGACTGACAGACTACTCACTATGCAAGTCTGAATGGAAACCAGCTGGACTGGATTTCAAATACCGTCAACCTGCAAGTTCCAGCTCAGGTCTGCCTAAAATTAAAGTGTATATTTGATTAGGTTTGTTCAGATATTTGATGCCAATACTACTCAAACTAAAGTGATGATGCCAATAGAAAAACATGTCTGGGTTTTCTGTCAAGCTAACAGTAGCGGTGGTTCAGTGGAAGTTTTTTATGTAATCCAATTAAAGCAAGTAAGCCCAAAATCCATAAAGTTATACAGACAGATATAAGGAGACGGATGGTAATGTGTGATTGCAAGCAACCGTGTTGGTATTTTGGTGATGTGTCATGATAGCCAATTTGTCCATGTGAGATTATAGCCTGGGGCTACTGCAGGAGCTGTTGCAGGGAAAATCAAGCATTTTAAACAGATAAGCACAACAAGCAAAGATTGACAGGATTTGAACTAAAGCACTGTGTAGATGCTGTTCAGCAAAGTTAAAAAACATATGCCACATGCTTCCATGCACCAGGTTGTATTGAGTATTCAAGTATTCAAGTATTCAAGTGGTGCATGCTGGAATGGATCCTATAAAGAAGCTTCACTGCATTTACCTGATATTGATATGAACATCCTAACACTGATAAGATGGTCCACCTGCATCACTGTTGTGTTATATATAGCATATGTCAGAGTCACCAAACAAGATTGAAGGCAAATTCATGAAAAGCTTGGACTTGAGTCCCATAACATTAACCTGCAACAGCCTTAGAAATGTGTCACAAAAAGTATCAAAAAGGGTTGCAGCTTAACTTTGACATCACAAAAATGACTGTATGACTCAAAAGTATGTAAGTATGACCCTTTACCCTACCAAACCTCACTCTGTACTGACGCCTGAAGGCAATAGCTTTCAAAACACAGTAATGGGGCACTATGGAATGACTGCTTACAAAGACATTGTATGAAATAACATTTTTATTATTTCATACATAGTTTTCTTATGTTTGCAGTGCTGAAGTTTTTATTTAAATATTTTATTATATATATATATATTTTTTTATAAGCTTGTTCTGTCCTGCTGGTGCTTAAACTTTAATTTGGTGAAGAAGGCATTATGACTTGTTTATGGTTCTCGACTTAGATTTAAAACACTGATTTAAATAAAAATATGAGAATGTGACTACTTTCGAGTCAACACAATGATTTCAGAACAGGTGGGTTTATGATGGTTTTGTGTGTAAGTTAAGATATAGCCAAAGACCATAGTAATGGCTTCTTCCCAGTAAACACACATATTAAGTTGACAATAGAGGATAAAAGGCTGTGTATTGCTGCTGTAAAAAGTAAAGCTGGCAAAAAGTCTACAATCAATACTGTAACATTCTCCAGGAGACCAAAGAGTAAACAGGCTGGGATCTGAGTCAGGCTGAGTAAATCTAACCTTTCCGCATCTAATATCCACCTCTGTCAGTGGGTCAGCTACTACCTGCAATGAAGTAGCTTTATTAAACCATCATGGGGAAATGGGATAGTTGCCAAGGACGTCTTTCTGGAGTGAATACAGTAAGTTCAGTCCCACCTGGAGACTGTGCTTATTTTGCTACAGTACTGTGCAAGAAGTCTGTTTGATTTGTGGTGGGATTTCTGGAAAAATAAGGAGGGTTGCAGTGTTGTGTTTTGAAGTTTTTGAAAACTCGACTCAGAATGTGTTTAAAGAAGCAAAAAAATTGTGTTTTAGTGACAGCCAAGGTTCGTTCAGTTTGCCCATAATGACACTGAATTTGTCATTACATGTGTTAATATTTTCCAGATCTAGCTCACATTCGTTAGGACAGCATCTCTGGAGTCAATAGAAATATAATGTATCTCCTGGAACACTTCAGGTCACAAACAGGTCCTTCTACTAACATTAACAAAGGCTTTTTATATTCAAGTGTCCCGGTAAGGCATGACAGTGTGATAGTCACCCAGCATGCACAATACCAGGACCATGAGACTGAAGCTGCAAAGATGAATTCATCCATTATTACACCTGTGCTTTTCCTACTGTGACATGCCAAGATGTTTTTCATGAAAAGGGTCTACAAGGCCAGGTTGGGTTAAGGTTGAAATCTGAAATCTGTGCAGAACTCCACCATAAATGTGCAGCATAATACCTGTGGTCAGATAAAGAACAAAACAATACAAGGGAACACAGGGGAAGATACAATGTGAACCACAGGGTATTTTCTGTCTGCAGACTGACATAAAGAAACATCTTAGGGTACAGACGCAGCAAAGAGGCTCTGACATCAACCTAACAGAGTGAAGTGGAATTGAGGAAATAGGCATCCTCAAGAAATATAGAATTGAGGTAATGCACAGTGCAGCTGAAAAACATACTGTGATGCAGCAGCAGCCAAAGACTTACAGCTCCATCAGAGGCTGATGTGTGGAAGGAGATCACAGAGCAGATAAATTCTATCAAAACATTGCAGGCTATTCATTACATTAAAAGAAAAGAGTTTAATGTGCTTTTGTTGCTAAAAATCAAATTGCAGCCAATCGAGAAACATCAGACCACTCGGGAAGGCTGCTGGTACACTCAGTGATCACATCAGTGCCATCACTGGGAATGTGCCAGTCTCCGGTATTACTCCAGATGGGGACAGTGACATCATGCCGAGTAGTCAACATCTTTGCCAGCCAAGGGAACAGAGTTTAATCTTTCTCCCAAAGCAAAGGATAATTTTGTTTTTACATTTTTGAATTTGTTTTTTTTCCACCTGTATCTTTCAGTAAGACATCTGCTTCTGATGTCAGCCTAAGATGAAAATCAAATTGCAAAGATTAAACTTTGCTTGTGATGGTTAATTCATCACTGTAAAAACTGTATGGTATTTGATTTCAAACACAGTGAGGGTTAAAATAAGCCACTACTGTATGTTAATTATGTTGATGGTACATTTACGTGCTCATCAAATAGTATGGAAAAGACATATATCAAGTGGATTTTACCATTTTAACATGCTTTGGCTTTTTTTTCTCAGTTAGTGTGACTGGAACCTGAACCAGGATTCAGTAAGATTCAGGCCAGATTCAATAAATAAAATTGGAATTAAACGGTATCCAACCCTTTCCACAGACTCTGTCACAGTGTGCCAGGGTGACCAAAGTCATGATCAGCCATCTGTTCAGCTTGGAAGCCAAACAAAGTCAGTGGAGATGAGCCAAAGCCCTTGGCAGTGACCCAAATCAGTTTAACATCTTTGTAACAAGTGATCCAGCAAAGGTCAAATTTACTCTCATTCTGAGCTATAACAAGTGTTCTGAGTTTATTAGTCTATCAGTACTGACAGCATCAGATTTACAAATGTAATTGATTGAAAACAAACCTCTGGGAGCATCAGATTGCACTTAGTTCTTGTCTAGTGATATGAAAAAAAATAACTATTATGAGAGGTATGTAATGCACCAGTTATCTTTTAAACTCTAATGGTTTGACCACTCTTTTTTTTTAGTTTACATCAAAGAGTTAACTGGACTACCTGTGTGACAAGGGGCTCCAGAAGCCTCTCCACAGTCAGGGTGCGAATTTCAAGACTCTTGGGGTCCCATTTCAACAGGATGGGGGAGGTGGCGGTCGTCATGGTCTCTGTTAAAAACAAAAGTAGATCAATGGTTAGAACAACTTTTTGTGGTGAAAAGAATTTAACTTGTTAACACATTTTAGGCGTGACCATTCACACTGCACATGCGTTTGCAAGGACAGGGTGGCAGGAGGATTTTTAAAAGGTTTTTGCGCAGTGTTCAGCTGTGTAATAACTCACAAAAAAGCCTAATTTTGAATGATCGTGTACTGACATAAATGGTCATGTAAAACTGAAAAGTTCAGGCCATAACACTACAAGTTGAGCTTTTTATAACTGAGTAATCTTTTCTTAAATAGTATTGTGTCTAAGTTGCAGTTCTGAAGTTCGGTGCAGTCTAGTTCACCCACTGTAGGCAAACAATATCTTGTCAGTGATGCCCTGATAAATGTCTTCCAGCCCTTTTTGACCAGGGTACTTCCCTCAGATTTTGTGACACTGATACAGGGACTTCTACAATAATACATTTTTGAATGACCAGGAAAGATTGTTTGTAATGTTCAAAACAAAACAAAGGACTTGTAATTTATGTGCACTTGCTCATCCTCATGTCAACAGGAAGGAAGTTAGTTACTAAGGCTGTATTAGTGTCACTGCAACCACATCAGGCTCTGAACTGGGTTACTGTTCTTAGACATTAGTTGTGTGTCATTTCGCATTCACTGACAAACACCAATACACACATAGCTAAGATGGCACAAAGTAGTATGCACCTTTGTGGGTGCCAGTGTTCAGGACCACAGTGAAAGGTACTTACATTACCTTCTTGCAACCTATGGATGACTGATCACATATGTCATCTACACACTGCAGCATACTGAGACCCAGGATATGGAGTTTTCAGGCATTTCCATGTCATAATGGGGTGTTTATTCTGAGGCTGACAAAATGTCAACACAACATATATGAAGGAAAATTGAAAGTCCCATGAAATATTGATAAGCCAGCCTGTGATTATCAAAATGGTACACTCTGCAAAGGCCCCTCTGTGGCAGGGGGTAATTAGTTTTTTTTTGTTTGTTTTTTCTCTGTCTTGTTTTGTTTTTATAACCACTTAGTTGGTCATAGAAGAGTTTTACAAAAGAGATCCAGCAACTGTAAACAATCAGCAAATTTTGGTTGTGCACATTAAATAAATCAAAGCACAGTAAAATTTGCAGCAAACCATTAACCAATGGCTAGCCACCTCTATAACCTTATATTTTTGAAATTTACTTTTTCAATTAACCTGGCAATTTCAAAAATATCTGTCCAAAAAATGGGAACATATTCAGTAAGCTACAGTTAGTTCTGGAAGAATTGTGATTTTATTTTTCCTCTTCTTCTTTTTTTTTTTAATTAGTATTTGCATTGCTAGTTGTCATTCAGTGGAGTTCTGGCATAGATTTTCCATCTTTGGTTTTGAGGGAGTCTGGGTTGTAGATAAATTTAACCCTAAGTTCAACTCTCTGCTAATCCGACTACCTCCTTAAGAGCCACACGTCTCAACTGTAGAAAACAGCAGAACCAGAAGTCACAAAAGTGAAAAGCTTCACTCCCAAGATGGAAAGGAGTACTGCATTATGAGTCTCACTTGTACAGTTCTTTATACACTTTGCTATTTAACTTGGGCTTTTTTCCCCTCATAGTTTTTTAAAACCCTTAAGCTCAGAGGGGTTATATAAGGTGAATGTGAGGACTGAACAGCTGGCGTGGGGGTAGCAGTCTGTTTTACTGTGGGGATATGTTTCTACAGTAAGCAATTTCAGAATGGGCCAGCTGGGACTGGCCCAGTCTACTGCCAATGTCGATGAGGCAGAAGGGAATAAAGAATGTGAGTACGAATGACATATCTGGGCCAGAGGCCCCTACTACTACACACAGTGGGTTAAGATGGATGAACAGTCAGAAATTTGGCAACATGGCACCATTAATAAAAACCACAACAAAATATTATAGTTCTCTCAAAAGGACTTGGACCTTTATATTAAAAAACTTTCAGGCCTTGACTTAAAACTGTGTCACTTTTTCCTTTCATCAAAAAATCTGGACAGCAATAATGAATCAAGGTTTGTGCTTCTGTCAACTCATCAATCAATCATGCACAGTAGTTTGAGAGAACCTGCAGGAAATGTGCAAGTAATTTCTCTGTTGTGATATTTTCTAAACTACACATACTGTATTGGTTTAAGACAAAGTGTAGTGACCAGATGTCCTAAACAATTTGGGGCATTGTCAGAATTCAAGCAGTTGCCACCAAATCTTAAATCCCGTCCTGTTTGTCCCAAAAATTAGACTAAACCCGACTTTGTTTTAGCCTTGTGAAAAAAATACTAATAATTGTGACACATTTTTTGTACTGCCCACAGAAGGTCACTGTTCTAGCCCTCCAGCTTGGGGGGCAAGGGCTCAGTATTTTAGTCAGCAGCCCACAGTGATTAAGTTACAATTTTTTTACCTGCGTACATCTAGTGCCACAGAATGCCTTAACACTGATGCAGTACTGCTCAATTACCATGGAGCCGGTAGTGTTGTCATGGGTAGGGGGTTGTTTGGATTTAAAGAGGATTATTGTGTTATGATTTCCTGTGTTGAGCTATCGGTTGTCATGTTTTTGAGTTACGTTAAGCGAATTCAGTGCCTTATCATGTCCATGTTTGTCTGGTGATTTCCTGTTT
>JAPZDY010000020.1:8703713-8721366 GCA_029783645.1 Ctenochaetus hawaiiensis | reverse complement strand
TAGCCGCATCACTGTTTAAGCCGCAGGGTTCAAAGCGTGTGAAAAAAGTAGCGGCTTATAGTCCAGAAATTACGGTACATTTATGGCTGGCACACATTTTAGTTATTGTCTAAAGGGCAAAGTCTGTCCATGCTAAGAAGCAAGGAAACAAAGCTCTCCTCTTGTCTGTCTCTCATCAGTATTAGTAACAAAATATTTTGAGTATCTGAAATAGTTTCTGTTCAGTAAATTTAAATAAACAAACAAGATTTGTTACTTATTTTGCTTTTTCTTCCATGTCAATGATAGGAAATTCATTGTAAGTAACAAGAAAACACTGAACTGTTGTTAAAATTACAGGTTCACATTCAATTAGCAAGAAAGTCGACTAACAGAAAAAATGATGTGTAACCATTTTCACAGGCAAAAATTCCAGAGTAGCAGGTCCCTCTTTCTCAACTGAGGGTTTACTGCTTTTTTGCTTTTCCATTGTTGTAATTTTAATATATATAAACTTTAAACAAATTGTATCAGTATAAATTAAATTTATTTGAAGTTGAAACTATTTGTCTGATGAGAAATTCAAATATGTCCTTTTGCGCTTTGTGCATGTGCATTTGCCATAATTTTTGACAGTTTATAGATTAAATTCATAATCTTGTAACATAAACAGTAAATGACAGAATCGCTGAATATAAAAGTTTCCCTCATCTGCAGCCCTTGACTTTACTTTAATATCGATTGATATCTGATTATCTATTTAGTCAAATAAAGTCTCAAATATAATTTCTTTGTAAATATTTTTTTTCTGTTGTGATTTTTCTCTAATCTCAAAAGCCAAATACACAGTATAATAAACAATAAAGAAAGCATTAGATTATGCAAAACAACGAAGAAAACATTAGCTAATTTTAGCCTCCCTTGCACGCTGTCTAACGAAATGACACTGTAAACAGATGGGGGGAGTAGACCCACACAGCCCTGACAGTGACAGTCCGTGCCTCCATGCCAATCAAATGTTTAGATTCTAAATACAGCCACTTTGTGACCCCTAGAGGCTTCTGGGATTCCGTATATCCAGTTACAGGAAGAGAATGTGGCAAACTATACTGGGTCACAAAAGCTGTGGTCTGACTTCTGCTGCACTGTACCGCTGCATGCAGAGTGCATTTAGCCTAAATGATGCATGCCTGCAAACAAGCTCCACTGGCGAACCACCACACAGGGATCAAGTCTTGATAATTTACAATTTTGCAATAGAAATCATAATAAACAGAAGGAAATTACATTAAAAACTCAAATGAACCAGCAGTGCATTACGGTGCATTACAAACGAGGCAGAAGGATATCGATATTGGGTGTAAGATATGCAATATCGTGGGCACGGACTTACTATAGGTTATTAATTAACGTCCCTTACTATACACCTAAAATCGCAATGCTTTAATCAGCTGTTTTCTTACACTGCCTACCAGTTACAAACTTTTATCATCGTTGAAAGGCGCTAATAGAGTCTTTACTTAAACGGAACGTTTCACTTTCAGGGTGAGGCAAGGCAAGGCTGTGTACTGCTGCTTTAAACCGCCGAGTCAAGCACCGAGAGGAAATGAAGACTTTAAATCACTTGCAAAACAGTCGTATGGCTTGTTACTCGTGTGACAGAAAACAAGAAGTGACTTTACTTAAACGTGCGTAAAAAATGTCAAATAAACAAAGAGACGGAATTATTAAACAGAGGGAGTGGGCTCCAAACACAGGAGGGGACGAGGCTCAACGATCCTCGCGCGAGTGAATAAACGGAGTGATTATTATCCGTCTCTGATCCCATTTAATAGCCGGTAATGCAAACGTGGAACCATTATAATACTGGCGTAAAAAGTGCTCGGTACCAGCTAGCTTAGCTACTCTACTAGCCTAGCAGCCTAGCATGTCTCTGCCCGATAAGCTCATAAGTCAGTCGGCGCAGGCTTTCAGCACTGGGCTCAATGGATAGCAATGCTCGGAGTGCGGTTTAAGATAGCATTAGCAGAGTCGGCAACACAGATTTCTAGTTTTCGAGAATAGCTCAGCTCAGCAAACTGACCCAATGGAAGCATAGTGTGGTGTACTGACCAATAAAGTATGTCGGTACGGGCATTTTTTTAACGTTACTCCGCCAACTAGCTTAAGCACAATGATGAATGAAAAGGCGGACCTCGCCTAAGCTAATGTTAGCAGTACAGTGGGTCAGCCAGTGCAGCAAGTGTAATGCTACCGAAGGCTGCTAGCTAAGAAAAATCATCCAGTTGACAAACCACAGCACTCAAATAGGTAATGAACGTCATGCACCTTTCACCGTTGGAGATGACACCTCTTGCAGGTCCGCAAACTGTGCACAGCGCCTGGTTTCAGTGAGTATTCCCAAAAAATGTTGTCGTAACCCACGGTGAACAGTGAAAATTGACTCAATCCGGACGCTTTCCTCAATCCCGTGGTGCTGAATCTGAGACTACACGCTTCTGTCGGTGTCTCGGTACCTCCTCCTCCTGTGGCTCCCTGCGAAATAATGACCCCTCCCAGCGCTCCAATCACAACAACAGAGTGGGCAGGTGCAGATGATGTTGCGCTAGTAACGGAAAGCCTTGCAATATAGTGGGCTGTGTGCGGCTGTGTGGTGGATGCTAGGCTTGTCAAATCAGGAGCGTCTCCGTCGTTGACGCATGCGTGATTCGCAGTGTAGGGATGCGCCCTGCCAGTGGGCACACTGAAGGGAGGATTTCTGAGCTTTGGCAAAAATTGTGGGAGAGTGGGCCAGTAGGACTAGTAATAACAACTTTACACAACTAACAGCACAGCTCAATAAATTTAGACAGACATGATATAAATGTTACAGAATTATTCCTTGCAGAGGTGTTTGTTGTAGAGACAACAACAGATTGTAGCCACTGAAGAGTCAGAGGGTCCTTCTGAATACCACTATAATGATGGTTGCAAAGTTTGTGTACCGAAACTGGTCCAACTCAGCCTTTTGGCCATGTAGGTAGAGTTATCATGTTGTTATGACAGGCTGTTATTTTGTAGTCTATATAATTATACAGAGAACATGTGATAAAACAATTGCAAGTTAATTGTAAGACAGTTGCTTCTTTTAGCATGGAGTTGGAGAAAGCTAAATACATCCATGTAGTTGATAAAAAGTTGTTTTTTTTTTGACTAACTATGGCTTTGTCCATACAGGTCAAAGATAAAGAGCAATACATGCAAAAACCTGATAATAGCTCATAAAGAAAACATAAAGTACACCATATGTCATGAAAAAAGACAAAACTTCAAGCCAACAGGTCTTTTTCTGAGTAGACATTTTGACATTTTTTACTGTCATAATGTAGGAAAAGGCCAACAGCATAAATTTTTTAAAGGCCAATGCAAGAATCCAAGTGACTGGAGTTACTGCTGTGACTTGTTTTCTTCTCAACCCTCTCCTCTATAAGAAACACAATAAAGGCATATATAAAAATATTAAGTACTCCACTCAGTGTATTTCTGTTGCATATATATATACACACATTTAACTGAAAAAAATGGAAAGAATAAGCTCATTTAAAGCTGTATATTCACTCTTTAAGTGCAAACCATCAGCTTCACAGTCTGCATATGATACATGTGATCCTCTGATATCTTAGTAAAATTCAAATGTGTTTTTGTTTTTATTTTTAAAATTGTTTTTAATGAAAAAGTAATGAAACTGCAAGAATATGATAAATGTTACATGAGGTCTATGTATAAGTGCACATAACCCATTAAGATGCTTCAATATGCAGAGCTTAAGTGGCTGCTGGCAAGCCCAATTTCTTGGTTCTGTAAATTACTGAGTGGATAAATGACTGTAACATTTGGCAATAAAAAACACATTAATAATAAGCACAAACCCCTTCTTTGTGTTACTCATTGCAGAAAAAATGCAGGTACACACATCAACATGTCTACTGTAAACATGTTTGATTTTCATTAGCTTGCACATATAAAACTCACCATAGATAATGAAGCTAAAAGAGTATTCAAAACGTCTTTGCTCTGCAATAAAATTGATAGTGAGAAAAAAATAACTGGAGGTAATACATGCTGTTTTGCACCACTGACCATAGACTTCCTAATTACCCCTGCAAACATGAGAATTATTTGACAAGGGAGTGGGAATTACTAACTCGATGCTTTTGTTCAAATTTCTATTAGAAGATTGTTTAAACTTTTTTTGCCATTTTTCTGCAAAGATGCACAGGGCTTCCCTCTACAAACCTAACAGACTGCAACATGAATGCTGTCATATGTGGCCACAGCTTTCACAAAATGGCCCAGTTAAAACAAACTGTTATCTGACAGCAGATAACAGTTCTTGGATGTGTTAAAAAGTTTGTCTATGCAGAAGCATGTTGCGTCCTTAACTTTCTAAGTCATATCACAGACTGTATGCATATGGAAATTCTCCACCACTCACCTTGCTCCAGGTTGAAGAGGCGGGATGCTACGTTAGGTAGACAAAGTATCCTTCTTATAGCTATGTCCTTCAGCTTACCTGGGGGATCCTAAGGCTTTCCTAGCCCAGACTGCATATGTTTGTTGTCCATCCCACTTGTTCTGGGTCTTCCCCAGGGTTTACTCCCAGTTGGATGAGCTCAGATTTTGTTCACAGGGGGGCTGTCGGGAGGCATCCTAATCAGATGCCTGAACAACTTTAACTGTGTCTTCAGGAAAAAAAAAGAGGGTGGGGAGAAACCAACTCTGAGTACCTTTAACTTTTCTTAACTCCAAACTCTTTCCCTTAGGGTGAGCCTAAACACAATATGAAAGTAACTCATTTCAGCTACCCCACAGCCCAGAGCTAATGGCCATGAGTAATGTTTTGAACAAGAATTGCTTGGTTTAATCATGAGCTTCACCTTCAGGCTAAGCCTCCTCCTCATCCTGTCAGTCTAGTACATCCTGCAAAGCCACAAACAGCAATCTGCTTGTTGATCTTCTACTTCATCTTAGCCTCACTCAAGAACAGATATTATCTCAGCTCACTTGTGATCGACTCTCGATCAGATAAACTGCCACAGCTGGGATCAAAGCTTGGTGAATTGGTCTTAATAGGAAACTCATAGCTGGATACCTATGCTATGCTGTCGCTCACTTTGTGAGTAAGTCCCCTGGGCTCGATCAGAGGCCGCTGACGAGGCTAGAGGAAAACATGACTCGCTGAAATTACAAAAAAATACCATACTATTTCTGAGTGATTCATCAGAAAATGGATATGTGTTTTTATCGAATGCAACACATCCAATTATTGCCTTTTGACACAATGAAATGAGATGTTGCTACACATGGTTCATGTATAACCGCATACCTCCCCAAAGAGAAATGTAATATTTGCATGAATCATAATGACACAAGGAATATCTCATCATTTATAAATAATTACATCTCTTTCCCTTTCACAGCTATCAAAATAAAGCATCAGAGAGCTAACCAGTCATTTGTATATTTGTATTAAAAGGTGTACATTTTTTTGATTTACTCATTCGTCCACATGTCAACTGAAAGAACAGGCATATAGGGGACACACCCAAAGTTATTTTCAAGTTTAGTCAGTTGAACTTGAGGACAATTACAGTCTGAAATGAGCAGGTAATCACTGAAGTCTCAGGGAAATTGCCTCCTAAGGAAATTGGCTTAGACCAATTTCCAGCATACATATTAGGTCAGGAAGACACAGCTGAATTAGGTGGACCTATAATGTTATGCAGGTGAGGCAGATGAACTCTTGCTGAACATTAACAATCTTTTAGGAAATCAGTTGAATAATGATATGAAAGCACTACCACCAGTTCAAGACCATGGCACGAAACAAAAAGGTTTTAAAGTGGGATACTATGTGTAAAACCAGGGCTAAAAGTGTTGGTCAGTAAATCTGATGTTGAATCATGTATTTTAGAGTAAGTTCTGCAGCTTTGTGTGTGCATTGTCTTTAGTCGCAACATTTTCTTTTCTGCCTGTGGAAAACAGCAGGGACAGCAGTCCATTGTCTCCCATCTGTGTTTTTAGTGCATGGCAGCAACCCAACACCACATGTTAGCAAGCTATTATTCACCGTCAGATGGGGAACTGTGGGGTTACTGTAGAGCTGTCTTGACAGTGTATCCCATCACTATCTGGTTCACTGGCCTGATCCATGTGGAGCAAAGCTACACTGGGAATAAACCTATCTTTGAGTTTGAAGAGTTGTCAACTACTTTATTATATTTAGATCAAGGCAAGGAGCATAAAGCAGTACAAGATCATAAGCGCCTCTCTGCAGCACAGCTTCTCACAGACATTTCCTTTGAGATTTTAGTATTATTCATCCATTGCATATGTACTAACATACAAGGGTGCAGTGTATGTGTGTGCCTGTATATGCACACATGCCAAAGTGACAAGTGCAGTCCAGAGGCCTGGCTTAAAATGTGTTTACAACACATATTCACATTCCACCAGAGTGCACAGCTGGGCTCTCCCCTCCACCCAGAGGAGAGGCACTCCAGGGACTACAATCAGGAAATGTCCATAGACTGGCTTCTAACACTCTCTTAACATAATGAGGCCATCACTACACCCAACCCACTGTGCTTTGGGGATGAATAATAAAGTTTTGTAGTCTCTTGGCTCTCAAACCCGACACTTTATCCTGTGACTTAAAGAGATGAGAATGCAGAGGATAAGAAAGAAGGGTTGGGGCTACAGTTTTTGAAAACTGTCTTTGGATGTTAATATCTCAAGAGAAGAATAGTTTTCCTGTTTCTTTTAATTCCCTCTTTGCAACATGGGGCTCAGTCACATCTCGAGTGAAAACAGCAGTCTCGGGCTGTTGTATTTTAAAATGCCTGAGACATGAATGGCCAGAGAAAGAGCTTGCAACCAAAACAGTCACTGGTTAGGGTTAATTATGAGTTCTAGGGTTTCACACTGAAAATCATTAAGACTACACTAAAAAATAAATTTTTTAAAGTTTTTGTAAAAACTTATTATAATAAGGTATAACGGGAGTGTGGTCCTTACTCTGACTGCCTATTATGAAAATGTTGTTAAAAGATATGTACAAAAACATATGCCAATAACATTTATTTTGAGAACTAAAAGCTATGAGAAAGTGTTTTGACACAAGACCAACTACTTCAGCAACAAAAGTTTATTATAAAAGCAGCTTAAATGTATATTTAACGATAGCTCTGACTACCTTGTAAAAGAGGGACATGACCCATCAAGTGCTCATTCTTTTGAATCCTGCTGCAATTATACAATATTCCAACTGTCACAAGAAGTAATTCTTCAAGCAAAAAATCCAGAGTCCTTCAGTTTGACGACAAGTTAAACTGCAAGCAAAACTGCAAAAAGAAAAAGGCTTGTAAAATGTGTTGTCAAGACCAGTCATGAGTATCATATAACTTCTCATTATGTGTTTCCATTTTTTTGAGAATTTTATTTCTCTGTAACTCCTGTTTATTATATGAGCAGTATATGCTCAGTCGATCAGAACCAATATGTGCGTTTTAACGGTGTCATTAATGGAGATGAGTTTTCCTCCTGTAGATTCTAATTCCAGGAAAATGTAGCCTTCATTTCCATTAATTTGCTCAGGCACATCTTTTCATCCAACGAGATATAATCACACTGGCAATCATCTCGTCATCCTGCTCGTTATCATTATCCTCACATCAACACAAATGTATCACTTGGTCTTGAAGTATTATTGAAACCGTTCACCCTCTATCTAAATAGACTCTGAATGGGGAGAAAAATTCTTGTTCAATGTGACAATCAGATATCATGTCTGAGAGGGTCTCTGCAAGGTTTTTCGTGTCAGACTGCCTTTCATATGCAGAGCACAAGAATGAGAATGATTACATTTAAATGAGGACCCCACTTTACATGATGATTTTTGTGGGGATAATACGCTTACAATTACCTTCTGTGCTTTCAGAGACACTAAAAATAGGAGAATTCTCTTGGAGTTTAACTGATCGGCCTGATTTGCTGGTTTGGACACTTTATTGTGCATTGTGTGTTCAAGCTTTTTATACAACTGCTGTGATAGATGACAAGTAAAATATGTCAAACTCGTTCAACATAATGTACTATTTTTTGCTGAAAACCTCTGTAGCATCATGAGTCACGAATTAAAGACTGTTCGTGATTTAATACATGAGATGAAATGAATAATTTAGACTACTGTCAGACCTGATGTATTATCTAGTATGGTTTAAGGGCTGTCTTTTATCCTTTGGAGAGTGTGTAAAGTCATTTCACACAAAGTGTTCTTAGGTCTATGAGCTGTGAGTCATTGAAATCTTTACTGCAACACTACCTTCTTTTACTGCTGATATTGCTGCTCTGCTGCTGACGATGATGCAATGGCAAATTGATTGCATTAGAAAGCGATGCACCTATGTAATACATTTTCTCTCTGCTAGAATACCCAGCGACCGTGGAGGGTCAACATGCTCAAGGGCGGGATGGTTACAGAGTCTGGGAATGTGCATGTATTCAACCCTTCTAGCACTGAAATACCAGAGCATCATAATGTCACATTTATTTTTATATATTTAACTCACTTTACCACTTTTCTCTACCAATAAAACTGAAATGCTTTAAGGGACAGTTTCCACTCCAGTAAAAAAAAGCAGTTATGTTTGTGAAACGCAGTGTGGATTATTATGCACTCAGGGTAGAGGTGGCATATTTGTGATCACGCTGCCCTTTTTTGCATCACCCAGTTGCTTGCTTTGTTAACATTCAGGGTTGTTAGGAGTGTGCTGACTAGATAAGCTTGTGTGGCATGTCCCAGAGACGTGCACGTTACAATGGGATTTAATGTGAGAATGAAACAGCACTGCCTGTCATTTTGTGTGCTTGTGAATTTGAGGCTTCCATCACAAACACAACCTTCAGAGAGCTGAGTAATGCCATCTGTTAGGATTTGTATAGGATATATTCTGAATTTTAAGAATGTTAACATGGCCTTTTTGAAAATTATTTTTCAGGCAGGAATAGCAAACAGCACTATTTCATGAGACAAGCAAGGTTTAACTTTTACACCTGAAAGCAACCTTCCAAAACTGGATTTAAGCAGGTTTTATCTTCATGCCAGATAAACTCAGAGAGGTGAATTTGTGGCACCACATTATTAGTTCCTTTGTACACTCCAAACAAGAACACAGCCTCTGGGGCAGGTGTGGTGGGGTCTTGATGTGGCGGGGGTGTCCCATCTGTTGTTATAATTTCTGTTCCCAGATTCAGCGCATCTGCAAGCTCCTCCAAATAAAAAAAAAAAAAGAAGAAGACTGTTAATACAAAATACATGCAGCGTTGAGGGCAGTTTTCTAACAACCTTACAAATCACACTAAATTTAGTTATAAACTAAATAGGTTGAGTAAGACATTTTTATAGACACAAATTTTAAAAAATGTCTCAAATGTAGTACTACATTACAGGTGATAAATAGCTTGATTTAATATCCATTTGGCAGTCCTCTTGTTGTGCTAACTGCACTGTTTAAAAGTCTGTAGCTTTCTTTTCATTGTGTAGCACATCTGGAGTCCCTGCAGGTGCTACCACTGTCATACAAAAACAATCATAGTGGTCAACGAATTTGACACGTTTTTTTTTTATTCAATGTTTAATGATCGCCTGCATGCTCTCAGCACCAACTGCTCACCCAACCATCTGGGTGGGTTTACTGCCTTTAGAAAATAAAGTTAAAACTTGTCAGATCCCAGCTCTTCACACATGAGAAGGAGATTTGAAGAGTATTAGATACCCTGATTGTGTGAAAGGTCAGGCAAGGATGGAAACTGAAAACTAATCATCTCCTTCAGTGTAAGTTACGCCTTCCTCATAATCACATTTGTAAAGACATGCATGCAGATGTAACACATGCATGTCCTTATGAAGATTTAAGTACAAACACATACATGCACAGCTGCTTTTGCTTGAATGATTCATGTTTTGTCAATTCTCCAGCTCCCTGAAAAGCTGCATGATGATGTCATACCGGATCTTTCACGGACAGAAAATCCCTCCAAATATTTGATAAACCTACGGTTAACAGACGAAGATGAGGTGCACTCTGTGCTTGAAAATAGTGCGACCTTTTATGAGAAAGGCAAGAACAACTATGGTGCAGACTACCTTGATTCCTCACAACTGTCAGCAACTGAAGGAGACTGCGGAGCATGATGAATGAAGAAAAGAAGGAAAAAGGAAAAAGGAACAGTAACAGACACAGGGGCATCAATTATTCATACTTCCTCTATGTGTTTGGAGGATGCAACTGTACATTCAAACTAGTAACAAACCATGGCAAGGGCTGGTTGTTTTTTGGGCACAGGTTTATTTCCACAGAGGTTTTCACTTTGCAGGCACAAAATTCATTCTACACTGGTAAATGTACCAACAAGGCCTTAGGGGTTTTTGTAATTACTTCTGTGGCTTTTGTCCAGGAAATGCAGCTAATTTTCCTTGCGAAAGCCTGAAAATAGGAGGAAAGCCAGAAGTGTCTCTCACGATTTTATCAGTGCAGAGCATTACACAAGCACTGGTCCATTTCATGTACATTAGGATATCAAAGAGTAAAAATGTGCCAAGCTTAAATATCGACTAAAAAACCCCCATAACATTCATAATATTCATAATAGACCCCCCCATCTACACACATATAAGCTGAACATTTTGCAGTATATATACAAGCATTTACAGTTAAGCACCATATTTAAAAAAATAAAATATTATACTTTAAATTTTTTCAATAATTTTGATGATGGTGGTGGGTGAGCTCAGTTATGCATTATTGTCTAACTTGAGTCAAAATCTGCTTCATGGGACAGTCCTGTGCCAAAACACTTGTAATGCATTAACCTTCTTCTGTACAGGTTGTGTATAAATCAGTGTTCATTGCATCAGTGTTAGTAGTAGAAATGGTTATTGATCATATTGATAGTGTTAACTGTAACTGATGGTGCAAACAGTGGTAAAATGAAGCATAATCAATGAAAGCCCATAAAGATTCACTGAGTGATTTCTACAATAGTGTTTTCTTTCAAATTCTCTATATATTAGCTACTTTACTGTGACTTTTATGCATAGACATGTGATTGTTTATAGTTTGACATGTTTTTGTTCTTCCATGGTCATTTAAATTTCTAGTTTTGCTGCTAATGGTAAAATGGTCACAAGTTTTATTAAAAGGTTTATGCAACAGTATTCTTTTGGTCTTACATACTTTGATTCAACAGAGGATGAAAGCCCCCCTCCCAGTGAGAGGATGCTCATATTAGATGATTGCACTCCACTGTTCTCCACACACTAGGGGGGGATAAGAGAGCCAAAATGATGTTTGCTTTGAAAATGAACTTTGGAATTTAACTTATTGAAAAATAATCCCAGCAATCTTGGGGGAATATTGTGTCTGAATTATGAATGTCCATGAAAAAATAAAATCTAATTCTCATGTTTTATTTATACCAGTTATTTCTGATACAGCAGTTATCACGAAAAGGCTTGCAGTGGTCTTCCTCCCATTGTGCAACAAAGGATTATAACATGGAAAGAAAATGGTTTTAAAACATGTACCACACTCAAGTTTTACTTGAACTTAAGGTCTGAATGATATATTATTGCTATTAAAATAATAGTAACCATGTTTACTGCATCAGAAACATGACAGTGTAGCTAAAAGAGAAAGGTTAGATACCTTAAACGCTACAATATATAGAGCTAGATTGTACCTTGACATTATGTTTACTTAACCACCTAACACTCAAGTAGACAACTCTTAACATGAAGTGGCAATAAAGGTCTCAGACACAGTCACTTTAAGCGTCACTCTCACCTGTCTTTATTCAGGGCTCCTTTATGGCTGAAATGTAAAGTGGCGGATGTGTGCAGTACGTGCTGCCAACAGTCCACTGTGACAGTAGTTCAAGACAACAAGCACCCAGAGGAAGACAGCTAACCTCAATTGATGATTTCACACTGGTCTTCATTTTGTCTGTGCATGTGCAACAATATGGCAGGAAGATTTGTTTCCTGACTTTAATCTTGATTTATTGAAGTCATTTGGCTCCCAAAGTGAATCCTGGGTCTATTGAGCTACCTAAAAAACAGTTCAAAAGAAGTATCAGGCATATAATTTATAAAAGGTTTGAACAATCTGGTGAATTATTTCTTCAAGTGTGTGTGGGTGTGGACATTTTTTCCCCTCAGAAAATCAGATTCACCTTTAAAGTATCTCTAAAACCACATTTGCCCACCAAAGCATAGAGCTTGCATGATTTTAGTAATGTTATCATATGCTACATTCTTTAATTTAATCTGTTCTTTTATCATATTTAGATATTCTTTCATTTAATATGTTGGCTTTTGTAAATTACTCACTGCTTTTAGAGTCAGGACTAATACTCATGGTACAGAATGATCTACATTTGGTGGAATTATAGATTCCTTGAAAGCAAGATTTATAACAAGATCTAAAGTATCCAGATTAATTAACTGAAACTAAGAGGTTAAGATAAGATTTCCCATGGAAACCTGATCACCCCCACCCTTTGAACTGATTAATATCAAGCACTGCGTGCAGTGCTTGTATTGCTTAAGTGGTTGCTGCACTACCTCATAAAGCCAGAGGCGAATAAAAATGGAGGGACAAAGACCATGCCAGCAGAGAGTCACTCTAGATTAGAAGCCATGTAGCCTTGGGTACAGGCTGTTTTATGGTAAGTGTACTGTCACTGGATCTGAAATATACACTGTTACAAAGTCCTGTTCAATGACTCTCATTCATTTATAAACTGATCTCCAGGGAGGTCTCAAAGCTAATGCTTCCCCCAGAGTGCAGCCTATCTGGTTTAAATTGAACATCCAGACAGTTTAAGTGCTAACCAGAGAACCAGTGTGCTTCTTTTGCAAAAGAATACTGCAATGCTGTTACTATATGAGAACAATAAATTTCTCTAGAGGAAGATGGAATTTGTCTCATGGGATCGTAAAATACAGTGTACTTGTTAATGAGCATGGAACAGAAGCAACATTGGAAAACACCTTCAATCCTTCATTCTTGATATTCATTGTTGAAAGGCTAAGCGGTGATAAACAGCACCTCTCCTTGAAAACCCCAGCAGGAACGATGTAAAGCTCCCCTTCTCCTTTTTTTCTTTTGTTTTCATCAGTATAAATCAAGAAGGAGATTTCTCAGGAAGATAAATTTCCCACCTTAATATCTTTTTCTCTCTCCAGTCAACACTACAGCTCTACACAAATGCAGACAGATTACTCTGCAGCAACACTGAATGGCAGAACTCTTGATCACTGTCTTGGATAAATGGTGAGTGCTGAAGGGTTTGAAATATTACTGGGAAAACAACATGCAATGTGATAGATGCATGTTTGTTTTTACAAAACTGCAGACAAAACTTATTTCCTTTTCCCTCTTTCTTTTAGATAAGTTAGGAAGGTAGATAAATACATCTGTCCATCTGTCAATCTCTATCCATTTAACAAGGATATACATATACATACATATATCACAGCTACAGGGTATCAAAAAATAAAGAATATAATAAGAAATAGTTTAGAGATTTTAATGAATAAAAATATGAAGCAAGATGAGCACTATTATCAGTCGAACACTTCTTCTCCCATGTTTGTCTTTTAAAGGTGCTGCAGAAGATGACGATACTTCTTTTCCAAACAGTGTGGTTGTCTGAATAAGATCTGAGGGGTCAGTTTGCTCCTGGTAAAACATTGTCCTCATTATCTCTCTGAAAAAAGGAATGCATGAACAAGAGACGTTTGTGTGAGCATGTAAGACAGAAGAAGATGTATTTAAGAGCAGTCCATAAGATACATGAACATAATAACTGAAGATGCAAGATAAATCTGTACATATTTGTAAAGAGAAAAACCAGAGAGCACTGTATCTTATGTATTTTAAACTGGAACATTGAGTTTCAACGGCTAATGTGTGTGATGAAACTCATCACAGAGGAGAAAAGACTTTACTGGTTGTAGTTGTTAAATGACTTATGTTTATTTTCATAAAAAGTGGGCTTATTTGACCTTGTGAATAATGACTGTAGTCTCTAAGAAGCAAAGGTTGGGTGAAGTTTTTACAGTGATGGAAAACATTTCAGGATTGAGGTTAAAGGATATTTTTGAGTCAACAAAACATGTGACTGTGACACAAGAAACCAATGTTTGTATCCTGTCTTTGACTAAAAGTGCTTCACTATAACTTCAACTTCTCTCAGATCTCTATACTTTGTGCTATGATTAAGTTCTGTAGAAATAGGTGTGATAGTCAGGCTAAGAGAAGTAGGGTCCTTCTGACATAACACAAGGGGTGTTGTTGCATTGTTGCTCTAACTCATTTAAGCTTAGAGCTTCACCTGAGGGAGAGAGGAAGAGGGAGGAAGAAGCATTTCTGAATATGAGTTGAGAGGATGCACAAAAAATGGGGGACACCACCATGCAAGATACTTTGAGACAAAAGAGAATGATAAATGGAGCTTTGGTTCATCCATCTCTGTGAACTGTTAAATATTTGCCTTTAAAATTAAATAGTGGACAAGGAAACGCTCATGTGAATTTGTGCTGCCTGGTTTATTTTGGTTCCAGTCCTTTCCACCATGTTTATTAATGATATTGTCTCTTTGAGTGGTTTCCCTGTTAATCTTAAAGCTAATGACACCATTCTTTAAATAACACAACATTAGTCTTGTTGGTAAATGACAACAGAAAATTGGCCTTTTATTTAAAAATAAATCAAACTTTGTCTGGTTTGGTATAAAAAGTTCTTGAAGCAACTTTTCTGTCAACTTTTCAATTGGTGATAGTATTTATAGACTGGTTGCCTCCACATTTAAACCCTAAGACAGTGTTTATCACTCAGCCCTGTGATTTATGACCAGTGGAAGCTACAGATTCAGCCTCTATCATTACTGATGAAGTTGATTGGCCTTCTCAGATTGACAGATGTAAAAATCACTGTTTTCTGATTCTTTTTAAAGCCCTGATGGTAGACATATTACATCTATGATACATTCCCTGGTCCACCTTTTATTCGCTCCACTGGCTGGTTGGTTCATCAGGTATTTCGTGCCAGAACAGATCTCTGTTTTCATCATTAGTGAGAAATCAGTCTCTTAAAGTATGGTGCGACTTGAACTTGAACTTTCTTATGTAACTTGGATGCTTTATGAATTTACTCGATAACCTCCCATTGATTGACCTTGTAACTGCTAGCATGTTTTGTTGTTTTGCATATTTATGTCTATTTGTACCAGTTGTCCTTTGATTGTTTGGTTTTTCAAACATTTTGTAACTGATCTGCCTTTTTATTCTTGGCTCAATGTCTCTGTTCATGTTCAGCATCATTATAAATAAGGAGATCTCCCTCAGTTGAGTCCCAGATTTGCTACCAAAGCCTTGAAATGAGATAAAATGTGCTGGCACTGATGATACCGACAGCAGAGGCTCTGAATCAGAAAACAATCAAATTTTAGAAATATGACAAATGACCTGCTTTGTTCTTTCAAACTTGGAGAACAAACTCATCTCTGGAGTCCCACATGGTCCAGCGGTCAGGATGTTTTCACCCAGGTGCCCAGAGTTCAGCTCTCACAATGGAGAAAGATTGATTTGATGCAGCAGGGCGTAAAGGCACGGTAACACGAGTTTATTTATATACCACCATTCAGACACACGACAATGGCAAATAAGGACATAAAAATGCATGAAAAATGAGACATAAAGAGAACACTAAAACTGCATATAAAAAGAAGATAAAAACAAATAAGGAAAACAAACAAATAAAAATTTTTAGATTCAAATTAAATTGCATTTGAAATACAATAAAAACAAATGCAAGCACATAAAAAGGAAGAATAGAAAAAAGCAGAAACTGCTTTTTTTTGCTTGGTTTTGATCCAGAGAACGCTGAGTAAGCGTGTCCAAGAACATTTTAGTTAAAGAGAGATGCATTTAGACCTGAGAAAATGAAATGATTTATTGAAGGAAAAGTGATAAAAATGCTCCTGATCAGCCGATGAGTCTCTCAAAGGACTCTTAACAAAAATTTGTTTCCCTTCCACTGGTAAGCCATTGTCCCAGATGTTTGTTTGATGTGAAGATGAAGAAAGTCTTCTTTGCAATTTTGTATTAGTTCAATAGATAAACAAGATATACTGTTTGTAGTCACACATGATCCAGTGTTCAAGAAACCATTTTTATTTGATGTGTTGTTGTTAATATAGCTGTTAAGTAATGAAGCAAAAGTGCACTTACCTAGAAAACAATAGTAGCACAATACCTCAAGTACAGTCGTAAGAGTTTAAATCCATTTACAAGTTCATGTACTTTATCATTCAACCATACATTTAACTTTAATTACAGTTTATCTGCACAAAAGTGTCCTTTTTTTCTTTAAGACATGTGATGTTTACTCTCTTGTCCTAGTATAGCTGCATATTTGTGGGAGGAGTTGAATAATTTGTTAAATATCTATTGTGTGGGTGCAGCTGTACCAAACTGCTTGAGGACCAGTTACTTTGATTTATCTTTGTAAAAATGGAAAAATGAGTTTGAGGATAAAAAATGTAAAAATGAATGAGTTTTGACAGCTCCTCCACCCACATGCCCAAATCGTTTGTTTATTGAAGACACAACAAATGAGCTATAAAATCATGCACCGGCAACAGACCTGCTGAACAAAAGGAGAAAAATGCTGACAAGTACACTGTTTCTTGACCTAAATCTGGTACCGCTTAGACACCTCACATGCTTGTTTGGTCCAACAGAGCATCTTTGTGTTGAGAGTGTGGGCTGTTGTAGTCGTGCACAGAGATTTACAAGCAATTAGTTTTGCATCCACTGCAAACTTCTTTACAGTGGGTCAGACTGGGGTCTGTCCTCCTAAGATATACTGGATTGCGCACCGATGTAACACAGCCCTTCTTATAGTCTAAATCCAACTTCCTGTATTATATTTCATTGTCTCACTGGTACTTGATGCAACAAACCACCACTTCAACAGCCCCCTGGTCTTTTAACAACTCAAATTACTTCACATCAATGTTCACACACACACATGTGTACATGAATGACAGGAGCATCCAGACAATATTCAACCTGCACCCAGAACACAGATAAACGCACACTAATGGCACAGCAAACTGGAGCAATTTGAGGTTTGTTTCTTGTCTAAGGACACTTCAGTACACAAAGTGGAGGAGCCAGGGATCAAATCATCGACTTTATTGACAAGCTGCTCCACCTCTTGAACCACAACCACCCAGCAAATGGAGCTCTAGTGAAATTTCAGTCAGGAAGAATACTCCTTTGCATGCTTAGATTTGTAATTATTTTTGTAATTATCTGCCATTCACTCCTCTAATGCATGCTCCTTCATGATTTCCCCACCATCCTTGTCTGAGGATGTCATTTGAGATATCAGCTGTTTTCATCAACTGGACACATTAACCCAAAAAACATAGTGATACACTTACATTCTTATCCTCATCTGTCTTTTTAAAGGTGATTCTCCCTCTACCTCTAGTTTTTTTATGCTGCTGTCTTGTGTGTCCCTCCACTTCCTCCATCACTCTGCCAATCTTTGCAGAATCA
>JAPZDY010000020.1:8675418-8688074 GCA_029783645.1 Ctenochaetus hawaiiensis | reverse complement strand
GAAATGTTTTTGAATATGAGCATAAACTAGGAGAAGATGAAAATATTCCATAAAAGTACAGGTATCTAAAAATTGTCAAGTACAGTACTTGAGTGAAAATAATTATTTTCTACCTCTGCAAAAAGCTATATGGACAGAGGTCTCTTTCTAATTTTGGCTACATTGGATGCATATATGTTAGAATTCCATGCAAAAAAAAAAATCTATTTTTGTATGAGACATTAGGTGGTTTGTGGGCGTTGTTAAGATTTTAAATGAGTAAATGTTACCAGTATATTGCAATGAGATTCAAGTGAGGTAAGAGAAATTCCAACTGATGTGAATATTATTCAGTTGTTTTTCCCCACAAACTAAAAAGCTTTCCATTTAGATATTTTCAATGGACCCAAAAAACAGATGTTAAGGGGTTAAAAATATACACAGATTTCCTGTTTCTCTACATGTTGTGTGCGATTTTGTCCTGTGAAAGCAAACAGTTGCTCACATTATCTCTAACATTACACACTCACCTAGCATGTAATGTGTTTGCTCCCTCTATTGCATCAGATTTCCGGCCCATTTACCCTTTAACTTCACTTCTTCCATCTAATCTCTCTCTTCCTATATGATTCATTCTCCACCTTTGGCTTTAAATTCACTTTTGATCAATAGACTGGAGGGTTTACAGTTGTAATGGCTTTCGAAGAAAGAGGAATGATGAAAGATGTAACAGTGAGTGTAACATCAGGGAGCGAGGACAAAAACCACAGCTGGACAGAAAATGGGAGATTAAAGGGTCAGTTCACACAAATCAGGTTCAGCTACTTCTGCTGCCGCCCCAATACAATGTGAAGTAATTCAAACAGAGAAAATGACTTGATCACCAATAGAATAGCATAATCCACTGACCAGAATAATAGTAATATATATTTAATTTTTCCACCTTTGATGGAAAAAGTATACATGTGTAACTTACCATCAGTTGAATTTAAAATGAGTCAAAGAGAAGGATTTAAACCATTTATGTTTTTGGTTTCTAGACAGATATTCCATTTAATTTTCTCCATAGCAACAAAGTAATTTTTACAGTGAAAATTACAAAATGGATACCTCCTTAAATAAACATAACAATCATACACTTGACTGGAAATGAGTACAAATATTTTTTGCTCATTGGCAATGCAAACCGGCCAGTGTTTTCCATTATAAATCACTGCATGTCTGCACTGCTCTTCATTTTGCAATACAGGCTGTAACCATAACTTATGCTAATTAATACAGATGCCCACTAAAAAGGGAGCTGAGAGCAGTGCAAAGACTAACAGTATCCTGTAATTCTGGTGGGGATTTAGTATTGATTTGCAATTTGTCACAGCTGCAGTTATAGAAAGTAATGGAGGACCTTCAAAGGGACATGAGAGAAAAGAGGAAAGGAAATGTGAAGAACAGGAGAAATGTTTTTGGCAGCTGGACAGCGGAGAAGAAAGCTGGAGTGAGTGCAGGGCTCTTTTATGATGGTCTGGTGGAGTTGCTGTGTTTTCACCTGCTGTAGCTGATTGCGGAGACAGAGCTTCTGACTCTAACACAGTGAGGAAATACCTTTTTTTTGAAAAACTGGGAGCTTTGATGAAACTAGTCTGTAAAATCAAGTGAGTCGGTGTCTCAAGAGAAGATGGAACCGGTCCTCAAATATGTTACATCACAATGACAAATGGTTCATGGTGCCAAATCTGTTTTGTTTTCAGAACTTATTTCTCTCTTTTTTGCCACAGTGAGGACTGTCCTCACCACAAACACAACAGCATCTGTCATTTAGTCAAATATCACTTAAAATAATTGAACTTAGTAAATGGCTTCGGCAGCAGTCAGGCTGAAGAACAGCTGATGTTCCCACATGCCCTCATCACTTTTTGTAAATATTATTTGTGGAATGTTGTGAGCCTAAATGAACCCACTGGCCATGTGAGAACCATTATGTAGTGTGTAAGTGTTAACATTAATCAGCTGAGACCTTTACTTACATACTCATGTACACAAAGAAAGAAAGAAAGTCAGAAAGAGAGAGTCTGGGCACATACATTTTCTCATGTACATGTGACAATAAACTTGAACTTGTGCCGGATAAATAACATTTGTTCCCTCCCAAATGAAAAAGTGAAAATAGTAGTAGACAGTGTGATCGATGATGACTGGTTGTACAATGTGTCAAACTCTATGATTCATGTCCCAGATTCTATTAGCAGTCAACACTGGTTCATGTTCGTGCTCATGTGAATCATTTTTGTAAGTTATATTCTGCCACCATCAGTTAATTGAAACTAACAGTTATCCCCACTGTGACATTACCCAGATTTACATACCCAAAAAATGTAGATTAAACCAAATGTTTAAAAACACAATTATGCAATTTCAATAATAGTAATAACATACAATTCAAGCTGTTGTCCTGATGTAGTTATCCACTGTCTTCAGATGCCCCTGCGGCAGTGGCTAATGTTATAATGCAGGCACGTGGCAGGCACATAGCATGTGTATGGTGTAAGTGGTTCAAACAAAGGTTGTTAGTTACATGTCTCTTGCTCAACGTAAACTCCCCTCCACCCTAGCATTCTAGTCACAAGTCTTCATCTTTTAATAAAATATCAGAGAATTTGCTAATGGAATGCACTGATCCTTAGCTGGCAGAGTAAGTTTTGTTAAGCAGAGCTGCAGCAGAGTTTAAGTATTAGTCTAGACACATTTTTAATGTAGCATTGCTGTCTGCTGTCAGAAATTAATATCAGATTCTTGCTTCTGTGCCCAAATCAAAAATACAAACGAATGCAGAGGATGGCAAAGCACAAAATGGCAGGATTCATTCAGTATTTTGTCATTTCTACGGCCCAGCAAATGTACTGGCATCTTCTATCAATCCACTTGCTAAATGTTTTTGTTGGAGCACTAAGAGCAGGTTCTGTTTAGCTATAGCTCTTTAGTCATCTCTGATTCATTATTTTTTATTTCCCTTTTTTCTTTATCAATAACAAGACAATCAATTATACTTTAGACCTCTGCCTGTTTAAATCTAATGTGTTGCTAATGCCACATTCTAAGTAGCTGTTAATTATTTTAAGGCCCCCATATTGTTACTCCTCACTTATACTGTTGTCGACTTTACACAAATGCAACTGTTTAAGCATCTCATTTGAAAACCACGTGCATTTATATGCTGCTACAAAAGCCTCCACACTGCTGAGAAAGCTTCCTGTAAAATGTTGGAACCTCAGTGCCAGCATTTGTTTCCATTCTGCCACTAAAGCATTAGTGAGATTAGGCATTAATGTTGGGCAATAAAGCCTGGCTGGGAATCAGTATTTTCGATGTTGCTAAATACTCTGTGCAGGTCAGTTAAGTTCTCTCTCACCAAACTTTTGGAAACCTTTACTTCACAGACTTTGCCTAATGCACAGGATTATTGACATATGAAACAAAGGAAAGGGCTTTGCGTCTATTGTCACAAAGTGGTTTAAGTGCTCCCAAATATCATTGTATTATGAAAATTAGAGGGTCAAGCTCATCATATGAGAAACAGCCTCAGACTTAGACAGAGGCAGTTGTGAGTTTTTTTAATGACTTTGCAAATACTTTGTAGAACTTCTAACTTGGACTCAACCTTCATAGTTACCTGAATATACTCTGTTTTACTCTGACATGAGTTACAATAAATCAGATTTTGACAACTAGGCTTCATTTTAATGAATCCAGTTTCCTGTAAACTATCAATGTACTAATGCACTAATTCAATCTGAATTCCCATGCCTTTGATCCAACTTTTGTTTGTGGTATCAATTACTTCTACTTAAATTTCTACTTGTATTCACCGTTCTTGTTGAGTAACTGTTTTACTTTCACAATTGCTTCCAGTGAAGACTTGAGGGTCAATTTATGATTCAGCCTTTATTGGAAATGTGTTTAACTTACTGCGTAACTGTGTGCCTACACACATAACAAGGGCACACGTCATTTAGGTCATTATTAAAGACATAACAACATATTTTGAGAATGAGTCACTGTTGTTGTTATTGGAACTTGTCAGGTAGTTTGTTTGAAAATTTTGCATTGGGAATATGCTGTATTGTTTAACTTCTTTCTCATACTGCACAACAAAAGACACAGCTCTAGCCTGCCTTTACATATCTTGAAACTAGAAAAAAGTAGTTTATTTGGACCAAAAAACTTATCTTTGTTGGACAACACATGATGCAAAATGTTTTTTCTGTCTCTTGATTGATTGAGGAAAGGTGGAGGTTAAACAGTATGAGTCAAAAGTCCAGGGCTATTTTTTATTTGCACTTTGTCCCAAATTCTGATAAATTACATTGTTATGTATTACATAATAACACAGTCCTGTCGCCATAAGGTCTTTCAGCTGCTTTTTTTTACAGATTAAAAAAATACAAGTTAAGGTTTTAGTCAGAATTATACTAGAAAGTCATGGACTCTAGAATTCCTCTATTTTAACTTGGATGTGAAAAGAAGTGTTGAGCACTTTTAAAGCTGTAATGGAAGCACAAAATAGCACAATAAGAAAAGTTAAGGTTCAACTGAATACTTTATTATATGCAAATAAACGTTAGCAAATTTATTTGACCTTAAACAGAGAGTGGCTAATAGCTGGGTCACTGCCACACATGCAGAAGTGCAGAAGTTTCAATATTCTAATTCAACATTCAACCAAAGTGTTTTTAAATCGGTCCCTTTAATTTAGTCATTAATATGCAAACAAAACTTATATGGATAATGAGAAACAGTCAAAATGGTCTGAGCTACAAACAGACCTCTAGGCTGTAGACATGAAGCCATATCAGGATGGAGAGGAGGAGAGGATGCTGTTTGAAAAATCACTATATGGACCAGCTGAACTGAGTTCAGCAGAAGGAAACTACTGAAACTAAAGCAAATTATGTGCAAAAATTTGGCTTAATGACCCTGAAATATTACAAAACCAGACAGAATATGAACAAAATGATGATCCCTGAACCTCCCCTGAGCAACAGCTTTCAGGCATGTTCAAATGACCTTCAGTGAACAAATATTAAAACAAATATTAACAATTCATAACGTCACCTTTTGTAGTCAAAAGCACATTTGATTCATAATGAGATTAAACCTGTTTTAAAATGCAGCTCTTTTTCTTGAGTTTCTTGAGTTAACCAAAAACAAGTTATTGAGGCTGGGTTTTTTTTTTTTTTTTGCTATAGCTGTATTTGTATTTGTACATTGTGCCTTTAGTTTCACTTCATTTATCTTTCAGAAAAATCCAGATAACCACCCAGAACTGAACATAAACAATCTTCTTTCCATACCAGCTGTAATGATACAGTACATGACTCTGGAACTGTCTTTCCTGTGATGCACTGAATGACAATGACAACAGTAAAGATATAAGTCTTGAACACAAATAAAGCCTCTTCAACCAAAAGTGAACCAACCGGGGTGTTTTCACCAATTTTTTCCCGTTTAGACCCCTACACTGAACAGTGTGGGTGTGAACACACTGTGACTGATCAACATGTCATTAATTCTCCTCTTAGTTTTCTTCACTAATTGGGATTGAACCACCTACACACTTGTCAGTGCTTTTATGCTGCGTTCATGCTTTTCAGCAAATTGGGAACAAAAAGAAAACCACCCCTTATTCTCTCCTTAAGTTTATTGTGTCCAGATTGTTGCGCCACTGCAAACATCATAGTCATATCAGATAAACAGCCTAAATTAACATGTTTAATTTTTTTAATGGCATATTTTCATTTCCAGGTCATCAAATACTAAAACTATGTCACACCCTTTGGTAGTCTCTTTCTAGTGTTGCATTGTTTTCTGGATTGATCAGTCAGCAGTTTGACTGAAAAAAAGTTTATTTTATGATAAATGGTTAAATGCTGAAAAAAATTTACAAATTTCTCTGATAGCCTTCCAAAATTGAATACTCTCTGGTTTGGTTGGACTTCCAACATTAATAATTGAATATATTTGGGTTTTGGGCTGTTTGTTTCTTTAAGAAAAAATGGAATTAACATGTTTATTATTGACTGATATTTTACTAACAAACTCCTTTAGATGATAAATCCAGAAAATCTGTCTGAACATTGCAAGAAATGTGACATTATAACATCAAAGAGTTTGGTGACATTGCATTATTCAAAGCATAGCATAGCCCAAGTTCAACCAGTAGAATTAGTTGAATATCATATGCTTTGGCTTTTCCTCATGCAAGCTTATTATTCAGGGCAATGAAACTGCATCCTTTGCTGTAAGCGGCGCAAAGGGGGAACTAGATTGCCAATGTGCAGTAGATTTATTCAACAACAACCATATCAGAGCCACCATCAGTACAGTCAATGATTGGACTGAAAATGTCAGCATTTCCTCTTTTTTTTTGCAATAAACACAACATCCAGACAAACCTGTAATCCACTCTATTCATCATTTATCACTTTGTTTTTGATCCTTAGCTGAATAGACTCTGCAGTTGCACAGCTTCAAACAGACAGTGGCTTTGACTGGAAAGTGCAACATATTGATGTGATTCAAACAGGTAAACCTGCAGCAGAACAGACAGAAATTAGGAGAATATCAGATAGATCATTAGGAATTTTGAACTCAGAGCCAACAGAGAATCTTGCTGCATGCTTAACATGTCATTGTGAGGATAAAGTGTAAAAAGGTCAGACGCGAACAATAATGGTTTTAGAAAAATGACAGAAAAATTGTAAATGTTAGACGGGAAAAGAAGTTAAGTAAGATAAAAATATGCAAAATCAACATAGTTGTGAAAAAGCATGCAGGTCAAGCACAGGATTCATGTGACAAATATAACTGATGCTGTGAACATTTGTGCTGACAGCACAGTCTGGAGATGACTGACCTCTTCACAGGATTTTTGTGTAGTGCAGCAGTTTGTGGCAGCTACATTTTCCATTTAAATCAGAGGGGGACTTTTTTCTGCACATTTTTGTTGAGGCAAAAAAAAAAACTTCAGTTTTTTGTGAAAGACTGTCTAAAAAAAAAGTGTCTGAAGGAACAATTATTGAGACAGGTGGAAAAGGAGAAGGAACTGTGGCTTCATTTTCCACCAGGAGTGTAAAGAAACCAGGTGAATGTTGCTAGAAAACTCATTAAAACTAATTCCCTACAGCCTGCTATGACATTTTTAGCTGGGTCACCAGCGTAGCAATGGCTTAATTGAGTTCCATGTTTAAATGCTGTCTCAGAATTATCAGTATGGCCCTAAGTGCAGAGCACGGCCATCTGCGACATCATGTTGATGACTAAATAACCTAATGAACCATCCATCCAGCCAGACAGGTGCCATAATCTCACAAACAACACTCAATCACGTTTCAAAAAGTGGTGTCACGACTCTGGATAAAAAAGTCTGCAAACCTCATTTGCAAAATGAGTGAGAGGAGAAATCAAGAAAAAAAGGTAAGAGAGAGACTGAAGCTTCAGTTTGAGTAATTTAACTCAGACTAAAAGATCCAGCTGATGCTGCTGACTGATGCTGATGTTATTTTAGAAATACAGCACTGTACTTTTCGTTTTATGGGTAGAAAAAGGCTGCACACTCAAGTATTAGGACATAAATCATGTGTTTTTCAAGCCAAAGTGAACATAAAAACCTTTGTGCTTTGTGTGCACGGTCAGTACACCATTCACAGTACATATTTTGTCATTTTTATTGATCAGAACCTGGAGAAAAAGTGTTTACATACTGGGTACTTGTTACATCACAAGCACTGACAGTGCAAGACATGAAGGATGAGAAATCAATAGCTCAAGGTAATAACTTTTCTTGTTTTAACGACCTTTGGCAGCCTTATCAGTGCTCTTTCTTCACATTTTAGATTGTTTTTAAAAGGATTTTGTGCTCAAAATAGATTTTCTGCTCATTACACCAAGCCGTCATAGCAATTCTCTTCATTCCAGACAGGTGACGTGTGCAAACAGTTCCTTCAGTCTGCTTTGCTTCATTAATTTACTGGTTGACATTTTTTGGGACTGCACAGATCATTTGTTTATTAGTGATAACTGAGTAATTAGTTAATAACAATCCATTTGTTATGTAAAGGCAGTAAGAAATTTCAGTCAGAACTTTTTCAAGCTGTCTTTCCTTTCCACTTACTGTTGACATCATGAATTAATAATAACTACTGCAATCTCAAACACCATGCTTTGCATTCCCAATTGATCATTACAGGATATCAACAAACCCTGTTGTAAATTGCAGGCTGATTGCAAAGTCAGTCATGCATTTTAATAAGTGCAAAACCTTTGCAGAGACAAAAGCTGAACACTGACAAGGTAAGACTTTTGTCATCCTACAACAAATGTATTGATGCTCACGCTAAAGGTTAGCTGCAAAATAAAACAGCATTTTGTTGAGTGTTAACAAAATGACAAGATTTCAATAACATTATTTTTCTGGTGCAGTACAGGATTAATGTTTCACCAGAGCCATTATAAAGAGAAGAAAGGGTGGAAGGGAGAAAAAAAAGCAGGATGTAGCAGGTTATACTCTTTATCAAAGTGTTTGTAGCAAGATCTGCACCTCTGAGGTTCAAAAGTTTGAAATGTTTGTCACAGACCGGCTCAAGACATGTGACAGGTAGTGAGACCATGCAGAAAATGGTTAAAGGATATTAAGCTAAAGACAAAGCACAACCAAAACCAAAACAGGAGTGAAGCCATGAGGGAGAAAGATGTCAACTGTTTCAAGAGGCTTTATAAAGAGCACAAAGAGCCCAGGTGTTGCCAGTTTGCTAACGATCCTCAGCTACGTCCACCAGGCTCTCTGAAGAAGAGGCTTTCACAGAGGGTCGTCACAATGTCACATGTCAGTTTGACAGAGTAAGCTTTTTATTTTTGTCAGTCAGCAGAGGAACCTGTGGACATTTCTTTGGCAGATCTTATAGATGGACATTGTCACAGCAAGACATATGGGCTGAATCTGTTGGATTGCCTTTGTAATAAACTCTGTGGTTCTGATGTTCTTGCTGATACAACTGGCAGTCTCAGTAGTAAATTTTATTAGTTTTACAATGCATAGCAACTTAAGAAGATTAAACCATCCCTGCAGCGAAAAACAACAGTGCCACTGTTTCATAAACTAAAGCACCAGGATCGATACAACTTTAACTCTGAATGTGCAATGGACCTGAGAAATGGTGAGATATGGTAATCCTGAGACTGAATAAATTAATAGATTTAATGATCTAACAACACATAAACTTAGTTTTAGGGTGCACTGATGAACTCAAACATGTCAACAGGGCATCATTTTGAGAGGAAGCTACTGCCAGCAGTTGCAAAGTGGCTAAAGCTCACCCTTTTCCCAAAAAGCTCACCAGAAATACTGAATAAAAATATGCAAACAGCTGTGCAAGTTATATTAACATGTACATATGAATTCACTGATGACACAAAATGGCAGCGGCATGCAATGCAGTTGATAGATGCACATGCTAAAATGTATCTGCAACTAATTCAAAATTTATACTTAACATTTATCAAATTATAAGAGCCACATTAAAGGCATAACAGTCTGACCAACAACCAGAAAAATGAAGAGAAAATGGGGAGAAATAAGTGGGTGCAGACAACCGTCATGATGGATGTAAAGTCTCTTCAACTCTGTTAACAGAATTTTAAAGTAATTCCTTTTAACCATGATTTGTTGGAGTGTGTCCAAGGTGTTTTTAGAGGAACAAAACATTAGACTTTAAATACAAATTCATTCACAATACATCCAAATGAGATCATCAGATACAAATCAAAGCAGAGACAGCAAAGGAAGTACAGAGAGATTAAGTGCTCTGATTGCACAGCTGTCTTATGTGGGCCACTCAGGAGATAAACGATGTTGCAAAAAAAGATGGCCGGAAGGTCTCAGTCCAGTGAAACGGTCATAAGTTACAACACCTTTCACTGAGCTGATTGGAGAAGGTTTTCTCAGTAGCTGCATGCTGGAAACGTGAGTAATCAAGTGGAGAATAGTTGTTAGAGCATTACCTGGTTCGAACACCTCTGTTACTAGTTTACTAGAACCTTTTAACTACTCTGCAATTACTTAAGGGGTTCATATTAGACACATGAAAACAAGAGGATCATGAAAAGGGTTATGATGTAGTAAAATATTAAAGAGCTTAGGATTCAGGCCTGACACTGTTTCTAATAATTTTCAACATTTGACTGAAAAATTAAAAGTCAAAACACTCCAGTCAAGCATGTAGAATGAAAAAAAATCTGTCTGCTCTAAAACTGTTGAACCATTGTTCAGTCATCTTTAACTTCATTATCTGTACTGTCATGCTGCCCCATCATTTCTTCAGCATCTGAACCCTTTTTATCAAAGTTCATTGCACTTCATCACTAATGACAAATTTCATTCTCATCACTGCTTTCTGTTTCACAAGGTCGAATGAACTGGCTTCATCACCAGAGGAAGTACTCATCTAATGATAATCATCTGTAAAGCTCCACTGTTTGAGAGTTCAAACAAAACCACATATTGACTGATGCCTACCAGACCGAAAGGATAATAATAATAAAAAAATAATTAACTAAATAAATAAACAACAACAACAACAACAACAACAACAACAACAATAATAATAATAATAATAATAATAATAATAATAATAATTTCCAGCAATGTCATGCAAGTCTGACAAAGACTGACTTATCAACCCTGCAGAGGACTCATTTCTTTCAGTGTGTGGCCTCTTAGTATCACCAACAAAAGCCACTGACAGAAAACAAATACCACAAATCACACAGGCATTTGCAGGGCATCGAAGTGTTTAATACACAATGCTCAATACATAAACCATAGAGCAACTAACACTGAATAAGTCCTCATAGAAACAAAAATCTCCTCTTTGGGATCCCAGGAGGTAAACCAAAACATTTAGTTTGAGACTTAGTGTTAAACTGGCCAATGAAAATAAACCAGTGTTGCCTCTCGCATATTATAGACTTTGACTTATCTTTGTGATTCTCCTACAACTCTGGAGTTTGCTCCCATAGTCCGACTGGTGCCTCCCATGGGCTCCAGGGAATGGCTGGGCAGAGCACCAAGCAGTGTGACGCTGGCTCCATGAAGTCTTTGTCCCACTCTGACATCGGCCATGCCATCACTGTGATTAACATATTAAGCAGATTGTGGCAAAAAAAAACTTGCGTTATAAAGCTCTGTGGTATGTAAACACTGATCTTAACAGAACTGGCTTTAGATCCTTTGCCCCTATCAAAAGAAATGGAGTGCTAAATTTACTTTCACTCTTAAAAATGTCTCCGTACATTAAAATGATATATTCACTAGGTTTTTTTTTTTTTAATGAAAAAGCCTTCATGCCTTAAAATGGCTTAGATGTAACTATACATCTTAGCTTTTTGCCTTTAGTTAGTATGTGCAAATCTATAAATGTGCAAATAGTCCCTGTCTGCATTTCTATTCATCCTTCCTGCTCATACCTGCTCACCTTGCTAAATACTGTATGCTACACAATGACATGTGGTATATATGTGACATATCTGTCATTCATTAAATAATTTTTTATCATAACTGTAATGTATTTATGTATTGCTCTCTAAAACAATATAAACATATAAGTAAATATTATTAGTTTCTGGCTTAACTTCTTTGATGTAAAGCCTTATCTCAAGATAAGGTGCTATTTTAATAATAGCAAAAGCATTTTAAGTGTTATGTGTTTGATAAAAAAAACTGTTTTTTATCATTGCACTTTTGTGTATTATATTACTATTGTATGTTTAGCAATTTCCAAAACAGACACCAACATTAATTTGTTTTCTTCTTCAGTCAAACATGAGTGCCATCATTCCACAGAGCTGTAGACTGCATTCCTCATAAACATCAGATCTCAGTTCATGACAGTGGCGATGACCCCACTTTAAGATACATGGCGATCTGAGAGGAAGAGAATGCATCGGATAAGATTAGTTCCCACAAGCTTTGACTTAGCCTCCGAACCCACTGGATCCCAGGGGCTTTTCTGTGTGAGTGGGGCCGAGACAGCACACAAGCCACTGAGATGGAAGGAGATGCAAATCAGTAGGCTGGCCCGGTGCTGGGCAAGTGACCATCAAAATATTAACTTATTAACCTTCTCTTGAAAGTAATAAGTTATTTTATGGTATTATTGGCTAGTTAAGGTGATGTGTTACAAATGAGAGTAACTGTTGCATTATTTTTTTTTACCAAAAACTGACAGAAAAATAAGACTTTTTTAATCTAGTAGTTGGTGGTAATGCAATATTTTGGTGGCAAACTGTCATTAAAACAAATAAAAAGAAGATTATAAGTGTGAGCTCTTGTCATCTGTCATTTCAGTAATTTTTTGTGTTGACATCATTGCTGACCATGACATTTCTGGTGGGAACAAGATTCTTTTAGAAAGGAAATGAGATCATTTTTAATGTAAACTCTTCTGGTAGCATGTCATGTAACTTCAAAACTAGTAAAGCAATATATCACTGGAACATATAACTTCTGTATTTTGTTCCCCCCCAATTCTGGTATCTTGCGGCTTGGTATGCAATGCGCAAATTTGAACAGCTGACAGCTGTGGAATTTAGGGGGGAAAAAGAGGATGCATTTGCAATCACAAACAACT
>JAPZDY010000020.1:8663793-8675318 GCA_029783645.1 Ctenochaetus hawaiiensis | reverse complement strand
TTTCTGGTAAAGGGTTAACTTTCATCTGCAGGTTAACTAACAAACTTCAGATAGGTCATTTCCATTTTCTGGCACACTGGAAGTTCACAGAAAACCCAGGTTTTAAGCCGTGACAGAAGGCAGATTATACAGTACCAACCAGGAGACAATGCATCGATAAAGGTCACTGTTGAAAGGGCATGGGGAGGTGCTGGAAAGTCTTCATGCTTGAAAGATTACAGTGAATCATACTGCCATAAGTTCACAACAAGAAAGGCTTCTCCGTTTATTAAATTCTGCAACTCCATTTGCTGCCTAATGTTACCAACCTGGCACTTCCTGCCCCTGATGAGAGCATGAGTTAGTGCTATTTTTGGAGCATGAAACACAGCTGTGTTATATTTAATATCTTCCCATCAGATTAGCTGAAAAGTGTGCAGAATGAATAGAAAAGGAAGCACACATCTTTGGTTTTTAAACAGAGATCAGAGGGAACAAAAGGTCTAGAGTGGTTTTCACTCAGATTAATTCAATGTTTCCACTTAGTTTTTGGCCTCTGGATTCCTCAGCACAAAGAAGCTACTTTCAGATTCAGTCCCCTGCACTTAACAAATCATCCAAGCTCATGACTCACTGCTGTCGTCTCCTCAGTGTTACAGGAATATAAGTTGGGCATTAAGCTTTCAAATGGACACAATGAATCCAGCCTGGTCCTGTCATGAGGGTTTGATCAATCACCTCAAGTACAACTTTGACAAGTTATGTGGGCAGGTTTGACTGCAAGAACATCAATGAAACTGCCCACATGCAGGTTCACTGGCCCTGCCAAATGAAAAAGGCCCATCATTAATGTTATTAGTTACACAAGTTCACTCAAACACATATACACATATGCTGCTTGCACTTATGGCTAAGTTTTCAGTGTCTACTTTAGTCTTTTTGCCTCTAGCTGGGTTTTATACTCCAAGTCATTAATTTATACATCACAAAGCATTAAAGTCACAGTAAAGCAGTAAAACAGGAATTAAGAGCTCTTTTTTCTCTTCATGTAATTGTTTCCCAATAAAACTGAATATGTGAACAGGGCATCATTTTGAAAGGAATTTAAATAAAAATTCCTCAGATTAAATTGGATTGTTCCAAAGTGGGCATGGCTTAGTAGATAAGGAGAGACAATGAGCTGCAGAGAGATGTGGAGCTTTTGAGGAATGTTGCCCCCTCCTCAAATGGAAAATACCATCATCAAAATAAATCTCACTCAAATCACACTTTGGAAATTTAGAGGAAATTTGAGCTGAGATCAAAACACACTTTGGATGTAGCAGAGGCTAGTACCATCGGTCAATTTTAAGTGTGATTTAACATAAAATATCAAGTATTCTGTATTAAATATAATGCAAATATTCACAACTATGGTGCTGAACAGATAATGAGACAGAACTAGTCAGTAGCTGTGAGCATATTAAGTTAAAATCAAATTAAATGTTGGCTCACTTATCCAAAAAACTACTCAAGTGCTTTCATCTTACATTAGGTGCATGAACTTCTTTTCCATGATTGTAGAAATCTGTTCATGGGAACTTCTAATGATTAATGTGACATGAAAACACAAAATATTAGGTGTGCATATTTACTTTATTATGTTTAATGCGTCCAATCATGTTTAGACTGCACTGAAATATGACCTCATATGATAACACAGAAACATGACAATCCGTACAGGAGGAACAATTAAGAAAAATGACTTAGCATGTATAAAGCGACATGGTGCATCACTGATTATGGACCTGATTAGACCTTGTTTCTGTGGGAGAGACACATGTAAGTCAGTATTGACCAGCAGACTGTAGAGATGAGCTCTTATCCATGTGTACTTGCTGCTGCTCCTCTAGTCCCTACACACACACACACGCACACACACACACACACTTTTGCCTCCACACTCTCCATCATTACATAGCAATGGCATGTAATCATTTGGCATGAGTCATCTCCCTCGGATACACCCCCTCCCCACGCCTCACCCTCCACTCCACTCCCAATCCCCGTCTGACTGTGCAGTGACACATTTCAGCTTAATGGTATTTTTCCAGGGTTTTCACCTCTTGCTTGATATCCACATAAAAAGATAGGTAGGAAAAATGAGGTAAAATAAAACCCTACTTGCCAAAGCAAGCAACCAGAAACATTTGCCTTAAATAATGACATAATAAGAATGCTTTAAGGTCAGACAAGGTTGAAAACACACTTACAAAAGTGGAAAAACACCTCCTGCCACAATATTATAGATACTTATCTTTTTTTGCTCTGTACCTCAGTGTTAGAATGTAGCCTTACACAACTTGTACACTTTGCAAAAATGCATGGTGATGCAGCTCTACCTGCACAGAGGACCTCATCCTGCATGATGAAGAGCACAGGATCCTTTGCATTTGCATACTAAGCTCTGTTCAAGATGAGATTTCTCACTCCTTTATTTCCTAATCATGCACTTTCTTAATCAATGTCTTCAATTCATATGACTTTTCCCTTTTCATATCATCTGCTTTGAATGTGCCTCTTCATCTGCTTCATCAGTGATTTCATTTCCTTTCCACTTTGTTTCTTAAACTGCCTCGCCTCCTCTTGCTTTTCCTCTCTAGCTCAAAGCGGCCCGCCTGTTTACCGTCTCTGTATGAGTGTGTGTGTGTGTGCGTGTTTGTGGTTGTGTGAAGGTCAGCAGCAGTATAGAGATAGTCGCCTTCCTGTGTGTTGCTGCTAATTGCTGATCAGCATCATTCAGACGAGTAGACTTTGAGCTGTCACCAACTGCTAATAGAGGAAGCTCTTTGACACAGTTGTGAGAGCTGGAGTTTAACCGCTGAAGGCTTGTACTGGCAAGAGACTGTATTCACCATGAAAACATTCAATTAACATGTTTATTTTTCATATTATAAAGCAAGGACCGCATTCATGTCTTGTACAATGAAGGTTGAATAGCCATTAAATGCATTTTGAATGTAATATTCAATGAACATCTCAAATTTTTTATGGCATGTAGTAAATAGATAAAAAAGAGAGCAAAAAGAGACTTAGGTGCTTCAAGTAACATGGATGTTTAATAGTGTGAGTGAAAAATGACCCCTGGAACCCCTAAATAAAATTTTAAAAATCCCAAAGAGAGTATATTTAATACTTCACCAATGGCTTTTACACAGTGTTGTGTCAACATAGTGTGGTAAGGTATCCTAAGTCAGAAAAACTGTACACAACATGACATCATGCATTTAAGCAGCACTGAAATATATGAATCCTTAATAAATAAGTAAAAACTTGATGATGATATACGGAGCTTAAGACTCCTGAGGATTTAGGCTGTGTGGAACATATATGAATATATGTGGACATAAGTGATTCATGGAATTCAAACTTTGCATAACACCTACAGAAAGTAATTATTACTTCAATGTTTTTTTTTTCAATGTTACAACCTTTTGTATTCAACATGATGATAATTTTATTTGAACCAAATCTCTTAGTTTCACTCAGTTGTAAGCATGAAATGTATTTTAACAAAGAAATAAAATAAATATAATGTTATAAATAATGTTTCATGTGTGGCAAACTAAATCAGATATTACAGTAATCAATCTGTTACTACACAGAATGTCCAAAACCATTTTGCCCTTAAATTTTATAGTTATGTGGGTGTTGACTCACTCTGCTGTACATCAAGGGGATACAGTCTTTGGTAATGCACTGGGCCTTGTATCACACATAATACATACAAGACAACAGCATCATACAGCTGTACAGTAAACAAGTGTCTCTGGTTATAGGGCATATGCACCTACTGTGTAAGGTGACTGATATGTTAATGGGTTGCAAAGAGACAAGATTTTTATATCCATTGGGCTCATATTGTTCCAGTATCATTATCTGCATGCAGGCTGATTGCTCTGCAGATGACCATAAAAGCTGATTATGATTGTTGTTCATTTAAAATGCAGATCTGCTGTAATGAGACAAGTTTACTTTTGTTGTGAAGAGAGGTGGTGGAGAGCAGAGGAGTTTTGTCGAAGAAAAAATGAACAGCTTATATTTATTCACATACACACACATCCTGCAGGCTCATGTAAACACCCCTCACCTGTCAAATTTACATTAGAATAAAGTTCCTGATGCCTTTGTATGATGCTGACAGATGTTTGCACAGCGGTATAAGAAGTGAACCTGACATCACCACATGAAGTTTGTGGTAAGTAGTGACTTGAAAAGACCACCATAGTGAACAGTCATGCAACCTATTTCAATACTACATAAAGTCTATTTCAGGCACACTTTCTTTAACAACACTGCATGGTAATTTTGCAGCTTATAGCTGCAGTGAATGTACTGCATGTCTGTAGAAAACTGTTCTGTCAGTCTAACAGTGCAAGTTGTGGTTTAATAAAATTCAGGCAAAAATCTCTTATATACTAGACTTCTAACAACTCAAGACATCTCAACTGGTGGGAGGAATATAGACTGTTAATGCAAATAAAATGACAGATACTGTAAGCTACCCTTGCATCTATTATCTGTTTTAAAAGGGGACACGAAAAGTAGAGCCATTTTAAGTCCTTAAGAAGCTAATGCTTGGTTTAATGACTAAAGAGTAAATGCAGGCACAGAAATTTCAGTGTAATTTCTGATTGGTTGTAGTTTAATATTGTCTGACAGTAATTTAAAAACAGGGCTGAGAAGATTCTCCTTTCATTCAAGGTTTCTGGAGCGCAGCTCACAGCAGAAATGTCTATCATGTTTTAAAGTTTGTAATTAAATTACTTAGATTTAATATATACTAATGCACTTCTGCTCCAGTAACTTGTTCAGGTCCTTAGTGACTTCATGAAAATGAATTTTACTCTCTCTTCAGCCTGAATGAAGAAGGATTACTGAAAGGTATGACAAGGAGGCTCCACAAAGACTCAGCCTGTAATCTCTCTCTGAAAACGAGGCAGTCATTTCAAGCCACAATCTTTATTCAATCAAGATACATTGCTGCGAAAGGTTTCTGGATTTGTCTCAGTACAAAGAAGGAAAGGACAGAATGTGCATTCATATCCCCATGAAAGTGAGTTTTGAAAGCACAAATGTGTTAAAGGGACTTTTATGTTGATTTAAATCCAGCCCATGAGGTTTTCCTTCAACTGACAGGAAAACGGTGCTATCAAAACATGGAGGTGGTCAGTGTTCAAAGAAGTGGCTCCATTTTAGCATGCCTAACTTCCCTGTCAACTTCTCTGCTAATCTGAATTTGATGTAAGTGGTGGACTGTCATTGTAGCAACGACTGCAGGGACTGAATGGACAGTCTATTATTACACTTAGCCACACAATGTGCCATATAATTTGTCTGCTTTTTGCATGAAAAGTTTATCAAAAATGTAAGAAAAAAAGAGAAAACAAAACAAAAAACAAAAACAAAAACAAAAAATGACCAAGAGGTCATGGGTCAAGTTCAGTGACTCCAAACAGCTGGGATGACATAGCTGACAGGTGGAAACACAAAATTATCTTTAAACCTTCATATGATTTAAACTAGCAAGTTATACATAAAAACAGCCCCATCACAGTTGTCATAAACAGGTAAATAATCTAAAGAAAACAAAACCTTAATTACTTTTTTTTTTTAATCCAGGCTTAATTTTAATAACTGTGGAAGCCTTTTTTCAACAATCAACATCCGACTAAAATCTAATCTTGGCCAAAGATTATGACCCATTTCTCCTAAAACTACAGTATTAACATACACTTCAGACTCAGATGTACCTAACCAAGTGTAATCTTTTAACTTGAAAATGTTGGTTTGCTAATAAAGGCTTGTCGAATTACATAAGGCTGACACAACTTATCCAACCCAGCAGATGTCAGTTAAAAATAAACTGAAAAGTTACATTTCCTTTAAAGCCGAACACCTGTTTCTTCCTAGATACCACAAGAGACCTGTTATGTGGCCTTTTAGGCAGTAATGTTTTTCTTTCTCTTGAATGCATCAGTCAGATGGCGGACAGGCATTTAGCTGAGAGAACTCGTAAGCACTGTTGTGCCTGTGGAATCATTTTGATGTATTACGTCCCATTTGATTTCTTATGTGCAGATCCTGTAAGCAAACATAGAAATGTTCTAAGATTGCTCCATTTTGCTGCACTTAATTATAGCCCAATTAGTCGAATATCTTAAAGCACATTTTGTCCAGAGTTGATCAGTGGCGTAATACATTACATGATCTTTTGTTGATAACCAGCTGCGCTCTTAGAGCTTAATATGACTAAGAGTTTGAAGTAATAAGAGGGGAGATAAGAAACTCAGTGTGAGGGAGTTTGTGAAAGAACAGCTTTATCAACCTGAAAGATCAGAGACCTAACAAGACATCTTGGCAAGTCACGTCTACTGTAGCAAGAACAGGTAATTTGACATTGAAAATTGCAACCATTTTCTGCAAACATTTGGCGATGTTTTATGCAATTAAAAACATTATGCTGTAACCATAAGTGGAGCTCAGAGAAATTCAGGGTAATATTGAAAGGGAGTGCCAGGACACACAGTGAAGGGCACGTTTCATCTACATTCAGTTCAGGATACATTCAATTGATCATACAAAACTGTTGACCAGAAAGGGAATTATCTGAATGTATAACAGGTGCTGCAGAAGTGGAGGAGATTCATTCAGTGGCGTGGATTCGAATGCTGAAGTTGTATTGTATTTTCCTACAAAATTAAATTCATCTAGTTATTTAATAAGAGACTAAAAAAATGCTAAATTGTTTTTCAAAAAAGTTAATCTTTGTAAACAAGTTATTCTCCTGATAGGATTACTTTATGTATAATTTAACAATCTCCAATAAATACCAGAGAGCCAAGGGACAGATGGAGACAATTTGATTAAGGGATTATCCACCAAATTTAAAATTGAACAAAATTATACTGACCAAGGGTCTTTTGAGACTTTTTAAAATGAATTTTCCATTGTGACAAATTAATCTAACTTTAATAATCCTTCTAACGCAAAAGTTTTTTAACATATCTTCTCAGATTTGTTCAGCATTAGGTGATAACTCAGGTCAGAACAAAAAGTTTAGTTTAGCTTAGTTTTAATTTTTATAAACCTCGCCAGAATAGCTGGAAGGTGTTTACGGTGGATGGCAGCTTACAAAGACACCAGAGTGCAAACTGGTGATCAAATTTAGGCAACAAAAACACTTGGGTTAAGGAGACTTAGTTTTGGTTGAATGATGATAATCTCATTATGTTTGATGAGTCAAGTCACAATATCTGCATGAAACCAGACCTTCAGCCTTTCCTCACTCTAACCAAGTGCTGTAAATGTTTTTTTTAAACCTAAATGGACTATATGGGATAACAAATGTATTGTAAGTGTCATGTTTTACTGGTTTGTACCTTATCACCATTCTTTTTGCGAGACTTGTCAATTACTTTAGTTTACTTTTCTTCAAAAAAATGCTGAAAAAGTCACCAAACAGTTGCACCACAGACGGATGTTTAAGACATCTGAGGATCACTCGCATGGTGTGAAATCACCAAATATAGCAACAACAAATTGCACTGAGAGGTAAAGTTTCATCTTAGATGAAAAGCCACAGTTACAGAAGAGCTTCTTTTCCCTTTTCATTCTGTGTTAATGAGTCTACTCTCTGACACTGGTGCCACCTCCTATTCACAGCCTTCACATCTTCCTCAAGACCCTTCCATCTTCCTTTCATCCACCTCCAGCTCTCTGTCCCCCGTCATTAGTCAGGTGCAGATGCCTAGGATGTCGACCTCCACTCTGACACACACGGTGATGCATGGCACTGGTCTCATTCAGATCGCATTCAGGCTAACATAATTCATGTCTGTGAAATTGCCACTCAGCCACTGCCACTCTGTCTGGCTGCAAACCATTCAGGAGCCAAAGGAGCCCCTTTAGCTGTTAAACATAGCAGAGGAATCCTGATTGAAATGCTGCCCAGTGCAGCAACTGAGCAGCAGCCTGTGATTGAAAAAAAAGTGTCAATAATGCTTGAGTTGGCTTGAAAGTGCATTGTTTGTATTGAGAAGCTCCTGGATTGTGTCTTGAGTTCTTAAAGCTCTGAGCGAAATGTGTGCTGTTTGCAAAGTATAGGACATAAAGAGTGAAAACACCTAACTGAGCGCCATTCTCTCATCTCCTGCAAAGACATGACTTGAATCTTGCTACACGTGCTTGTATAAGGTCGGGGAAACGGGGTCATCACGGGAACACATAGCTGCAACTCCTTCAAACGCAGGTCAAGCATGTTTTTGCCCCGCTCCTCGTGTTAAAACTGCTAATGGAAAAGCAAACCAGCATAGCATGATTTGACTTGACAAGGGCAAAAGGGCACATAAAGAAAGGCTGTCCCTTTTTAACTTACAGAGCAACACAAATCTAAGAAAGTGGGATTCATCAACAAAGCAAAGCCAAATGTAATAAGAAAAGAACAAAAATATGAGAAACATGAAAGCCCCAGAAACCGTGCTGTTAAAGTTAAATTTCAACTCTATTTCTGGATACAAACATTCCAGCTATCACTGTGTGCCACAATGTTTTTCCAGTGTTAGCAATGTTTCTTTTATAAACAGAAGCAAAAACATCTTTTTTTTTAAATTTTATTTTAGCATTTGGTAAATGGGCTAATGGTTGATTGATAGCCAGGTGCAATAGCTAAAAGCAGACACTATGTCTTCGGTGTCACACTAATCACTGATTTGATTTCATGCATGGGCTGCAGAGCCACTCATCAGAAGCTTAACAGAAAATGTTTTTGGATTGATCTCATTTGATGTTGTCCAGATGTTTAAAATTAGCTCTGTATATTTGGGTTAACAAGCATCATATGGACGAGAACATTTTGATCTGCGTGTTTGTGAAAGTAATTAGTGTGATGGAAGATTTCTGCTTCCATCTGACCTTTAACATGGGAACCAGTCAGACTTCAGTCAAGGCATCATCAGCCTGGACTCGGGCACCAGCTGGATGAAAGCATCAGTTTTAACCAGTCAACCAGAAAACCAGTTATGCATTTGATGAAGGTTCATAACAATGTAGAAAAAGCATCAGAAAATTGTATTAAAAAAAAGGAGTCTTTCTGTATTTGTCCTTCAAAAAGTAAGTGGATTATTACTGTTTACAGACATACATTCTAAGGACACAGCATGATGTTAAGTGTATTGTGACATTTTGACAAAGTGGCTTTATTGTAATGACATAGATGGCTTTTGTTCTGCCAAAAGACTTAAGCTTATGCTTTTAAGCAGATAGTACCTCCAGGATACTTTAAAATAGAGTAAACATGAAGATTTTGTTTTTGTTGTTAAGTGCTATATTTTTTATTGTAAGAGAGCAACAGTGGCAGGTTGTAAAGCAATTTCTTTAGAGTACTATTGTGCATTGAAGATGGGGCCCTGGAAAAAAGAAGCTTCCAGGAAGAGCTTCTATGGTTCCTTTATATGAACGGACAGAGCATTTAATAATTCACACCTTAATAACCATTTTGCACCACCAAGGCCTAAACTGTAGCAAAGAAATCTGCCTCACAGTTGTTCCACTCAGCAACAGTCCACGGTGGCAGAAAGGAGGGATTTATCACAGAAATCAACAAACTGAGTCAACTGAGTCAATTCAAGCTCTTAACAGGCTCTCAAGGTTGCCTTACTGATGCCTCTTTTATGATTGTGATCTTTAAGAAAATGCTTTTTGCAGGGGATATTTGCTTTGCAGTAATGCAAGTGGACAGTGGGACAAACTGGCAGCAAAGTGTTGTGATGGAAACATGTCCAGCTCTTAAATACATCAATGATAACATGCACAAATATCTGAGATATGAAGCTGACAGTAAAATTAAAGTGATGACCGGCAATGTTGGTATTCATCCTGCTTTTTAAAATTATAGATAGATATAGCATACAAAGAGTGTGTGTATGCTTACATACATAGAAATACAATAACATATACACAAATAATTATAAATGCAACAACATGTAGAGATTAAAATATACCTGAAAAGATGGAATGTTTCAAAGACGAGTTGAATTTCAAACATTTAAACTGGACTTTAATGACCAGCTTATGAAAGTAGTTCTGCCCTTCTGATATTGTTTGAGACGCCAGCTGTCCAGCAGGATTCTCATATCACAGGTTGTCAAGTGAAGGACCCAGACTGGGTCTCGGGGGGGTTCCTTGCAAATAAAGCAAGGTTTCATTTCACGGTTATAACAATTTCAATGCAAAGGCCTGCAAAGGAAGCACATCCTGCATGACAAAACACAACACGTCATGGATGTGGTCAGCATTATGATCACAGGAACATGGCCCCCTTCATAAAGAAATACATGGGTTTAACATTTCTTTGTAGATTTTCTTTTAGCAAGGACAATAATGTAAAGTGATGTTGCCCTTGCCTTGGAGGCCAGTTTTTTGACGGCTGAAAGCAAACCACTAGCAAAAGGCACCATAACAAAAGATTATTTTTTGCATTTATTCATTAATGATCGTGTTTTGTTTTTCAATTGGCTTATGACAGTTTGTTCAATAGAAATATTACTTGTATCTAAATTAAAAAAAACCTTAGTGGCAACATAAAAATTCATTTAATTTACCTCCATGTGCCACTGGTGGCTGTGCCAATAACAGATTAGCCTTCATTTCATTATGGTTCATTTTGCCTAAATTTGAGCATTTTATACAAAGTCTTTGATTCATGTGTAAACAGCAGTAAAACAGCATATTTTGCCTCAGACTCTGACTCAAACTTTGTTTATATACAACATATCAGAAAAAAATAATGTGCTCTGCATTATGAATCCCCTGAAGCTCTGACTCTGCAAAAACAGAATAAGAGCCTCCAGACTCAAATAAGTTTGCATGTTCATGTCAGTACCACATATCATGATGCTTAAATCGTCTTGGCTCTGTATCTTGTTTTTTCCACCCTCACAATACAGTTTCCTACTAGAGTTATTAATCTATTATAAGTACAAAATACGATGATTAATTTTCTTTTCTTTCATGGGAAAAAACAGGATACTTTGCTTTCTTGATTTACGACACAAACAATAAGATACAATTTACGATAACCTACACAAAGTAATTATTCTTTTTTGCTCGTGTGGCGTTTTTCACCATAAACCAATGTTTTTTTTGGAGCAAAAAATGTTGTTTTTTGGAGAACTAATTTTTATCAGGCCGACTGGTTCCAGAAACAACCTCAAGATCTCACTCTTGCAATTAAAAAAAATCCCCTGAGTGTAGAATAAGTTGTCACATTACAGTTTGCTTTCTCTCATGTGTGTCCTGGCTCATGTTATACCATATTTTGCTATTTTCTTCTCAAAAATTAGTCATCTGAAACCTCTCAAGTCTGGCCAAGTCAAGTGCCTTTGTTTGTTCTCTTTAGTAGTGCAGAGGGTCTTGGCGGGATCAGACCACAACAGTTCACAGTTGCCTTGGTGTTGTGTTGTAATCAGATGGGGCTTAATGGTCAGCTCTCTGTTAACTCCTAAGGC
>JAPZDY010000020.1:8625285-8637598 GCA_029783645.1 Ctenochaetus hawaiiensis | reverse complement strand
CCCCCCCCCCCCCCCCCCCCCCCCCCCCCCGCGCATTATCACATTTTGAAAAACTCTGATCTAATCAGTTTGCCAGCATATATCAGCTCACTCCCTTTGCAACATCATCTGTAGTGCTTCAGGCTTTGCATTCCAGCCTTTGTTCCTGCCTGCTTGTCGTGACCCCTGTTCGAGATGATTTTGCCCCTGTTTTCCCTCTCTTTTGGACCGGTTTGATCCAACTGATTGCTTACCTGATACCGAACCCCTTTAACTTGTTTCAAAACCTTACCTGCCTTGTCAAGCAACTACCAGATGCACCCCCATAAATATATATATAATTACATAAAAGGTCCATATAGCTCTAATTCAGCTTTAATATAGTTTAAAGCCCCACTCAGGAGGTAGATATTAACAATTTTTCTTCAATCTAATTTTCTCAATTAAGCTATTTCCCTGTGAGCCTGATGTAACCTTGTGTTACTCATCCAGGGTAGATCTCTGCTGCAGGTTAGTTAGCCCGTATGCCATTAAACAGGTGGTCTTTATACAAGGGGACACATGCAATTGGTGTATCTTGCCATATGCCAGAGATCACAGTGTTTCAATTCGGATGTTCTGAACATCCTAAGAGATGTCTGAAATAGGTTTGGGTGTGGCATTAAAAACATGTGCAGAGAAGTGAGTTATAGTGGCTCTGAAAGCACAGCTACATTGAAATGACAAGTCTGTTGCTGATTGCTTATCTACTCTGATGATCTCTGCAAACCTTTAGGCATGTTGAACTCCTGAGCAGCTCCAATCATTCATTAGATAGACAGTCATATTTGTCTTGTGTTGACAAAAGTCACTAAACATAGATCTAACCTTGACAGGTATTAATTAAAAGGATTTGTTTATTCATTGCATACAATTTGAAAGTATAAAGTTCTGTTATTTGAAATAGATTGATCAAACCAGGTTGCACAGTTACTTATAACTTGTCCTCCGTGTTACAATGAAAAGTTCCGGATGCACTGATTCATCCTGGACTTTAATTTAAAAAGTGCACTGCATGTCTCCTCAAATACCAGATCTCAACAACCATTTCACCTGAGATGCTGCTAGCGCAGGTCTAATCGTGATGGAAAATCTCATACCTTGGTATCTGAAAGGACACTCCATTTGCTATTTCTATTTTTATATTCCAAAAAAAAGTGGGGTTCAAACTGAAAATCTGGCTGAATTGCTAACAGAGTCCTGTAAGTCTGAATTTAAAGCAGGTTGTTCCTTTTTTCTCCTATTTTTTAAAAACTTATTTGAAATAAGTTATCATAAGTTGCAGATGCCACTTCCTGTTGATGATTTATTCACCCACTTCTCTTTCTCCTCCTTTTTATTATCTGTTTGATTGCAAAAAATGGAGCTGGGCAGAAACAGACAGGAGTCTTGATATCATATCTCTTGACTGGTTAATAACATTTGCCATATTTTTGCTCTCAGCAGAGAAAACATACAATGTCACTGAGCTGTTTCTTTTGGACCCAGTAGAGTCATTTCAGTGAAACATGTTAGCTAAAGGCCATGAGAGTGTGCTTTTATTATACATCCTTCGTAATTATCTGTGAATTTGTGAGGAGACATTGATGGTTACCTTTTTGTGTTTCTTGTGTATAAACTTAAAGATAACCATTTTGGATAGTTAACAATTCTTGCCAAGATTTCATTCTATCTGACTGTTGTGGGTAAACTTTTGCTGGGGACATTTAAAATCACTTTAAATTTCAAATGATCCAGACAACCCTGGTGTTGTTCTGACCTCGAAATAAAATTGTTTGTGTAGTCCTGCTCAATGGCGATACTCCAGGATGCATATTAAAAACTTCTTCTCAGAGAAAATACAAATGCATATTTCCCAGTCTTTGAAAAAAAATAGCAAGCATCAGTCCAAAGTAGTCCTCTAGGAAAACTGCAGCAATTTTCACAAACTGTGGTGCTCCATGAAGATGTTCCAGAAACGTATTTAAATGCAAAAACAACTCATTTTGAAATGGGTATATGACACAGACAACAAGATGCCAATGAACACACATCTACATTTCAAGTGGCTTTCTGTGACTGTGATACATTACATTTCTTCCTTAAAACCAACAAAACAAAAGACTGTCAAGGCTTGTCTTTACTGTTCATTGTAGTGATTTGTCAATATCTTGTGCTTTGTCTTTTTGTTGTTACTTTGTCATTTTGTTTCATTACCTCTTTTGTTTATTATTAGGGTTATTTCTGCTGTAATTGCATTGCATGGCTTGTATCCAGTAAACAGATGCTGCTCCACCTGCGTGTCTCTGCTGTCCAGACCTGAGTCTGCTCTCTAGAGGGGAAATGCCTCTTCTAGTATCTGTATCTGTGTGTGTGTGTGTGTGTGTGTGTGTGTGTGTGTGTGTGTGTAGGTGTGTTTGCATGTGTGTGTTTGCATGTGTTTGTGTCTGTAGGCTATCATGGCAGATGGTGATGGTCTATGATCTCCCACACAAACTCACCTGTTGCATCTGTCTGTGGTAAAGTTGAGAAAAATAATATTTTGGTAACTTGGAACTAAACAGTGAAGCTATTTTTAGCTTCTATGCTCCTAAAATGTGGAACAAATTCCCAGAGAACTGAACGCTTGATAAAATGTTGACTGCTTCAAATCCAAGTGAAGCCCTAACTGGTTACAATTGCTTTCAATTAATTTCGAATTTGTTTTTTTCTGTTTTTTTCACAGTTCTTTTGACTGTTCCATTGATGTTTTTCTTGTCAGTAGTGCTGTGTGCCTCTGTCTATTTACCCTCATTATTTTTATCCTGTCTGTTGTTTTTTTTGGTGTGCTTTTATCATTTCTTTCTTGCGCATTTGCCTGTGCAATCTGTAAAGCACCTTGGGTAGCCTTTGGGTATAAAACCTGCTGTATAAATAAAATTTCTCTGCCTAACTGGTATCAGTCATGCAAATTTGTGCTGCATTTATGTAGCACTTTTCATTCCACAAAGCCTCTAATTTAGCACACACACACACACTGTTGAATGCACTGGACTGCTACTGCCAACCAAAAGATTAAATAAGCCCCTCTGCCACCTGAGGCAACCATCCAAGCCTGAATCATCCATGGCGGGAAAAACGATGCCTCTCAGGGACTGACTTCATGGAGATTTTTTATAGACACACCCTTTTTTTTAAAATTGTGTCCCATTAATTTACTGCCTTGTTTTATACTCATAATGTTTTGTCTTTGCAGTCAAATGTAGTGGACTCATCTTGAGTAGGTGCTGCTATTTATACTGATGATCTTTGTGTACATGACCACAAATAAAAATATTGTGATATATGTGTGCAAGTTTGTCTATGTGCACCATATTACAATATTTACAGAATATTATTTAACTTTTTTTTTTAAGTTGTGTTATTATTAAATTGCAAAAGCATTGGTAGCAAAACAACAAGGGCCTAATCCCTTATTTATGTGCTGAGTTCCTATTGATATCTGTTTCCCAGAATATCTAAGACAGTATCATCAGAATGCTTTTTAAACAACCAACCAAGCAGAGAAACCAGCCTTTTTTTATCAGTGTGTTTGTGTCATGCCCATAATACTGCAACACATTTATTCTCCAAACTAAAACTTGCCTGTGAAAATGTGCAACTTTACAGAAATCTGAAGCAGTGTAGCTTGTTGCTAATAGTGAAAGCATTGCAAGTGTTTGATTCTTCCCTGTGTGCTGGTACTCTGGTCTATATCAGCTCCAAAGGCAAGACCTCAACAACTCCTGGACAAACAGAATAATCTCATAACATGCCTATCCAAACTGACAATCATAATATGATTTGAATTCCACAACTGCCATAATGACTGAGTTTTTACTTGACACTATGAGCAAACATCTTAGCTCAAGCGCTTATAGGGTCATAAAAATACACTTATCCTTAACTGGCTTGTCTTCAAGGCAAAAGTCCATGTATTCATAATTTCATCAAATCACTGAAAACGACCAGATTGTGTATAATGAAAGGAATTTCAAAATTTAACAACTCAATGAAAACAAGAGTTAAGATGAAAAAAGTTCAAATGAAAAGATTTTTGGTCTTTCATCATTAGAAAAGAAAAAAGAAAGATCTTACCACAAGTAAAAATGTAAAAATGTCAGTCTCTGCACTATCAAAGCATTGGAGGAAAATACTCTTATGGTATTGGCTAGAGTTTATGTTCTACACCCATTATGATGCTGTTCTTTCAAACCCTGTCCGAGCTGGAGATTGATGTCTTTTTGTAATACAATGAATTAGGAATGCATCCATTTCGACAGTGCAAAAAAAAAGAAAAAAAAAGTGAATCAACAAGTTTTCCCAGTCTGATGAGAGTGCACTTTGAGGCACAGTCACAAGGTGTAAATCAACACTATTGAATGCAAAGAGGGTGCGAGGCAGACGATGCTGCCGCTGGTTCACAGTGAGAGGAAAGAAAAGATCTGCATTTGACCTTGAAGCAAAGTGGCTTCAGTTTACAGTAAAAAAAAAGGTGCCTTCAAGCCATTTTCAGAAGTCTAAGGAATTATCACCAAAGAAAAAACACCAATTTGTAGTGTTATTAATATGAAATCATTTCCAAAGTGCATTATGTTTCTTTATTTTTTAAAAACATGCATGTTGTTCGAGTGTCTTTCTGGAGGCACAATGTGACACACACAAAGAAGCAGCATGAGAAATGTCTGATCGTTTGACCTTTACAAACATTTGAGCCTTTGAACAATCACGTATGAAGTGATATCAAAGCGCGACATGACTTGTGGCCGTCTGAATCCCAGCACTCTGCTGAAGACTGATAAGACGGCACACAGTCAAAGTCTAAGAGTAGATTACCATATTGACAGACTGAGGGGAGAGAGAGAGAGAGAGAGAGAGAGAGAGAGAGAGAAGAATGTGTTTATGTGTGATGTGCAAATGTGCAAATATCTGGGTTAGCAAAATAACAAATGGGACCCAAAATATAAGTAGGCACCAGAATGCCCCTCCTTTTCTTACTCTCAACACAATGGTGACAGGCTTTTGGACGGATTTTTCTTGGGATGAAATTTCCTTGTTAAAAAAGATATAGGCAAAAATGCTAAGGGCATTTTTTGTCGCTATTGTACTTTGTACAAGAAATAAGCAGGTATTTTAATAGATGTCAGTAGCCCTGATGGAATACAGCCTTAATTTGTTTCTAATTGCTGCAGCAGTGCAGCAGAGTGTTATGAAATACATGCCAATATCAAACATAACTCCCATGGTAAACAGTGCAAAGCAACTGGGGATTCATCTCTTCAGGCAAAGAGAGCTTCGGGTTGCCATAAGATGAGCCAATTGTAAGAGAAGCTAAGCTACAGTAAATGAGCATTTTAACAATGAGTGAAAACCATCAATGTCAGGCTCTCCAGTAGACTGAAGAGCCTCACGAACAAGAAGAAGAAGAAAAAAAACAGACCTCCAGTGAGAACGAAGTTGCTTGTTATTTTGGCTTTCAGCACAATGGATATGAAACTGAAACAATTGCTGTGAGGCTGAAGTGCTGATTTCAATCTTAAACTTGTGGGCTGCATATCAAAATCAGATTAACAGTGAAGCACTTTTTATTCCCCCAGTTTCAGAGGACCCAGATGTTGCAATCAACTCTTTGCAGTCAATGACCACCTGCAGCCTAACAGGAACAGGAATACTCTTGTTTTCCTCCCTGGTGATGCTCAACAAGACTTGAGCAGCAGCCCACCATACATCATCTTGTTATGGAGCTTTTTTTTGCCTTCGGGTTGGTATCTAGCAGGTGAAACTCACTAAATATTCATACTAGTTGGTTTTTCAAGTGAGTTCCACTGTTTGGACCCGAAAAAGTTGGTGACTATATATAAAAGTGGCTGTCAGTCCAACACAATTTTACTAATATGGATGTAAACATTAAAAAAAAAGCAGAGCATTAAAGTAGAGAATGATTTTTATTAATATTTTAACATGACAATGTGCAGAATGACAGTAAAAACAATGTGACAATAAATTCACTTGTAATTATAACCTGTACCTGCAACTTACAAGTTTTATGTCAAACTAAAAAAAGTGATGATACTGTGTGTCTTCGTTGTGTTCATGACTTATTTTGCTGCCCCCAAGTGGGCCAGCAAATTCATTAGTTCAAGGTCAAATCTGTAGCTGAAGTAATAAATCAGGAGTGCAAGCAGACGAGGAATGAAATCTGAAGTGCTGTAATAAACAACATTACCATAAGTGGCCTTGAACTGAAATTTATATCATTGTCTGAGCATTCCTCGTTCTTGGCAGGTCCATGGTCTGTGTCATTATAAAAATGTCTCCTGTATGACGTGTACAACAGACTCTGCACAACTACAGGTTTTAGCCTTCTTCGCTCATAGCGAAGACCAGGTGGCTTTGATGGGGTTGTAGTTTTTTTTTCATACATTCAATAATCAGGACATGCTCCGACAGCTGAACAGACACACCGTGACTAGAAAAAGAAGTGATGCTACCCACAGTCAAACCCCTGACTCAGTATTTGACCTCTTTGCTAATATATCTTGCATTGCTTTCAGTCAAACAGCATAGTAGATGGTTTTACGGATAATTAGTCCTTTGAAATTCTGGCAGTTGTTAAATTTATCAGCCAAATGTGTAAACTTGAGTCATGTGACTTTGATTTGAGTCAGCGGAGTCACAAATTTGATCTTGATAAAATCAATAAAAGACTTTTAAATCAACTTTATCTGACTTTTGTCTTAAATTAAACTTGGACTTGAAAATGCTAACTGCCATTTGCCAAGCCCAAATATTTTTAAAAAGAGTATGTTATTTTAAAAAAATGTGCTATAAATCAGTTTATTTCTCTGCATTTTCCACGCTGTCTACTCAGCCATAATTCCCAAATGCCTGACATTCATTCAGAGAACTATTGCCACAGTTGATTAGTCATTACCATGATCCTTTTCTAACCCTACCAGACTTACCTGCACAAAGTGTAAAACTTTAAAAAACTAACATCAAACATTTAAAATGAACTTCAATTTACCTTGAATTTTCACAGAAATTTTGCAATATTAATGTTGTCAAGCCAAACTGATATATTTTTTATTTTTTATGCTTTTCTGCTGAATGAATTTTAAGATCCAATAAGAAAGTCTCATTTCTCATCCATTCAGAATCTAGTTTATTATTTTTTTCTGTAATAATCGTTAGAGCATTGTGAGATGAGGCTCTAATGCTCTTTGAACTGTGCAGACACACAATCTCCAACACATATCCAGCACAGCCATACATTTTTAAGCAGCAAAGTTTCACCAAAGCTTTTTTCTTCCACCAAAACATCTCTGGATATCCAGCAATACTGCCTGGAATCTTGAAGAAACTGCAATATATGGGCTTAGACTGGTGCTCAGGGATTAACAATTAACAATTTCAATCAATCATCCCTTTTTAGGATCAATTGACTGTTTTAACTCAGTGTTCGTGGCACCTTTTTCACTGTTTGTTTACCGGATTAAAACAAACCGTCTTTATGTTGTTTTTCTTACTGTATACTGTTGCACAACACAACACACTGTGGTACAACACAACATAGCAAGTATAAGTTTTCGTCCTGGACTGATGTTTTTCCCATGCAGGGCTTGTTTGTCCACTCGGTGACTCTGCCTCTTGACCTTTCCTCTCCTCCAAACTCCCTGGTGATTTGCACAGGCCTGTCCTTCTACTTAAGCTATGCATAGGGGGGCTGGGGATGGCAGCTGCAGTGTCACAGGGAAATTTCACAGCTTTGCCTGAAGGCACTCCAGTGGTCACTGCTGGCTTGTAGGTGACCTCTTGCTTTTTAGATGATCTGACTGATGCTGCTTTGCTTTCACTTATTTATTTGCAGATAGAAAAAAGGCGGTTTAAGGTAGTTCATTTTATTTTCTTGTTTTTTTTTTGTCTTAATTTTATATTTCCATAAGGATATTATAATAAAAAAGCAAAAAGCACTCTGTAAAAAGCAATGGACATCATGCACCTAAATACAACAATCTAAGACATTAACCATCTGTTAGTGAAGACAAATTTGATTAAAATATGAGAAGCAGCAGACCTCTTGCAGTTAGTCTGTCGTATAGAATTCATGACCAGATGTAAAGTGGGGGCTCTCTTGTGGAGACCCTGAACGCAACAGTAGATGTGTGACGTGTGGGTGGAGCCGTAGGTTCAGACCTGCTGTTCAGGATCTGACTCTGTGATCACTTACAAAGGATGCTACCAGTGGAAAAACACCAAGAAATGCGTGGAAAATGGAGCTGAATACATTTTCTTTTTTTCTTTTTTTTTGTTTTTTTTAGCCGTATCTGACTGATAGTTTCAGTTCCTCCAGATTCAAAACCTCAAAAGTGTTTTTCTTTTTTTAATGTTTATGCTTTGACAAACAACAATTATTTAATCATGCATGTGTATGTTTGTTTTATGGACTCGTATTTTTTTATTTTTCACATGTTCGCTTGACCAAATTTTGACTGCGGAGACGCTGGAAACGAGAGACTAGAAAAAAAAACTATGTCAGACACGCTGCTTTCAGTAGTTAACTTTGTCTAAAGTTCTCTTTATGGCGGTTCAAAATGACACACTCTAACTTGAGGAACGAAAGCAACTATAGGATCTATTTTTCTGACGCTTTCAATGGATCTGTTTTGGACCAAATCTTTCCAAACGACAGCATCACGACATGTACGAACTTCACGATGGACCCGCAGGTTGTCGGGGTTGGGATCATTCTCTCCGTTTTTATTTTGGTGGCAATTGTTGGGAACATTTTGGTTATCCTCTCCGTGGTGTGCAATAAACATTTACAGACTGTCACAAACTTCTTCATTGTCAACTTAGCCATGGCAGACCTGCTGTTGAGCATTATTGTGCTGCCTTTCTCTGCATCTCTGGAGGTTTTTGGATGCTGGGTGTTTGGCCGGGTTTTCTGTAACATCTGGGCTGCGGTGGATGTGCTCTGTTGCACCGCATCCATCCTCAGCCTCTGCATCATCTCCATTGACCGGTACATAGGTGTCAAACACTGCCTTAAATACCCTAGTATTATGACAGAAAGGAAGGCGGTTGCTATCTTAGTCCTGGTTTGGGTGTCATCCACGGTCATCTCCGTCGGACCGCTCCTGGGATGGAAGGAGCCGCCGCCTATGGACGACAGCATCTGCAGGATCACAGAGGAGCCGGGCTACGCGCTCTTCTCCTCTCTCTTCTCTTTCTACCTCCCGCTCTTGGTCATCCTCATCATGTATTTTAGGGTCTATGTGGTGGCACGCAGGACTACCAAGAGCCTAGAAGCGGGCGTCAAACGAGAGAGAAACAAGTCCATGGAGGTGGTGCTCCGGATACACTGTCGCAGCGTGCTGGAGGACGCGCGGCCGGTCAGCTCCAAAAGCAGCAAAAACCACCCGTTTCGAAGTTCGCTCTCAGTGCGGCTGATGAAGTTCTCCCGGGAGAAAAAGGCTGCCAAAACCCTCGCGATTGTTGTGGGGATGTTCATCTTGTGTTGGCTTCCTTTCTTCTTCTTTCTGCCGATAGGTAGGCTACGTCTCCCAATTTTTCACATTTCTGTGCCCTGTGGACCGGCATGTAGTACGAGTCTGTACGTCAGTTGCAGTTTAAGTATTATTATTAATATAAGTTGCACAGCACCTTCATACAAGCCCCCCTGCCAAGATTAGAAACTGAAAAATCTCTATCATCGATTGCCTTCAAGTAACCCACTTGCTTTTATGATGAAATACTTTGACTAATGCAGCCGTCGTAATTGGCAATGATGTGAGATATTTTCTCACTGATAAATGTTTAATGTGAGCGCTGACGTGACTTGGAGTGTTTTTAATTCCCAGCCTGCAGTTCATCCTGAGAACCTCACAATTCAACATAATACTGCCTGCAAGCATCAGGTCAGCATTAAACCAATAAACTACAGTTCAACACAACGGAAAACATCATTCTGATCAAATCTAAGATTGTAAAAATGCAATAAAATCAAATATTTTGGTCAAAAAAGGTCAAATTTGGAATGAGACCTTTCCCCAAGTGAATGATTTTATGCTGTTATTTTTCTGGGAGCTTTATTTTTTCAAATGGCTAGTATCACATTTTTAAGAGAGCAGTCATAACAGACTGACATTCTTTAGTAATGAGTTCTCTAAAACTAAATGCTTCCAGCATCACAGATGCCCATTTCAAGAGGCCATTTCCAGGAATTTTCAGCTGGCTACCTGTTTTTAGTAAGAGCCTCACATAGTAATATTACACATTCAAGGAAGACACTTCACATTTGTTTGTTCTGGTTTACAATTTGAACTGGAAAAAGTCTGTCTCAGATAAATAATATCAATACATTCTACCTGATGATAAAAAAAAATATACACAATCATTTGCACAATACTTAATGCGAAAAATAGCTTAAACTGACCACAGTATGAAAAGGTTTAGATATAGATGTGAAGATGATGAAATGGTCAATAATCATTAGATGGCTGAGAAGGCCCTGAAGTGGGGATGATCACTGCAAGACATCATTGCAATGCATGAATCAGAATGAGTGAATGCAACATGCATACAAACTGCATTTACAGAGCCTAACAATATTCACAACATGCATACACATTAGCTAAAGGAGGCCTCATGAATTTTCATTTTGCATACATTTGACATAATTGATCGCAAAAGCCATCATAGATGAATGGTCAGTAGTTTGCAGGTGAAGCACTCAGAGCACTCTCGTTCTTGCAGCAACCTCAAATGTAGTGAATTGAATTATTTGAGCAAAGCCTGTAGGGGGAGAGAGAGGGTGCAAGAAATGAATTGGGTGCTGCTAATCACTTTACACACTCAATGGGATGGAAAAGGGCAAGTGTATTTGTATCCAGAAGTCTTAGCTAGATACTCCATCTCCTCTTGGAAATAAAAAAATAGTCTAGACAAGAAGGAGTTTTAAATAAACACATTTTTGCTGTTCTTACAGCTCAACATGACACAGTGGGACATTATATGCATTACACAGTAAAATCTCAAATCACAGGCAAAATGATATACGCTTGTGTACATTTAAGTTCAAATTAAGACAAATCTGAACAGGCATTTTGAGTTTATAATGACAGTATCCAATTCTGTCATTTTCAGTAATACTATCATATGATCCCTTTGTGATTCTAGCAATGCTCTTTAAAAATATCACACAGGTTTTCAAGTATGAAAGAGTCTCAAATTCTGAGTGTGGCACTCTTTGAAACTACAGTATTCAAAGGAGAAAAACTAAAGTGAGCTCTGTCAAAAGGAATAATTATCTCCCAGAAATAGGTCTGACGATAGCTTGAATTTTAAATTCATGATTGCTGGTAGGTGGTACAGCACTCTTATTTGCATGATAAAAAGCCAGATCACCAAGAATGCCTTTATCATCCAAACTAGTGTCTGCATCATCTTGATGGCTGTAATGAGATTGTTAAAGCCAAATAAAACTCAAAATTATGTAAGCTTTTTGTTGGAAACCTTTTGTCCTGCAGAATCCACTCAGACATGCTGTTCTGTACCTTGTTCCTGAACCATAAAACCCTCAGGGTCAGTAGTTTAAAACATTAAGTCCCCATAGGGATCAATAAAGTGTTACACTGATGTTTTTTAAGGATTCACTCCTATAGGAGGTCGCTGTTTGTTTTCCAAATGACTGATTGATGTGTGCGTGTGGCAGTCACAACCCATAGTTAGCCTTGCTTACCCTTGCATGGTCAGTCCGACATATTGATGTTGGAATGTTGAACAGACACATCATCAATGAATGACCTTTTGCTGAGAGGCAAACATGTACTCTTAGCAGCTCTTGTGCCAATCAGGCGTTTTCTCTGTGATGATGCAAATCTAGACAGAGTAGTCTGACTCATCGGAAACTCTAGTGAGAGTGCCCCCAACACAGAGTGCGTCATATACATATCTACTATTTTATTGCAACAAGAAAAGTAGCTTCTCAAAATGACTTTAAATGCTCCCTGCCTTCATTGCAACAGGTAAAAACACCATTTATGACCACATTGTACAGGGAGTACAGCGTTAGCTTTATAATAATAACACTTACACTAAGAATAATAATCCTAAACAAAGTTGAAGTTAGCTGGTTTGTTTTTAATTGTTGCTGACATGAATCCAGCCAGCAAAAAGACACACTGTCACATGTTTCAATCCATTGTTTTGCAGTAAGATAAGCAGAGAATGAGTGTCCATGGAATAAGAACTTTTATTATATATATATATATATATATATATATATATGGCAATA
>JAPZDY010000020.1:8600372-8610983 GCA_029783645.1 Ctenochaetus hawaiiensis | reverse complement strand
TATTTCCGCATCGTGTCAAATTGCAGATGGTATCTGTCAAAGTTGTATGTAAAAAGAAAGTATGTGCTTGTTCGTCAGCAGCGTAGAGTGAATGTGGACTGTGGGTTTTCTACATTTCCCTCATTACTGTTATTGTGAAACATGAAAAAACACAGATTAAGGGATTAGATGGTGCGTTCTAAAGCCTTAGAAAATACAGTTGCTTAAACTACATCTTTAAAAAAGTCCACACACTGACTAATCTCATAAACACACACACTGTACAAATGACAACTGGCTGCTGGCCAGACTGTTTTGTGTTAGTCATTGTGTGGTTCACTCATTTCAACAATAACAACGCTTTATGAAAGACCTGATGGTATGATTGTCCTTTCCCCATATCCTTGTTCCTTGTCTTTTTACTTGTATTTTTACTGTCAGTGAACACACCCTTAAATTGTTTAATGAAAATAATTAGCATTGTGATGGCATTAAAATCTTGCCAACCTACTGAGCTGTGACCTGGATGGCCAACTAACATTAAATGAGCTAATTTAATGGGGCTAACTATGTTAATCACATGAAATCAGGGTTTTCATGTGACATTCAGTATCTTAAATTGTGCAGATATTATGTTTCATTGAGGGAATTGTTATATGTTTCTTTTGTTTCAGTAGGTGGAATCTTTTGGCGTCATGTCAAATGAAAGCTATCTGAAGATGCAGATGAAACTTCAGTCTGGCAAACTCTGCATGGTTACCCAAAAGCTCAAATTACTTTCAATCTGTCAACGCATTGTTTGTTTGTCTGGCACATTCATGTGTGATTGTTACAGTTGAATACTCTGCTGAAATGCCACATTAAAGAATGATAAATCAGTGATTAAACTTAATAAAATTCATGTAATAGAAACCAAACTAATGTTATAATAGGCTGTCAAAAACTGTCAGATTCCGTTCATGTCACAGTGAGAAAGTTTCAGTGCGATCAGCTATGTCTGAATGGAATAAAATGGAATAAAGTGAATAAGCAATGCATAAAAGGATGTTGTTACTTTTTTCTTACTTGCTTTTGTTACTTTTGTCATTTGATTTGTAGAGTTGTGTATGTCCATTATCCTCTGTGTGTGTATATCTATAACTGCATCTATCTATCTTTAGATATTTGATAAACTTTGATCAGGCAGGAAATTTTAACAACTTTGTTTGTATTTCTGTTTTGGGTAAATGAGCACTGTCTGAGAAAATGGACAATATCAGTGTTTGTGCTGTCTGTCTAACAACTCAACCACAGAAATCTACAGGGACATATAGGCAACACAGGGGGAGGGTCCCTTTTCTTACAGCATTGTGAAGAGGTGGGATGCAAAAATCAAACTTGGTAGAGGGAGTTGGCTGCATGCAGGTCACTTACAGAACTGAGAAACACACACACATAAAGATTTACCAGGATGTTTAGCATACCCACAAATGTATTTGCAATTCAGGCTTGTGCATGGGAACAGGTGGGTGTTGGAGGAAGTAGAGCTAGCAAACTTACCTCTGTTAACTTAGGTTTCTATATCAATAAAAAAAAGCTGGGTCAATGTGTTCTACCCTAACAGGCAGAGCAAGAACTGATGAGGCGAGGCACTGAGAAACATCAAGAAACAAAAAGCACCTGGGTAGCTTAAGGATCTATGAATAGGGTACACATTAGTGCAGGATATATAGTACATCATTTTCATGTATAGGTTCTTTGCGGTCTATCGTTAATGATATCAGGTTTTCATGCCGGTGGAACCGGTTTGAAGAACAGTTTCATGTCTTTCAGTCAATGATCATGAAGCTATCATACATAAATAGCAAAGTATAAACTGGATATCAGTACCATACAGAAATACACATTAAGTAAAACATTGCACTACTCAAAAACTGGCTTACAAGAGAAATAGCTCGCTCCATCAGGGATACGATGAGATTATATCACAGCAAAGGGGCATTGCTTGAATGCAGGCTAATATACTTTACTTCCAATGTTAATTATTGTTTGAATATTCAATAAGAACCTTTTTCATACACAAAGTAGGTTATGTTAATATTGACTAAAAGCACTTTAAACTACAGGTTAGATCATTAGCCAATATTACTTATATTAACAACAAAGCTTTACATACATTTATATCAGTCTTTCACAGGCTTTCAAGCATTGGGAGAAATAAAAGAAAATAAAGAGAACCAGTTTTACTTACAATGTAGAGTATCTAAAAAGCATTTTGATCACTCGGTCACGACCTCAGACACTTCTAACCCATTGCAAAAAACACACACACACCCTCTTTTGGATTTTAATCTTTTCTGGATGCAACTCTGCAAAACAATACAGTAACATAAACATGACGGCTTAAGCTCTTCTTTGAGCATGAGATGTGTCTTTTCAATGCACTGTCAACTTAATAAAAAGGCAATCTCAGGTACTCAAAGTATCCAGTGGCTGAAGTCATGGTAGCAATGTTTGCTGGACCTAGTATTACACTATAACTAGAAAGCCAAACTAATGCGACATTGCTCTGGTCAGAGCCAGACTCTTCTGCACGAGCTCAGTGATCCTAATTTATGTTGAGTGAGAGAACACATGGAATGGTTGACAGATAAATTAAGAGTTGTATCTAGAAATGTACAAAGTAATCAAAACATCACACATTGATCCATATTAGAGCTACATTATATTAACAACTCCAGGAAACAAATTCCCTGTTTTGTTACTTTATGTGGAAGGTTATCAACTTAAAATTACTGTCACAATTATTTTCATTAGAAATAACAAAATTTACATGACTTCTCAAAACTTTAAAAGATCTTATTCATCCCATAAATGTCCAGGCCTAAAAAAAAATAGATTTTAAATTCTCTGACCAGTTTTTCCATGACTGTGGTAGTACTATGACTCACTTAAGAAAAGATAAGTGGCATTTTTTTTCCAGATTGTGCCCCTCCTTAAGTCTGCCTGGTTGACATTCTTCATACATGCTCAAGAGCATGCAGAAAGAGCATGAACAGAAGAGATCAGCCAATGGGCTTCTGTTGAGCAGAGGCCCATGCTGTACAAACAAATGTCAAATACTTTTGCCACAAAAGCTGTAGATGTCACAGTTATTTATAGCATATGACAACCCTTTTGCATCAACCTGAACACAAGGTGAACTGTAAGTGACATGCTATTATTTGTCTGTTTGGTAACTTAGAAACAGCAGTATTAAAGACAGTACTTGATGCTTGTTAAAATACTTTTACTTAAAAAAATGTCATAAGTCATTCCAGAATGACTTTCAAATCATACCTGCTTTCTAAACATGTGCTGTAAGAGACATTATTTTCACAGTTTTATGAATAGTAAAGGACAAGAAGTACCACACAATCATTACACAAAAAGTTCAAAGAATGTTTATTCAGACATTTTTAGACAGACATTATCCATCTAATGTTAAAGGCTCAATGTGTAAAATAGGGGCCAGCGAGTCAACAGCCTAACTTCTAACTGCTGCACAGTAAGCTCTTTGCTGTGGCAGGTGGGACTGGGTAGTGAACTCACACTGGCTGAACTATGTCAGCACCACTGAGTAAAAAGAAGAAAAAAGAGGCAGTGTGACCACAGCAGCTTGTTTTAAGTCACTGTGCGTCAAGATACTGGCAAGACAATAGTGGTCGGACTACTTTTCAAAACTCCCTGCAGACAGCACCTGTTGCAGTAACAGAACACAAAAGCAAATCTGGGCAGGGAAACTAAACAAAATTTGCTTGAGACAACAGGTTGCAGAGGTATCCAACTTCAGTAGATGTGTCTACAACACAACATGTAGACGTCTTTGACTTCATGTCAGAACTGTTACTTCTACACCTTCTTTTGGTAATTCTGGCCAAATGTTTTTCACACATTGCTCCTTTAAGTATTTTCATGAAAAAATATTTAAAAAAAAAACAGAAACAGAAATGACTGATCACATTTGTTTACTTCTCAGCTGTCAAATACTAACCATACCAAAACCCAACTACATCACAAAGAATCTTGTCTTTGCAGATAAAGCAGATGGGATTTCCAACAAGTCAGGTGGTTCTAGCGAGGTGGAAAACCCCGATGTGGCCCTCCCCTTCCCCTGAACCCTCCCCTGTCCCCACGGAAATTAGGTCGATTTCTTTCGCGGCCTCTGTCTCCACCTCTCCCTGCGTTTGGCCCACCACGCCCCCCTCTAGGAGCCCCACCCCCGCGGTCCGACTTCAGCTTAGCAGGGGGAGATTTGGGCCGAAGTCTCTCTATTTCCTCTGTGCAGCCGGATAGGTGAGAGTTAGGCAAGGCAAAGTGTGAGGCATAGGTCTCTGGGTTAAAGTTGCTGTTTGTCAAAGTAGGACCCACTGTTAGCCAGCCTAAAACAGGAGAATAAAATAAAAACAGAAAAACAACATGATGAGACAAAAATAACTAAAAGCAAACATACAACATGCATGTCACAACATGTTTCAGCACAAAAAGTAAGTCTATCTCACCTGGTCTGATGGTAGAGTCTCGTCCAAACAGGTGCAACCTCCTGCGGCCCAAACAGAAATGTTCAATGATGTGGAAGATCTCCACAGGTTTCTCCACATTTCCCATCTCAGGCTCCTCTGTGATGATAAGGTCAATGTCCACGTTGGCATGGATGAAATCACCATCAGTGCTCCTACGCACCGTTCCTTTGATTCCCATTAGACAGTGTTCCTGAAGGGAATGTGTTTTAGAAATCTCGATGTCCAATTTAAACTGACACAACATTAACATACAGTTCTCACATCTTTTCTGGTGCCACAACCTTGACAGCAGTGCTGATAAGACAGAGCTATTCATGAATGCAACCTATGGCTTTGATTTTAAAATGATAAGTGCTCAGATGTAAAGAAATGCACCATGGGCAGATGGGTCTTGTTAGTGTAACATCTACAGATTTTAATGGAAATAAAGTCCCAAAGAATAAGACCGTACGAATATTCACATTAACATGAAAAAAAGTCACATTTCTACCAGGCATGTGTATGTTGTGTGTGTGCTCTACCTTGGTCCTCTGAAATACAGCTTTTGGGTCCAGTGCCTTAGTCTTGCCCGGGTTATTCTTGTTGGTCTTGATCCAACAGATATCCTCACACCGCCTAAAGCCCCACTTCCTTAGACACTACAATGTGAGAAATAAGGGCAAGTGCAGGTGAATGATGACATACGATGCACTGCACTGCTAAACAAGTATTCAGTTGAGGCCTGTTGCACAAGTGCACAAGTTAGTCAAACCAGTTATAATTTGATTAACTTGTACATATCAAACCAATCAAACCAGTTATAGTTTGATTAATATGGAAGTTTTTCCACCGTTACTTAGACTTTGTTTCTGGTTATCTGCACAAAACATCTTGTTTTTTTCTTTCACTTTAGCTGGTTGCTCATTTTATGTATCAGCTGAATGCTATTTGAGATAAAAATTGTTGCGAAACTGATAAACTCAAAGAGGAAACACGTCGCACCAATAGCCAAAATAATAACCATAAACAAATCAAAAGATAATGCTGTTTGTTTGATAGCTTTTTGGCCATTAAGAGTTTCACTTTTTTCTTGATGTTTGCTTTAGATTGAATCATGTTACCATTCTGCCCAAGTCCAGGCCTTCACCAGAGCCACACCAGAGAAAGACAAAGGAACGTAGAGCTGATATCTCCTCAATTTCCAGCTTCATGATCTACAATAGCAAGAGAGAGAGAAGGGAAGGGGGAGTGAAGAGGGAGATGATTCATGCAGAATGAATATACCATTCATTAAACATTTTAACTCTTCCTTGCTCTAGATTTGTAATGAAAGAGCAGAAAGTTGATTTAACCATCTACAACAGGTCTTATTAGCACTATCATTTTGTATCACTGTCCTCCCCCTACTGGGACAGGATCAGCGGCACATTCCTATGTAATTTCCCACACTCTTAACATCGTTTAGGATTTCCATATCTATATCAAACATACATAATATTTTTGTAGAAATCTTCCAATGTGACCCCCAGTGTATATGTATTCAAATTCTATCACAAACCAAACACACAATGCACACTTACATCATCCCAGGTCCAGAAACGTTCAGTGTGGCTGATGCCTGATTCTCTGTAGTATTCCTCTAATGGAGGCTCAAGCAGAATTACATCAAACTTGCACTTCAAATCCTGCAGGTCAAAGTGCTCTGGGTCAGCCTGGAGGTACCTAAACACACAGACACACATGCCTTATAGAGAGCCAGAACTTTTAAAAACAGTTCATTCCAGGTTGTTATCTTGTCTGATCTATTTAAGTTATTCCCCTCTAATAAAATCACACTTACACAGCAGGTTAACAATTACATTTAACATTCACATCATCGTTAAACATACATTGGAGGGGTGTTGGTTGTGGAGATAAGCTCGTCTTTTAGTCTGATCAGCTCTCGAAGTTTAGGGTATTCTTCAAATCTGTCAGCCAAGCCTGTAGCAAAGAGGACAGCAAGGTCATAACCACACACACACACACACACACACACACACACACACACACAAATGAACACACTTACAACCATCAGGTGCACACGAACACTCACCAACATCTCTAATGAAGTTTTGTGGCCTGTGTCCTGTGTCAACAAAGTGTTGACAGTAGTCATTGTGAGGGTTCAAACTCTGGGTACCCTGATAATAAAAGAAATAGGATCAAATTGGATGACCAGGAAAAAAAGTTAATGCACTGACAGGCACAACATGTAAATTTTAACAGCTTGATGTCTTTTCAAGCACTTTTAATAAGTGCTCAGATCACAAAATGCAAGTTCTGATAAAATTGCTGCAATGTCATTCTGAATAAAAATGTCACATAAACTTTAAAAAAAGGTAATTATGTGTACTGTTATTAAAATACCAGTGGAAGTTTTGGACATTCCTCATCATTCAATAGTTTTTCATTATTATTAGCATGGTCCACCATGTACATAACATGTAGTAAGCAAAAAAAGTTTAAACAAAACAAAATGTTACATTCTTTAACTCATTCCAAACATTGTCCTTTGTTGGAGACTAGATTATCTGATGCATCACTCCAACAAAGGACATTCCGACAGAGTGCAAACCAGATTGGAACAATATGTCCCTGGCGCTATGCTGGTAAAGTGTGCCTTGAATTTTAAATAAACCGCCAACAGAGTGACCAAAAAAACAAACCTCGGACCATTCCACCTTCGCCCCATTCTTCATGGTGAGAACCAGAACAAATATACAGTCCCGTGACTTGTGATGCATCTCAGGAAAACAGTAGGAACCAAAGATCTTAAATTTGGGCCATCAAACCCGAGCAAAGACATTCACAGAAGCATTCATGTGGGCTCTACCTATCTATATAGAGCTAAACATATCTTGAATTATATGTGTATATAATTCTGTACGTTATTTCATAGTTTTGATGTATTTATACACGTTTTTGACGGGTGCTGTACATTTTATGTGGGCACCGTGTGAACACTTAAACCAGTTCTAGCCTGTAACTGCAGACTCTGAAACTCCATACACTACATGTTGATACCAGGTTTCAACAGCATCTTACCAACATTCCATCAGCTTTGCTCAAGGGTACATGGAGAGAATAGATCTGCCTGTCACACAAAACCTGTCCGTCCAGCTCTGCATCACGAGTCTAACAGACTTGTTTATCTCACAGCTTCACAGTTGGAGTTAAATGGCATTGCTTGTGTCTTATAATGACAGAGCAAAGATCTTATCTGATCACTAGATAATTTTAAGTCAGTCTTTTTTTCATCTTGTGGTGTGGATAAATCTAGACTATGGATACATATTTAATCTGGAATACGAGAATCATGTCATGCAGAATACCTGTTTGATATTACTGCCCCTGAATGTGGCTATGTTGGGTTTATTTATTATCAATATTATTGAACATGATTTTTTTTTCTGGCCGCATTGATCTTGAAATGTACTTGGAACAGATCCAGGGATGGCTGCTGAAAAACTACCTTTTCAATACTTGAATTAAACTGGGTGCAAGAGCTGCAAGCTAGAGTTGTGTGTGTATGCCCTGAATATCAACTCTACAAACATTAAATAAGTCTTCTGTTCATATTTTTAAATGAAGAGTAGATGTTCTTTTTCACAGAAACATGACATAATCTGTATTTTTTTTCATCAAACTACTAGTTAAATAAATGACTTTAGCTTAGCTTAGTAATGTGGTGTTGCTAGTTTTGATCACTTGTTTACATTTTTTGCAGGCACTGGCAAATTGCTCAGTAACTGTATCCCTTAGCATATTATAGTCTACAGATGTTAATTTTCCAATATTACACAAACTCTGTGAAAAAGTTTAAGTTTTACGGTGCTTTGCTGGATCAAAAAACTGAAGACCCAACTTCACACAAAACAAAAGATCACCTACTCATTTTCCCCTATGACTCACACAAGCAGACATGTTATATTTAATGTAAAAAAGATTAAAAAAATTTTTTTTTGGTTGTACATTCATTAAAAGCTACATTTTTGGCCTAACCCTAAACGAGGGGCGTCAGACGTACGGCACTGGGTCTGGCCCGCTGGAGGGGTTCAATCCGGCCGGCGGGATGAATTTTGAAAGTGAAAAAATGCATAAAAGACACAAACTAGAAATTTTTATTAGACGGGATAGCATTTTAGACGTATGACCCGGCCCGAGGGCCGTACGTCTGACATCCCTGCCCTAAACCTTAAATCTGTAAGATTTTACATTGCAATACAACCTTTGTCATTTAAAATGCACTATTAGGGCTAAAATTATCATGGGAACTGATGTGTCTTAAGGAACAAACTGTTATAGAACCTTCAGGGGGTGAATTTATGACAGCAGCCCAATCAAGTTAGTTCCCATTTCAGGGGAAAAAAAAAGGTTGGAATGTTTTGAGTTGTCAGGCTGTAAAGCTCAGTCTGAACACTTGTGACAGTAATTTGGCTCTACTTCCTGCTAACTTCCAGCAAATATTATCAGTATTACCAACGCAAACTGCTTAAAAGTCGTGACAAACAACTAGTGACACAAAAGCAAAAACTTGCTTCTAAACTAACAACTAAGACTATAAGACCAGTTGTTAATCAAAGCTATTGTGTACATTCAGGAAACCAGTTTTTTTTTTAATTATGTTTGCTTTACAATAAGTACAACATTAAAAAGTAAAACATTGCTTGACAGGCAATAAAAAACATAACAAGTTAGAGTAGATTAAGGGATAAAAAAGAGAAAGAAAAATTATGTTTGTAAAATAAGAGAGACAATTTGTTTTCCTACCTTAAGGAAAGTACTTGAGTCCTTGTACACTTCCTCATATGGGTTGCTTTCATCTGGCTGTTGCACTTCCACCTCATCCTAACAAACACAGACACACACACAACCAAACCAACACATTTTGTTAATGACAAAACCTTTATTTGCTGTAAGAACATTGAAGATGAGATACAATTCAAAAGATTTTATCATAAAGCATTTTACAAAACATAAGTGAAGTCAGTAAAATCAGTCACTCCAAAATGTCAAATCAGTCACCCTAAAATCTGTTAAAAGACCATTAAACTTGTTAGCTGAGAAAAAAAGTAACACGGCTTTGGATGGTGGCCAATTTTATGTCCACAAGCTGCAGCAAAGATTTGACAATAATAATGATGAAATAACAATTTTATATGAATCTGACTTATAAAAGAAATGTCTACTTACTTCTTCTAATTTATACTTAGGTTATTTGAGTATCAGCTCATTAATGTGGCCAAATGAAGCATGGGCACACACAAAATGACTTGCAGAGAAGACATTAATCAGACTAAGTTCAATACATTCATTTCTTCTTTTGGCCTGTCTTACTAATATTTAAAAACAATACATAGCTTTACCACATAGCTCTACTCTTCAGACTGCTTTTAAAAGAGGTGATAAACAGTCAGCAAACCAGACTTACTGATGGAGCCCTTTCATTGTTTTGCAAGAGACCATGAGAGACCACACCTTTCCAGTGCACTGAGAAACAGTCTTTCCTGAAACAGTTGGTTTAGCCTTTCTTCTCTTAAACACTACTCTATACACAGTTATATAACAGCTTGCTTTTATTTTGGTTGTCTGCTCTCTCTCTCACATTCTACCCATTGTATGCTCTCTGGTTTAACCTGCTGTTGTTGTTTGTCTGCTGTAAATCACTGTAATATTTGCTTAAAAAGTGCGTCTCAGGGCTATTAAAGTCACCCTGAACAAGTTTTACCTCTCATTGGAAAAGCCTCTACAGTGCTGTTGGACTGATGGGGAGTCCCATCAACTTTTACAGATGTTTATAAGGCTGTCTCACATATCATATTTAATATCATCATCATTAACAATATACAACACAAGCAGTATGAAGGCTTCTTTCATCCTGGTAGATTTTTTGACGTTCACCGACATGTGATTACGCACCTTTTGTTCTTCCACATCTTCCTCTGTGTCCTCTCTCTCCGTCTGTGCCTTCCTTTTAGAGGGCAGAGTTGAACTGTCCAAAGATGACCTGCAAAACACAAACACTCACAACAGTTTCTCAAACATATTGTTTAACTAAATCACAAAATAAACA
>JAPZDY010000020.1:8566356-8600272 GCA_029783645.1 Ctenochaetus hawaiiensis | reverse complement strand
AGAAACGAACTTCAGTTTTCCAATCAGTGGGACACTGCAAGCGATTGGAAGCGGTTGAATGCACGAGACAGCATTAGACGTAGTGTGTTCCCGAGTTGTCTACAGAATCTGTGAGCCTGGAACAACAAGTTCACTAGCGAGGAATGAAGCAAGTATCAGTCATATTGCCTTTACCGCAGCATATTCAGATAGGCTTGCTTCACATATTCTCTCTTTTACCGAACGTGTGTTTAATTGGCAGTGCAAACATTACCTTAACTTGATGCTTGAAATCGAGACACAGCAGATGATCATGGTTTTAATTTTACCTTCATGTTGTTGTTTTTTTTTTGTTGTTGTTTGTTTTGACATCTTATACGAATTGAGTAAATAAATAATTATTTTTAACACAACTTTGTTTGACTGTTTCTTCCTATTTTACAATTATTCATCTCTCGAATAAAAGGCTTCATTCTAAAAAAAAAAGTTGGGGTTCATAAGGGGCCCAGTATCCACAATGTTGTGAATTTCATCCAAATCCAGTTACCAACCAGTTACCACTCCGTCAAACTGTATGGACAGCTGCCCCAGTGCATTTATGAAAAAAAGTCACCAAGAGCACCAGCAAGATCAAATTGTTGCACCTTTTTGATCTTCAAGAATTTTTTTTTCAGGTGAGCATCTATTCAGTTGAAGCAAAATATTATCAAGAAAGACTTGTAAGGTTTCAACAGTCATTGTGCAGATTGTCTCCCTTTTTCCTTTCTATGTTACTTTTGTTTGATACCTGCACCCACTTGGGCTTGAATGTACACACTCTACTTGTGCTTTTGCATTAATTCACTTGTTTCAGTCATTCAAAAATCAGTTGTGTGTCAGTAGCCTGGGGCAAAAGGTGGAGGCTGGAGGTACTCCTTAGGTACCCCTCCGTCAGCCTCTCTCACATCAGTGCTTGTGGAGGAAACTGGTGCACCATTAAAGGTTTGCTCTCCTGTGATCTTGTGATTGTCTCTCAGTGTTTCCACTTCTGTCAGTCACCACCACATTAATATCTGTGTGGGTACACTCCTGTAAAAAGCTTCTCTTAAACTGGAATTTCCCCTCGAGGTTCTTAAGGTTAGTGATGACTGATGGCTTTGCTTTCTGTTTTTTTTTTTTTTTACAGGTTGTTCAGTGATTGGAGTCTCTCAGGTGCAGAGATTGTTCTGACACAAGCCTGGTTCTGCTTCTGCTTCAGTGGAGGGACAGTCCTCTGAGCTGGGATTTCAGGAGGCTGGCTGGGTGGGGTGGGGGGTTTCGGCTGTATATGTTTCTGGCCATTTGCACAAGCTGAAGATCATGAACATGAAACACAACACAGAAATTAGTTTGAAAAAATAAAAGGAATGCTCAGTTTTATAGACAACTTGGTGTAAAATCGTTGGTATACGTTTGATTTGTGCACTGACCACTGAGACCTGTCCACTTCAATCCAATGAAAAAAGCAACAACAGAAACATATGTCGCTCATGTGAAATGACCAAAGTTCTGTGTATTCATACAGGACTCCATCACAAGAGAATCATGCGTCGGTAGCTGACTTTACATACTGTAGGAATCAATGGGGAGACAATAACTGGATGTCTTACGGCATTTAATGGACGACGCGAATGAGCGTTTCCACAAGAACAGGCCGAATTTCACTGCTAATGTGCAATACCAAATACTCAATCGTTTCAGTGGCTACTGAATATCCTGTCAGCATTGTTCGAGTAGCCTTCTGTTCAAATTGGCGCCACTTGATGATGTCACAGATAAAACGCTCTTCTTCTTCGAATCAAAGAATTCTATATTGTAGACACCAGAGGCGCTGTTTGCTCTCTCTCTCTCTCTCTCTCTCTCTCTCTCTCTCTCACACACACACACACACACACACACACATACATACACAGCAGCCTGTCTGTCATCCACCAGATACCTGGTGAGAGCGAGTGCATTAATTTTTTTATCACGCATCATCCACTTTTGTCCTTTGCCAAACTGCAGCACCTCGGGTCGCCCATACTTCACTCATGTGGCTCCCAAAGGAAGATCCTACTAAGATCATCCCTCCTAATTAGTAGGCCTAGTAATGTCAATACTACACGCTTTCTCTAATGCCAGTATGGATTCATATAATCCTTGCCAGTATGGATTCATATAATCCTACAACATGGAAATCCATTTATTGGCTCCCAAAATCTGAAAAATTGCCTTTTGTTTGCACAACATAAAAATTGCCAAATGGACAGTGATTATCCAGCTGGTTCTGAAAAGCTTTATTTTGTTTAGAGTTGGTTTTCTAAAGCTTCACGCAATATTAGTCAGGATTAACCACACAATTTCCAACGTTTCTATTCATTACACTGCACTATTTATAGTACTAAGCCTAATCACAAGCCTACTGGATTGGTTCCCCCTACTCCCTTTAAATTTGCTTTGGATGCCATAAAACTATTGAATCTAGCAAAAAGATTAATACTATCGCAATGTAGGGGATATTACAAAATGTTACTGATATTTTTTGTCGGGGGCCGCCTGCCCATGAGCCAACATAAACAGGAGTTAAATTGATCGGCGTTGTTTTTTCTCTCTCGGATCTCACTCTCGTCCCACGGCTGAACGATGAGGCTGACTGGAAACCGCCTCAGCTGATGAGAGACTCCGCTCATGTGAGAAAGACGCCGTCTGTCGCTTCCTACAATGAGAACTAACACGAATTTGGTATTTCTTGCTCTCACAGCCGCACTTTTGGCTACGAATTGCGGCGTCTGTTACTCCGGCAGCGTCCCTTCATTCATCCTGCCGTTCACTGACTGCGTCCAAAGCCGGGGGAAAGACGGCTTTTACCGGGGAGCGATAGACGTCACTGAGTCTGGGACCCGGTGCATGAACTGGACCGAAGTGGCCGGCTTCAAGGAGCGCTACCCGGGCAAGGGGATAGGAGAGCACAATCACTGTCGCAACCCGGACGGTAGAATCCGACCCTGGTGTTTTTTCAGGAACCACAGAGGGAGAGCTGACTGGGGGTACTGCGACTGTAAACAAGGTAAACACGCAGGCACAGACAGCAATACTCTATTTTTGAGGGGGGATCCATGATTATACATCTGTGGAAATATGACAAAAACAATAGGAAAGAGACACTTATGAGTCTAAATCTACAAATAAACTGAATAATGAATTAAAAGTCTATGTAGATTGTCTATGTTCTTGTAATATTAAACGCCAAAGTGATTTTTGGTTGGACTGATGAAATGCAGAGAAATGTGCAGAAACTGTTTCTGCGATGGTGTGCAACTGTGACAGTAACTTACCTTCAGCTGAGTTCAACTCAAAAACCTACAGTGAAGTAATTAGACAGGAGGACCTTCAGTATCCCAGGTGTGACTGTAATGTATGCAGATGGCAAGTCTAAGCACATTTGTGCTGTAATGAGTGCACAGGTATTTGCTCTTATTGTGTCCCTACAGCACATTCAAGGGATCAGCAGCATGAGAGAGTAAAGTAAGCAGGTTAAATTCAGTCTTTTCAGTCACGCTGAAATAGTTTGACGTGGGGAACATCACATTATGAACATGCTGTGAAAATTAACACTGAGGACAAAGTGGGCCTTTATCTCTGGGTTGCTGAAAGGTAGAGATCTAAGAGAGAGACAGTAGTGAAAGGAATAGCGTGTGTGATTTCCATCTGGCACAAGACAAGCAGCCTGTGGTATTTTTAGTCTTGGAGTGGGTTGGCTCAGCACAGGGTAAATGATCTTCCGGTAATTGATACATTGAAATATTATACATTTTGATTGATTTATTGAGCATATTTGGACAATTGAACACCTTCAGGAAGGGTTGCTAAATTTGCAATAAATTAAATAAAAAAGGCACAAACAGAGGATGCTCTCTATACAGTAAAATTTTGATTTTCTGATGGCTGTAATTCATGTGGGAGTATATACAGTATGTTCGTAGATGTGTGGCCCTAAGATTTCTGTTACTAGATTATATATCATATAGGCACAAACAAAACAACCAGGTCACTTGAACATTAAACAACATGAGCTTACAAACACTGTAACTATGCTTTCTGTGTAAATACTTCTCAGCATGAAATAGCTGAAAAAAACTCATTTCCAAAATAAAAATCTTGTGAATTCTTGTGAATAGGGAGGAAAGCTCGACATGTCACTTACTGTGACAAGAAAATACACTGTCTCTATCAGTTTTTTGTTTATGCTTTTAGACTAGCTGTACTAACAGAAACATGAAACATCAAACATTGAAAAAAAGTGAAATGAAGACGTCTACATGAAGCCGTTTTTGATGTAGACAGATTCTTTGGCTCATTCATAAAATGGTTGTGCACATATTTTTGCTCCTTCCTGTCATTTTTACAAAATCAAACACAGCTTTTCTTCCTCTGTCTTTTCTTATAACATTCTGAGCTACCTTTCATCCTCTTACCTTTACTCCCTCTCTGTTCCTTTACTCCCTACAAGTCTGTAGATTTTTACATGGTGTGACACATCTTTTATCTCCTCTCTATTGTCTTCTATCCCCCATTTTTTATGTGCTGTGTTGTACTTCTTCTACTTTTCTCCCACCCTCTTTCCATCCCAGGCTCTGTGCGTCTGCAAGGGGGCCGCACCAAGCTAGATGGCAGGGTGGAGGTCTATCTTGGAGGAGTGTGGGGATCTGTCTGTAGCGATGACTGGGGGGACGAAGACGCTGCAGTGGTTTGCAGACAGCTGGGCAAGGGGTGAGACAGCACACATGCACACACACATACACACACACACACATGTGTTCAGACATGCGTTATTTGGCACTGTCTCTGGCTTTCCCCCTCGCGTTCTTATACACACACACAGGTGCAACTGCAATCACCATCTGCCATATAAATGTGCAATTTGAAGCTGCCCTCAGAGGTCAGGTGGCAAGAGTGTGATGTATATTTGGTGGGAATGTTAGAGAACTTCAGAATGCTTCAGATTTACACATGCATGAGCTCTCTTCACAGTCTTTGTTCTTTTCTCCTGTGACCCTTGCATTCCAACCCCCATTCCCCGAGAGGTATTTAAATACCTTAAGTGCTGAGCTATTTACCTTGTTACCAGCTTTCTCTTTTTCTCTGTCTCACACTTCCAAATGTGCGACTGTGTCTTACAGTCATTATGATATGCTGTCATGCCAGAGTAGCCTTATCTAGAGGGAGCCTGTAGGCAGATCATACATATCGCCAGTGTCCATAAGCTTTGGTGTAGTAAGTTAAGAAAAGGCTTTTACCCTGAAGAACAGAGACATTCTGTGCAGTCGCTACACATGGTGACACTAGAACCAGCGCTGGCATGCATGCTGACATGAACACATGCCTGTGTGTGCACATTCACACAGGAGTCAATAAAAGTATGCGGCGGAAGGGACTGAGGGCAAATGTCAGCCATATGTTAGCTGGAATCGTCAGTGATGACTTCCATGTTGCCTGTAATTGAAAGCTGCTGGGTGTAAAACTGCTGACCGTATGGCCCTGAAATGGAAGATCATGAACATACAGATGGCTAAAGTTTACTGCTACCAGGCTACAAAAAAAAAAACAGCTGGTTTACTTTTGCGATGGGGCCGCCTTACCCTGACTGCAGGATTTATCTAAGATGATATGAAAAAAGGAGTGCCAAGAGACTCTACTGAGGTTGCATTTCTCTTGAGATGTTTTGATGGCTGTAGCTCTGGAGGGAGAGCTGGTTGCCCACTTTGATTTGTGGTTTGACCCCGTGGCTTCAATAGTCTGCACGTCTAAGTGTCCTTGGGCAAAAAATTAGCATAAAGTCAACTCCTCTTCTCTGATGACACTGGGATTATTTTTTGCATTTAAAATAAGTGAAAGTAACTTGTTTGCTTATTGATCCTTTTCCAGGATCTCAGGTCGTGCACGTGCAGTTCCCCTGTTTCATTCGAGCATGGCTAAGATTCACTGGAGGGCTGTTCACTGCCAGGGAGAGGAGCCTGACCTGCTCCACTGTCCTAAAACTACCTGGAATGGAGGGGAGTGCACCCTGGCTGCAGCCATCACCTGCACCCAACAGCAAGGTACGCCTCATGAGAAGTCACTGGTGTGTGATGAATGAATTGAGATCTAAAGATTCTAAAAAGCTTTTACAATCCTGCAATCTGTACTTCCAAATAAAAAGTCTCCAAATGTTGTATTAGCCTTCCCTCTTGAGGTATGCTGTGTGGTAAGGTGTGTAATGACTCTGTGTTATAGCCACAGCGGCGTTACCTATACGGCTGCTGGGGGGTCGGTCTGGGTCGGAGGGCAGAGTGGAGGTCTTCCATGCAGGCCAGTGGGGCACCATATGTGACGACCAATGGGACGACAGTGATGCAGAGGTGGTGTGTCGACAGCTTGGGTTGAGGTGAAGGTGCACCTACACACACACACACACACACAGCCAAAATATTAATGCTCCCACTCACGTTAATTCCTTTTAATAATAAGTGCAGAGAAAAATTCACTCTGATGTGAGAAAGTGAGGCAAAAGTGTGACAGAAAGATAGAGTAGGAAGCTGAGATGAGTTACTGTGGGTGTCCAGTCGTCCGTCTCTCCCTCTGTCTCTAAAAGTATGAGAAGTATTCTTTCCATTCGGACACACAGAGAGAGGAGCGAGCAGTAAAGAACATCTGGGGGTCAGATAATGAATCAGGCTCATTGTTCCTGCACAAGTTCTAGTACCACAGAGATATGCATATTTAGCAACACTACACTCTCTGCAAATGTTCCTGTGTGCTTTTTTTTTGAAGTTTGCCACTGTGGCTTTGGTGTTGCAGTGTTTATGCATGCTAAATTCTAAATTAAACAAACACTGCACCCCATACCTTGCCAGTCATTGCATCTGTTTTTAATTGTATCAGTGTAGCTGCAAACTGAACACTTTTTTCTCTCTCTCTGTACATCTCTTTTTATTTGTAGTGGTGTGGCAAGAGCATGGGGCCAGGCACACTTCGGAAAGGGATCAAGTCGTGTGTGGCTGGATGAAGTGCGTTGCACAGGCAATGAGCTCACTCTGGAGCAATGTCCAAAAAGTGCATGGGGGGAGCACAACTGTCTGCACTCTGAAGATGCAGGAGTGTCCTGCAGTCCTCTTACAGGTAGACCGACACCTGCTTCAGCATTAGCAATCCAAAATATTCAATAAGGGCATGCAAGGGAAATGCATACAGTGCCACACCTTTTACAAATATGTTTACATTCATGTAAGCCCCTTCAACAATTACCTCTTAATCATGGAGGACAGGTTTGAATGTACCCATGTGACCCCTGAGCATTGGTTTTTGTAGACAACATACCTCTTAACTTGTCAAACAAAAAAGTAAATGGTTGCATTCCATTTACATTTTTTTGGTGCCAGGATTGTAGCATTGTGCACAGTGTTTCTAAAATGCCTAAATTGTAAAGAGCATTTGTTGATGTTCCGAGTCACACCCAGTTTTTTTCATGTTAAAACAAGTCAGAATGTTTTTCTTTATTATAGGTATGCCAAATTTGGTTCCATTTAGAGAAAAAAAAAAACAAATCAAAGACCCATAAAAGACAAGAGCAAAGTAAAAAGGCTACTTTCCTGACATGCTACTTCCTTTTACTGTCAGTAAAGTATTGACGGGGTAATTCTAGGAGAGCACATGGTGGCCAGGCATGGAAATCTGGAGGCTGACCATTGCTCAGCCTGAGCAACAATGTGGGTAAGTTTCTGTGTGGTTTCACCACACAGAAAGAGAAGGAAAAGATTGTGTTGTGTGCCAGCAGGTGACCGGCATGAACTGAACCTTGGCCGCAGGGATTGGCTATTAGTTCCTAATAGGATCTCCCAGAGCATTTTGGAATTACTACAATGCAATCAACAGCATTTTTGTTCTTATATTGTAATAAATAACAATAATTTAAAATATACAAGACCATCAGAAAGTATGTATTTATTTTTTAAACAGTTTAATGTAATGGAAGGACATTAAAAACATGATTTTACATGCATCCTTGTTAACAAGGTCATTGCCTGACTCTGTTTGTTTTCTTTTCTGCATCTTTCCTCTTTCCAGATGGTAGCGTTCGCTTGGTGGGAGGTGCAGTCAGCCATGAGGGACGTTTAGAAGTTTTCTACCGTGGTCAGTGGGGGACAGTGTGTGATGACGGCTGGACAGACTCTAACACACAAGTGGTGTGCCGACAACTTGGTTACAGGTAATGTGGGTTAGCGTGTGCAGACACACACATGCATGCAATCTCATCACTTATTAAAAAAGTAAAGTAAAAGAAAATATGTGATTGCGTGTTTGTGCGTGTCTACCTTTCAGATTAGGTGTGACTCTCCCCTCTGAAGGACTAGACATCACCACAGTCCCACGCTTTGGGGTGGGGTCAGGTCCAATTCTATTGGATGATGTGAGCTGCACAGGGAAAGAGCCCAGCCTGCTGATGTGCAACAAAAGGGAGTGGCTCCGTCATGACTGCACACACCATGAAGATGTTAGCATCACATGCAGCTCTGAGCGCTACAGAGAGATTCTTCCAACTAGTAAGACACAATCTCATTTTACTGTGAGATGTACATATGTCAAAGGTCAAAAGGGTGAGGGAGGCCAAATATAACCTTTAAAAGGTTGTTTATGTGTGTGGTTAGAAACCAGTGCCCACTATAGAGTATGTGCTAATATAGATGGTCATGGCTTTAAAGCAGAAAGCAGTTACCAGTGTGTCCCATTAAACCATAGGTCAGTTTGTAAAAACATACCTGGAAATGTACTGTCTATGTGCGGAGGTAAGGAGGGACACGCACACGTGTGCAAGCTTTAAACATTTCTGACCAGTGTTAGGAAAACTGGTTGTGATAAAGGTATTTTCTTTGCCTAATTAAAATGATTTTGTCTCGACAGTTTCATTTTGGTTTTGGAGTTGATCACAGTTTAGAAAACACACTCAGAATGCTCCTAAGGAAATTGTAATGCTTGTTTCTTCTCCCCTTTTTAAAATTGTGGCTTATTTGATTTTCATGTTTCATGGTTCAGTCTAGTATTTTCAAATCATATGCTACATTATACAAAGATAGAGTTTCAGTTTCAATTTATAAACAGATTTTTCCAAGATTTTGTTTTCCTTTATAATTCTCCTCTTCATAGCTTTTCTTATCTTTAAACTTTTGTAATGTGTAGAGCTTAATGTAAAACAAGTAAAGACAAAATCATTTTATTAGAAAGTGTAGTTTGATCACAGTAATGCATTACTGTGTAACACATCACCCCAAACACTGTCAATAGTACAGCTTACTCTTGGTGTAATTTTTTACATTGAACTGAAATCAGTTGTTCAGCCCTGTTTCCTCCAGTGAAGCAACATTTGATCAGTCCAACCTTGATTATTGCCACGCTCAACTGATTTTTTGAAATGATCTGTATTCCCTATTAATATGATTTTATCTACAAAAGTTTTTTATTTATATGATGGAGTCTAATTTCTTTTAGGATCCAGTCTGTGATCCCCTTGTCTGTTGTTTTTGGTGATTCCCAGGTGAGAACTGAAACTATAGAATTTTCCAACTGGTCCCATCAATTTTGGAATGACTATTTGGATAAGATCAGATGAGCTGGATTTTAAAATCATGTTTAAAATCCCTTTAAGCAATTAATTATTCTCGAACTTAAATCAGAACTGATTCTGTACTGTAATTGCTGCTAGTAGTTGATGTCTTACACGCCTTTAGGTCTATGCGCTGTCTAAATTTTTGCATTTTATAAAGCTCTAAGAGTAAGGATAGGAACTATGTTAAAAAAAGACTTTGATATTATTATAAGCAATAATAGCTTAAAAAGGGCTGTAGAAGCCTAAAAGCATATGGTGAAGATCAGGAAATTAAATGATTAAGGTCTCCATTTAATTTCCCTTCATTTTATAAACCCAGGTAATGGAAAGTAAGCCTGCCTGTAACCTGTATCTAAGATCTCTGCCAAACTCAATCTGCACTCAATTGGATCTCCTCTTACCTAGAAGAGGAAGCCAACATTCTCCAGGAGACAGACAGAGGATGATGTCAGTCATGCTAACTCTAACAGGCACAGCTGTCAGCTAGCTTGTCCAGCCTTAATAAGTGGGTCTCTTGTAAAGTCATCATGATTAAATGGACCTACTGCCAACTTTAACCTACTTGTGAAATAAACCCCCCTCATGCTATTATTCCTCATTATTACAAACTTTAAACTCAAACAGTGAGCTGATATGTTGCGACATCATCACATGATAAAAAAAAAAAGGGGTACTGCAAAACTGCGCTTCTTATCCCTTAATAAGAAGAGACAGAAGGATTCAGTTGTGGTACTACTTGCTGAAAGAGAGAGGAAGAGCCGAATGGTTGCACCATTAATCAAGCTATTTCTATAGCCTCCAGACACCAATAAAGATGTGTAAGGGCAGAGCTGGATGGAACCAGAAGTGGCTCAGATTTCACTAAACACTGTATTAAACTTCAGTTCTTGGCCATTTGTCCCAATGTAACAGATGGGAGTGTGATAAGTCTGGTGAATGTCACAGTAAGGATGCTTCGTGGTTTATGTGTTGTAAGCGATGATGAGTTGGGTTTAGGTAGCTTATGCTGTTTGGCAAGAGAGTGAGGGACAATCTCACCCCACACACCACAAACACCCACCAAAGAATTATGTCATTACTGCATAGCGTGTGTGTGTGTGAGTGTGTGTTTGTTTATTTGAGAGTTTGTGTGTCTATGTAAATCCCTCCTTCTCCCTCAACATGCCACAGGCAGATTGGTTTATGTTGTTTTTGGAAAAGGAGGAAAAGCAGATAAGCCAGGCTGTGCTTTGAACTCTCTCTCTCTCTCTCTCTCTCTTTCTCTCTGTCTTCCACCCTTTCACTCTCTGTTGTGGGAGACCATCACATTAGGGTTGTATAAAAGCAGCCAGCGAGCAGTCTGTGTGTGTTGAGGGAGGGAAATAACAGTGTTTGCATTTCTGGGCGAGAGGACACAGATGAGCATTTCCTCAATAGCAAGGACCAATCAGAAGTAAACATTCCCACAACATTCCCCCTTGTCTTTAATCTCCCTTTCAAACAACTCCAGCTTTAACACACAATGTTTAAATGTGGCATGTCACTCAGCTGAGTACAATCACAGCAAAAGTCGCATTTTACAAATTGATTAAATTACTGTAAACTATATTTTAACAACAAAACACAACGACAAACTTTAAATGAAGGATTTACCTGAAACTTGACAGGAGAATAAACTGATCCTGAAACTGTCTGCACATGGAAAAGACATTAGAGCTCACTTAAATGAAGTTATTGTGTGTGCACATGTGTGTGTGTGTGTGTGTTTTTGCACACATGTCTGGGTATCTATGTGCAGACAAACGATGATTGATTGTCTGAACCTGAAGCCCAGACTGATTTGATTAACAATGTGAATGAAAATGATTTGAGAGAGAACGAACAAAAGAAGGACTGTATGAAATCCAATGAAAATAAATGATTTTCTCATCGTGGCATGAGTCTCAACAATATCTCATTTGACACACATGAGTGGTTGCATGCATGAAAACAGACAGGTGTTCAGTCTGCCGCCTTTGCAGGGGACATGAGCACACATGCCCTGTTCAGTAGACACGTTAGCCCCCAAGATCAGGTTTGGAATGTGTATGTTGAGTCTTTGAGTATTTCTAGACTCAAAGGGTTTTGGTCAACTCTTCGGTTGTTCATTTGGTCTAAATTGTGTTTGTGTCCATTGGTTTTTGTGTGTGTGTGCTCTTCAGGTGTACCAGTAAGGCTTGTTGGAGGAGAGAGTCCTAGGGAAGGCCGTGTTGAGCTCTTTCTGTCTGGACAGTGGGGGACCGTGTGTGATGACGGATGGACGGATCGTGACGCTGAGGTTGTGTGTCGACAGTTGGGATACAGGTATGTGTGTATTTGCAAGTGTGTGGTTGGAGAAGTCTCTTTGAAAGCCTTGTGTGTCTGAGTATCTATAAAAAACTTGCATGAAGTATGAAGCTTTTGGAAGTGGAAGTTGGAAAGAGTAAAGATATCTTATGCAGTTTGTAGAGACAGGTTTATTTTGCAGCAAAGCACGTATTTTCATTGTTGGTTGAATATTCATTATTTATCAAATAATTGCATAAAGTAAAAAAAGCCAAACAATTTCTTAAGGTCAAAGATAACATGGTACCTTTTTTTAAGTTTAAATAAGTTCAGAACATTTTTGCTTCTAATCAAAAATAATAAAATACTTTTTCAGTATTTAGAAAATAAAAGATCACAGCTGGTTACAAATCATTCAAGGCTGCATTTACATTGTTTTTTTTATATCAGATCGTGCTTTAATCTGCTCAAGATGAATAAAGTGTTCATTGAATGCATGCATGCGTGGGTGATGTGTTCCTCTTGTTTTTCTCATTTTTTAAAAACTGTTTTTCATTTTTTATAATGTTGGAATGTTGGAATAGAGGTAAAATTTTGGAGCAAAGCTCACTTGTGAGTTTTGGCATTGCAATGTGATCGCTCTATACATTAAACTCACTTAAGTGAATCCAGACCGGCTGCTCTGTTTGCAAAATCAATCACCTCTGCTCAGACTTGGCATCTGTCTTACACTCACTCACTGCCGTTCTCTGCGTCTGTCTTTCATCTCTCCGTCTCCTTAACCTTCTGTGTTTTCAGTTTGCACCTCATTATGCGTATCTCCATTTTCAAGTTAACCCGCAGTGGAAAAACTACAGTATGGTTTGAATCACGTGGAATTGCTGCATTTCATGGATTTGTCTCTAAAAAATTGTGCCCTCAAGTGTTTCTAGCACTTCTTGTGAGCGCCGGGTCTGTTGCCAGCAGCTTTCATTAGTGGTTTTAGCTGTGCCCTTTTCCCGCAGCCAAGATAAACATTTAATGAAAGGACAGGCCAGTTGTGAGAGTGACACATTCACAGTGACAGATATGTCGAGACGAAGCAAACTACCTCATCTCATCCTCTCTGTGTCCCATTATCTCTTCCCTCTGAGACACTGTCCCCTTTTCCAAAACATTGACAATTGGATGGCAAGGGAGAACTGTACTGTAACAAACTGTCTTCATTCTCTCTCCCATCACTCCTCGCTGAGGGATACTTGTCACAGAGCCATCTAATTTTCTGTGACACATCTGTGTGTAGATGAAAGCCACATCTGGAGCACATAAGCTTGAGAAAAAGAGGAAGCATGTTGGAGGTGTGTAAAAGCCATCTTAGGATCATCGTTCTGTCTCACTCAGGGTGTGGTGAAAGGCCATTAAATACACAGCAGGTCCCCAAGGGTTAGGGGTTGCTCCGAGGGTGATAAAACAAAGTATATGGAGACACAACACACGCACACACACACACACTTACACTTTAACAAAGTTATATTCAAAGTCAACAGCTTGACCCGGAGTCGCCCTGAATGAGGTCCTATATGAAACTGAACAACAAACACTGAAAGAATTTCCTGGTTTAAAGATTTAAAACATATTTTAGTAGTAATTTAACGGGCAAGTGGTGTGAAAAAAAACATCTTCTGGGCTGAATAATTACACTTATCATTATTATGCTTACAGAAATACTAATGATATATAAAAAGATATATAAATAATTCAATGATCACTATAGAATTCTCTGCCTTCAGAGGTATCTCCTTTTGGAAAGATAAAATGGAGTGTAGTTTAATGACATCATGAAGAAGCATTGGATCATGGGATTTGTTTATTTTCTTGTTAAACAGTCACCATTGCAGATGAAAATCCATCATACTGACTCAGTCAGAAGTGTTCACAGATGAGGTCATGTATTATTGTTTATCAACATCATGGTTCCTCATCTCTGACTCACAAGTGACAGACAACAGAATAAAACCTTTATCTTCACTAAAATTACAGATTTCACAACTCAACAAAATAACAAAAACAAAGATAAAGTCAGTTTTAGACATTCCACTGGAAAGTTATGTTCTTGAAGACAGTCGCTTGGACAGACAGACACAAACACACAAATACTCACACAAATAGTAATTTGTATATTTTTATTTAGTGTTCCAAAATAAAATGATAACAAATTCAGAGGTAATATAGGAGGTAAAAACTAAATGCAATTAATAGGCACAAAAACAGGGGGAAGCAGGGAATAATAGGTTTGTTGTAAGTCTGCCTGTAACGTCTCACTATGAATTCATCTCCATGAGGCAAAAAGGTTACAGTATAATTTTATTTGCTTAGACTGAAGACTTTTTTGAGATTTTTCAACACTGCAGTAAGTCCCGACAGTTAACGATCTATGCAAGTCACCTTGGCTGCATCCTTTCCTCCATTCCTCCTTGCCAATATTTAAAACAGAGCCACTAATGAAAGAAATGTCCTTTGAAAATGGTCATTGAGATAAGTTATGGTTATAGATGAAATAAGATGTCAGAGAAGACACTTGACTTTTCTTTCAAACCCAAGCATTTAGTACTCAAAACATATGGTGTTTCATTTTTGATGGACTTGTGTTACTTTGTGTTGCCACAGAAACACACCGAGCAGGCTTGATGTCAGTCTCCAGGCTTGGTTCCAAGTGACTTGGAGGTTCAGCCCTTGCATGCTAAATAGCGCTCAGGGAGCCATTGGAGACACAGACACAATGCTACATGTCTCAATAAGAGACTTGAGATTCCCTTTGGATGAGTGGGGATTCGAGACCTGCCACCCATCGCACCCCAGGGACGCAACCTGAGATCGCTCGGTCATATGGCCCTCAATCTTAATTAAAATCACAGTTACAGCCTGAACAGGAACACATACACAACCACAGCTTCAGCGTGTGTTAGCTGGTGGCTAATTAAAGTCAGAGGTGACGTTGTGATACACACACTGTTGTCATCAGATTGTCAAAAGTTCTTTGACCCGGTGTGCGTCAGTGCTAGGGAATGTCAAACCATAACATCTATCCTAACATGTCATCACCGCCTAAAAGCCTAAACACACACAAACAGAAAGATGTAGCAGCTAAGTATTCAACGCTCCAGCTCTCTTTTACTTAGTGATTTGATTGAAGGTGACTTGGAAAAGACACAGAAAAGTACATAGCAAAAATACATAATAGATTTTTAAATGCTTAATAAAAGTTACATTTTCTGGGAAAATTGACATGTTTTAATCTGATTTTAAAAAAAAGGATTTAATTAAATCTGACTTCGACAATTTATGTAGATTATCTATATGTCACTCAGTTTCTCTCAGTGTTTTCCAGACATTCTCAGTGCTTATCTTAAAACTCTTTACCCCCAAAGTTTTGAAGAATTTAGTTTTCTAGATCATCCAATGTAGCTGAATCATTTTTGGAAACTTTCTAAAGAATGACATAAATTCTCTTACTTTTCTTAACTGATGCTGTGTTTTTTCTGTTATTTCTTTTTTGTAATTTGTCGCTGTTGAATTTCTTCTTGCCTTTTTTATATTAAATGCCTTTGTTTTAAAATAAACACTTTGAAACCTATGTTTTTTTTAGTACTCTGCCTCATTAGGAACTACTTTTTTTTACCAGGTCTGGCATTAAAATGTGTGTGTGTCCTTCTAACCCTCCTCAGTGGGGTGGCAAAGGCCCGTGTGATGGCGTACTTCGGGGAGGGGACGGGGCCCATCCACGTGGACAATGTGAAGTGCAGCGGCGAGGAGCGATCGTTGGCAGACTGCATCAAACAGGCACCCGGCACTCATAACTGTCGTCACAGCGAGGACGCCGGGGTCATCTGTGACTACGGAGAATTGCAGCCCAGTAAAGAGGTCAAAGGTCAGACATGTCTGTCGAAAAATGGGGCTCCTGTGATTCATCTTGTAATTTCTGTGTGCACATTGATCATGCAGGAGACTGTGTGTGTGTAGTGTGTTTAGCAAACATTTCCAATATGTCACACATACTGGAAAACTAATAGGAAACAAATGACTTAAGAGAAGTCAGGAAGTGAGATTCTGAGAGGAAGGCAGAAAGGACTTGGGTGTGTGTGCGTGTGTATACGTATATCCAGATGGTAAAATGGAGAGGGCAATGTTATTGCTTCACCCTGTCTGTCACACATCAGGGCAGACTGACTCAATGCTATCTGTTACATGCACATATGCTCTTACTTCCATTCTCACATGCACACACTGCAAAGAGTCACACCAGTGCAGGAGGGTGTTTTATCATCATCTGATAAAAGGACGGACTGTTTGTAGATTTTAACACAGCACACACAGGCACTGAAAATGATCTCTCTTTATTTAATTGACTTCAAGTTCATATACAAGGGTAAAAGATGATATAAAACATTTTGATTTTTTAATCAGTCTAAATATTTGAAAAGAAAAACAACAACATCTGAGCCAAAATGTATGGTTTTACAATCATCACCCACCCACACATTCTCACATATACACACTCAGTGCGTCCTCTTTTGTCTCTGTCAGACCCTGTCGACTCAATTTGCGGTCTGCGGCTCAAACACACTCGCCAGCGCAGAATCATAGGAGGAGAAAACTCTCTGAGGTAAGCTGGAAGGGACAAAGGGGATTAATGAAAGCCCAGAGAATGCTTGCCAGAGACATATAGGACAAAGAATACATATTGAACCCATTTTTTTAAGTTAACAAGTCTTAGATGGGAAACAGCTGATCTGAAACTACAGGCAAAAATATATTTTTCTGTTTGTACTGACCCACATGAATGTATGTGGGGAATTTGAGGCATGTAGGAATGTCAGTGTTAAAAGTGAGTATGCCAACAAGTGAGCATGGACAACACAGAAAAAACTCTCTGTTTATGTCTTTGTTTCGCTCTGCATGTGTGTGAGTGTGTTTTGGAGAGACAGACAGAGGTTGAGATAAACAGAGAATAAGGCAGCATTTTTGCTCAGTTGCATGTGTTGTTTATGTGAGTGTAATATGAAACCGAAGAAAGTTGTCTTGCTAAGTGTTTATGTCTATGTGTGCATGTTTGGATGATATCTTGCATGTTTAGACTTAAAGTTGCTTCATCTCAAGTAGTTTTGCTATTCAGGTATACTCTTGTTTATTGTCCTCTAACTAATCGCATATATTGTATTAGATTAGAATGTATATATTTTACTATGTTGTTTAATGCTCTATTTTTGCAGCAAGATGCAGTCACTCCTTTTTATAGAGTTGTAAGAACAGAATTAATTTCATTGAGTTAAATGCTGTAGAGCAGATTCTGTGTCAATGTATGCAATTAATGCCTGCGTGTTTGTGTGTGTGTTTGTGTGTCGTAGAGGTGGCTGGCCATGGCAGGCTGCGATCCGTCTGAGAGGATCCCGAGGAGACGGGAGGTTGGTGTGCGGAGCAACTCTCATCGACACCTGCTGGGTCCTCACCTCTGCACACTGTTTCAAGAGGTCTGACGCACACACCGGCATCTACTCCCAAAACATGTGTGTCATATTTTCAAAGGATGTGTTCATTTTTAAAGCTAGTTACAGCAAGTTCACAATGGATCCCTGGCTAACACAAACTCACAGTCAGTTTCAGATGATGCTTTAAACTAATTTAATGGTCACTGCTGTTCTCCTCCCATTCACAACAATGGTTAATAGGCGTTTCCTCTTGTCAGGGTTTGCGACATGTTTTGCAGGGGTTACACACCCATCTACTGTTCCCACAGTCTCAAAAGATGAATGAAGTCTAGACGATGTGTGATGAGCAGGACAGTGATTGATTTAAGAGTCTACAGCTTGTTAAGTGCAGCTGTATAGTGCTTGTGGGCACTTGATGTTCACATTCCACATTACATGATGGACAAACAAACAGTGCTGTGAAAACAAGCTAACAGCAGCTAGCAACAAGGAAAGAGAGTTTCACTACTGAGTACCATGGAAGCATTCACGTGTCATTCTAGTAATGTGCTGCCATTCATAATTTTTACATATTTCTTCTTTCAAATGCACTTAATATAATTAAGAAATGCAATAGTTTAGTGCTTTAAACCCACTTTTGATGCTGGCCCCTTTCATGCAAACACATCTCTTTTGCATCGTGTGTTTGGATTTTTTTTTCAGAGTTTCTCCTTCATTCTTGTCTCTGGAAGCTTGGATGTGCTTATGCATACATTTGCTTCTGCCTGTAGTTTAAGCCACATGCAAGCTGGGCAACTTATTTACTTCCTTAGTTTATTCAGAGGCAGCAGACCCCCAACAACATGAGCAGTAATCAGTGGTGGCTTGGCTGTGGTGCAGTCTGTGGGGAGACGACTAGAACTATTTCATCTCAACTTCCTGTGGTCTGGGGGCCTCCACATGGCACCAAGATGAAATACATAGCCTAATCCATACAGCAGAGGAGGCAGTGAAAAAAGAAAGAATTGAACAGACAGAGATTTATTTGAAGAGTTGGGGAAGTTGAGGGTTGTGAGAAAACTAACCCCAAAGGCTGCATTTTTAAATTTATTTGATATTTAAATAGTACACGTAAGGCTGTTGGGCTGTATTTTAAGGGTAATATCTTTTGGCTATTGCTTCCAAGCTTTAGGTTTGGTTTAAAAAAAACTCAAACTGCAGCAGCTCCAAAACTACAAATCCTTGTGTTTCCACATTAAAGAGAGGAAGAGGCCATTCAGTAAATCTTTTCCACTACCAATTGTTGGGCCATTCCCAGGCTCTTCCCGCTGCCAGAGTTGTACTACTAATGCAGGAACTCTGTGATGAGACTCTTCCATCTTCTTCTTTTAAACAACACACACAGGAAACACACACAGCTGTGCTGTGCTGTAAATTAAAAGCCCTTTTGATGTAGCAATTAGGCCTTCTAGGTCTGATTAATGCAAACAAGATCGAGTCTATTAGTAATAGAAAAGTCATTTAAAACTCCACAGCAGACACTATCGTAGCCATAACAGATAGTCTCATATTTGATGCCGCCTGATTGTTCAACAGGTTATTATGAATGATTATTCGTAGCCTGAGGACTTCATCTGTCTAAACAGCTTGATGACATTATGCTGACTGCTGCTGGTTGGCACTTGATACATGACAAGGCATGACCAGCACAACAGATATATAACAGGAAATTCTAATTATTTATTGTTGCTCAAAAGAAACTGCAAGTGCACACCCAATAAAACACATGTTAAGTTTTAACAGATAACTTTTTCTAGCTGTATGTTGGACCTTTGTTATGATGAACATTGCAAGCAGACAAGAAAGGTCAGACACTACGAAGTACTGCCCGATCACATATCCGTCTTCAGTGCTCCGACCTGTTAGCTCCAGCTATGACAGCTTTGAAAAGCAATTTGCTGCATGCGAGCCAGAGCACGCGGACCAAGATAGGGACTTCCGCCTCTTCGGTGTCACCTTTCATACATAGTAACTGAAATAGGGTGGTACTCACACAAGCACACACACACGCATAGCAACAAACACTCATGCATTCAGACCATAGAAACAGAAAAAATACAAGTTGATGTATTCACATCTGCTAGTTTTTTTTACACACACAAGGACAGATGATTTTACCTCAAACTAAAAAAAAAAAAAAATTAAGTGTGTTTTACCTCAAAGAATGCCCCTTACTTTACTATTATCTATTATAAGGGTCATAAAAATTGACCTCAGGTCAGTGGTCACATGCTGTCAATATATTAAACCTATTTATACCTTGTAGCTGTACAGCTGGGGCCCTCCAACAGTAACAGAACTCCAGCAGATTTTTAACTGCTGTTAGCAACAAAAACAATGTGTGAAAGGTAACTTGGGTATCACATTTATACTCACGGTTTGCTTTAAACACAGGATCAAGCCTGTGAGTCCTGTATCAAGTAAGTCAATCCAATTCCAAAAGTGTGTGTAGCTGGGTATGTACTGTACGTAGATAGCTGAACATCACTGTCTCTACTCTGCCAGGAACATCATGGCATTCCCAGGTCAGGAGATGTTTCCGGAAACACTCTACCAGTTGGAACCCAACACAGACACTTGGCTCCATCGAAAGGCCTCCTTTTTTTCACTCCTCTCCTATTTCTTCTCTTCTCTCCCTCCCTCCCTCTCCTTTGGTCCTGTCTTTTGCCCTGGCTTACACTGCTCCTCTCAACTCCTTCTATCCTCTCCATTTCAACAAGAACAAACATCTCCAAGAGTAAATGGAAAGCCTGCAAACATTTCATGATGCCAACCTATGAGTCAGATATAAGCATAAACACACAGATACATTGACAGATTTATAATCATCAATCTTGCCTAAACTCATTCTCTTCTCTTCCATTTGTTTGGCCCCTGAAAGCAATGCATTAAGTGTGCAACCCTCTCATTGTTATGATTCAAAGTAAACTGACTGCATGTATAAAAGCATGACAGCAGTGTGTGGAAGGTGGTGCAGCAGAAAGACCATTTAGCTGATTTAAAACTATCCTCTAAAACTAAAATAAACAAGAAAAGACTAAACATGAGTGAAAAATTGTAGATTATTAAAAGTCAAGATAGAAATTATATAAATGTTTTGACATACATACTTCATGCTATTACTAGAGGTGACTGGAGCCACCTGGCCATTCTCGAAAATCACATCAGTTGGTGGATTGACCACCAGACCCCTCCATGAAGATCTTGCTATCCCTTCTAAGGTTTAGGGTTAACATTTTCAAAATATGGCTTGGTGAATAACACTACTTATAGGCTATTTTACCACTTACAGGCATCTAGGGTAGGTTTTATGAGTGTGTGTTCTTTGTGTAACACTTTTTTTTCAGCTCTAGATGAGCAATTGCTGAGGTAACCCCCACCAGAGCTCATAATTTTAACACTCATGGTTTATGCAGCAGCAGTGGGATTGCTCATGGACACACACACAGCCTCTTCCTCTAATGGCTATGGTTGATCCATCCCTCTTTTCCTCTCTACAGGTACGGAAACAGCACCAAGCAGTATAAAGTCAGAGTGGGTGACTACCACTCCCTCGTCCCGGAAGAATATGAGGAAGAGTACGCCGTTGATCAGATTGTCCTCCACCCGAGCTACCACTCCCTTAGCAATGATTACGATCTGGCTTTGGTTCGTCTGTCGCCAGGGGCAGTGGGCCACATGCCGGGAGAGTGTGTGTCATTCAGCCGTCACGTTCTTCCCGCCTGTCTGCCCATAAGGAAAGAGCGAGTGCTCAAACAAGCCAGCAACTGTCACATCACTGGCTGGGGTGACACAGGTGAGGTTGCTTGTGTGTGTGTGTGTGTGTGTGTGTGTGTGTGTGGAGGGGGATTGGGGATGTTGGCCCTGGAGCTGCAAAACATGGCATATCATTTTTGTTTAATATTGTAATATCAACTGTACATACATTTGGGTGGCCTTTAAGTTAAGAAAAAAAAGAGATGACTTTCAAACACTAAATATGAGTTGGCGCTCAATAATGCTTTTAGATGTACCATGATTAGGATTTTTTTTTTAATGTTTTGTACATTTTTCTTTTTGGGGCCAGGAGCCTTTTTTGGATATAACTCAAAATCTTGCAACTAATTTTGTCTTTAAGTGAATACAGAGTTAAGAAGAAATGTATGTGCAGATGCAGATGAAATAGATTAGAATCCTCCATCAGTAATTAGACCTGACTTCATGCTCTGTATCTGTCTGATTGAGTCTGACTGACCCATATACAGACACACATGTTAGTGATCTTTAAATTACATGCTGATGTCATTAGACATTGCAACTTCAGAAGGTCACAGTACATGATTATGCAGAAACACGTCCTCCCTGTTGAGAAGTAAGTGTGTCTTTTCCCGAAATGTCAGATAAATTCATGTGTGTGTGCTTGTGTTTCTGTCTACGTGGAAGAGAGTGTTTATTAGTTTACTCGAGTGTGATGACAACACAGAGGCTATTTAGAGTGCCTGGTGCTGGGAAAGGCTTTTTAAATTAAAGAGAGTTGTCTGCTTTGTGCAGCTGTTTGCTTTTGGCTATCTCCCTCACACACACACACACAAACAAGTAAGCAAATTTTGTGCAAACTAAAGGTAAATGATGCCACTTAAACCTACCAGTATGGAAAGATGAAGGATTCAGGGGAATATTTTTAGCATCTGCAAACATGTCTGCCACAAGGTTTTACTGGTAGTTAAAAAAGTAGCATATTTATCAGCTAAAGCAAATCTGTGTCTACAGGCTCCTGAGGCCTGCAATAAAGTTAACACTGGCAAGGTTTGCTCTAATGGGACTTTTTTAGAAGGAGACACAGAATGAGACATTGTATTTCATATCAAAAATGTCTAAATGATTGGAAAATAGTGTAAAATCACACTCACATGCAAAGCTAAGAGTCAACAGCAAAGCTAATGGCTCAGCGTTACAGTGGTGCTCTGAGCTGAATGCCAAAGTCAACACGCTAACATGCTAATTATGATTAAGTTTTGTACTAGTTTGTTGATATTTAGACATTTGCTATCTCAGACTGGTTGTGTTAGAATGCAAACATGCTTATATTAATGGTACTAAATAGTGCTAAGAAAGTACAGAGTCTGATGGGAATGTCATTCATTCTGTAGGTGTGTTGTTATAAATAAAAAAATACTTTTTTGAATTGATCTTTTATTGAACAAAAAATTTAATTTGATGACGACACTAGATAAAAGAGAAGAGATTGAAAAAACATGAACAGGCTTTACTGGTGGGACCAGATGTCATTGCTAGCCCAAAATGTCATCCTGCTGGTGACACATTAGAGCCAAAGTGTTGGACTGCCTGACATTTAGCCATGGCGTTGGTATTCATCACAGAAGTGCTGCAAGTAAAAAAGTTTTAAGGTTTAAAATTGGGCTCTATATTATTTTTACCTGCAACTACACTGTAACTTGTCTGTTCATTTACTAATAAACACTTGGAGGCTTACACACACTGTTCAAACACTCTCCCTCTTTCTCAGGCCGCTCATACTCCAAAACCTTACAGCAGGCACCCCTGTCTTTGCTTCCCCGCCGTCACTGCCAGCAGCATTTCCACGGTGCCTTCACAAGCCGAATGCTGTGCGCCGGCAGCATCCAGCCGGAGAGGCGTGTGGACAGTTGCCGTGGTGACAGTGGAGGTCCTTTGGTGTGCGAACGTCCAGGAGGGGGTTGGGTGGTTTACGGTGTCACATCCTGGGGCCATGCCTGCCGGACACAACAGTCCCCTGGCGTCTACACCAAAGTGTCTGCCTTCAGCTCCTGGATACACAAGGTGATTGGACGTGACGACAGAAAAGAGACAAGCCGATGAGGGGTGAGTGACGAACTGAAACCATAGACTTCTCCATCAGGGAGGATGACTCTTAAAAGACTCACTCCATTGATCAGCTGAGAACTGATACATCATTGTATTTATGACCTGACTATCCAGACATCTAAGTTCTAACCTGACTTTAAAATGAAGAGGACTGGACTGAAAACATTTTGTGTTTTCCGGCGAGAGGAAAACATATCTTCTCCCCCATCTAAGTTGTTAGCACTTATTCAATGATATTATATTCTCATGAGCAACAAGATTTAGGATTGGATTTGAATTGTGTTATATGAATCCCAAATGTTTCCATCAGTGTTAAAACTCAGAGAAATTCATAACTTTATTCAAGGTAACGGTGCATTTGGTGCATGTCAGTGGTAAAACAGAATACATCAGAGAGTGAAGAAGGATGGTGACAAATGTGATGTAACTTAACATGAATAAACTTTCATGCATTACCTCATCTTCAAACATTTCTGCCTAAGTGAGTCACATAGGTGTTCTATTGAAATGGTGGCTGTTAAACCATAAAATCACAAACTCTCATGATACCATGCTACCTTACAACAATAACTGTCTTTTGTTTGTCATTGTTTGATTGAGACCCCTAGTGGCAGGAAAGTCACACTGTGCATTAAATTATTATTTTTTGTTGTCTCTTGTCACATTTCATACTAAAGTGTAATGTGTTTATTTTTTCAAAATAATGTTTTCTATGCATACCATTGTTTTATTTTATTCAATGACATAAATGATGTGATAACATGTGCTGATAAGGGACCATACTGTTAAAAAATATTCAACATATACATATACATGCTTACACACATGCATGCACAGAAAGAGAAGGCATGATATGAATTTGCAGACTTGCACCCTGACTTCTCCTTTACTTAACGCATGATATTTGGTGCTTCTGTGTCAAGCTTTTTAGTCATATTGACATACTGTATGCCAAAGTGATATGTTTTTAACCTCGTTTTGTATTCTTATTTAAGTACTGTTGAGCTCTTTTTTCTTTTACTTTGTAAGCAAGTATCAGGTTTTGGTAACAACTCAGGCGTTTATCCAATCAGTATTTGTCCATGTTTCAGAGCTGTTTGACATTTGCAGAGAAAAGAGGGGACTAAAGGGTGTCTGTCTTAAAGCATACAACAGAATTCATTTTTCATACCAACACTTTTAATTTGCTTTTTTTTTTTTCTTCTTGTGGGATAGTTTTGTCTGTTGTCTGGTTCTACAGCAACACTAAAGAGAGACAATCTGGTTCACTTGAAAAATGTGGTCCTCTTATTTGGTGTTTACTGACTATGTTATGTTTTAAGGTACTGTAACTTTTACTCATATATGTAGAATTTATGAAAAGTCCTATTTTGTTGTGTGTTTAATTTTGACACTTAATAATCTATTTCTCTAAATGCATTTCAGTGTTACCATATATTCTTTCTAAGTGTTTTTTGCACTTTAATTTACACACTCTGTCATTCCCACACATCTGAAAAGTGACAGAAACTGGAACCAACAGACCTCGTTCAGGTTTGTTTCTGACTGCAGATTGTCAACGTGAGCACCACTATGTCAGACAATGTGTATGCACACACACACATACAAACAGTGGGTGCAGGAATGGCAGCCATTTTCTCTGCTGTTCTCATTTACAAGGCAAACACAACATGTTGTCTCAACACACATTTGAGGACTGGGACCAACTGTTACAGTGGGAAGCTGCATGAATGCTTAACAACATGAATAAAAGTGTTCGCATTGTCCAAGCTTTTTTTCTTTTGTTTCTCATGTTATTTAATTGATGTTAAGTGCATTTAGTTCATTTTTTGAAAAGTCATTGTGATACCTTTTCTCTTTGTATAAAAGCCTTTAATTTGTTGTACAATTTTTTCATCTTAAATGCCAAATATTCAATAGTGTTTTTTTTTCCTTTTTACAGAATTTAGTTCAGCATTTTGTTTTAGTATATAGCAGAACAGCTCCATCTTGTGTTTAACTCACATTAGACCAGTGCAAAACTAGTCGTCAAACTGAGGGGCAGGCCCAGTGGGTGAGGCCCCCTGTGTGAGGCATAAGGCCACTGCAGGGAGGTCACAAATAAGGGGGGGAAGTGAAACAAAGTTGAATGAATATAATTTATGTTGGGAAAATAAGGCTTTGCTGATGTCATCATTCTAATGTTTATTTCACTAAAGTTCTACTTGAATCCTTTTTTATTTGTTGCCTCCTAAAGCAGTGGTAATGATAAATTAAATGAATAATTAAAATTAATAGGTTGGTGGCTGTGAACTTGTAAGAGGCAAATGCCAGGGAAAGTTTGAGAACCACTGCAATAGAATGAGTTTCTGCAAATTAATATTGATGGACTTTTCAGTTGCAATTGCAAATTGCTGCAAAAGTTTTAATTCATACTCCCGAATAGTTATCTTTTTTTGCTCTATGATTTGTGTTTCCTTACCTCTTACTCATATTTATAGACCTAACTGAGATAATGGCCACTGTGACTTGTTATAAAAGTGCTTCCAGAAGGCAGGAAATGCTTTAAATTAAGTTGAAAGTACGTTGTCTGACTCTCAGAGTGGTGACTCATGATTCCTGTGGTGGCTCTGCTACATTTCAGTTGAAAATGTTGAATGAATGAGTAATTTTTGAGATGTGCTAGAAATGAAATGTCATCCTTCATTACTGCCTTTATCACGGTGAATCTCCGCTTTTTTCACCCTTGAAGACTTTTGCTAAAGAGAAGTGAAGTTATGCAATAGTTTTACAATCAAAGCTAAACTGTGTGTCTGCCAGATGCCATGGTTGCACGATGGTAGTTATGCAAAGACGTTTTACACACATAAAAAAAGAGAGAGTCATTTACCCGATGAGCCCAGAAAGCACAACATGCTGCGGGGGGGAATGTTTTTGTGAGTAAACCTGCCACTCCATCATAATTTATCTTGTTTCACATCTGCATTACACCTGCAAGAACTGCCAAGGCTAGAAAACAGCTGTCCTTTTTGCCTGAGAGCACCCTCTTGTGGTCATTATCACACATTACAACACATTAAAGCTCAGTCATTTCACTTATGAAACCTCAATAAATATTATTGTCTTATAAAACATCAGAGGTATAACTAAACTGACATAAATGTATCCCTTTTTGTCATATGTATCATTTTATTTTTAAAATCTTATTTTTGGTGGTTGTGATATTGTCATGGTGGTGTCTTTCCTAATATTTGCATTGCCCTTGTGTTGGTATTGGTATTCAATGTTAGACTCTTTGGTTGTGTCTGCTGCTGTTTTCAAACAGTTACAGGAAAATAAATCAAATATTGTGCTTAAACATTTAAATAAAGTGATAAATCAAGGAGTCACACAGAATTGCTCTTGTGTTCTTTTCATTTTTCTGTGATTCCTACTGAACCTCTGGCCTCTCTGCATCAACAAGCTTCTATTATAGATCAAAAGTGGTGGTGCAGGACAGAAGACCTCATTCTATACTGATAATACTACTTCTATCTGTTTCCATCTCTTTAGGTCTGGCAACACTTGGTAGAAACAATTGGGAGAGATCTAAGGATTATGATTAAATATGAATGAGAGTGATCTAAAACAAACTCCCCCCTCAACCAGCTGCTTTCAAAGGTTTATACAACCTCGGATCCTAAAAAAACTGGAAGGATCTTTAAAAAACAAAGAACCAAAACACAAGAAAAAAGACCATACAACAACCTTCTGCATCTTGTCTTCCTGGGCTGAAATATTTCATTTACAGAGGGAGTAAATGTTTATATTTCTTTTAAATCTGAATTACAGGCCTAATTCTGGACAACAGTAACATCATTTGCAACAAAATATTCAATTTTCTCAACAACCAAAGCGCTGTGGATTTAAATTCTTCGTGAGGCTGCCTGATTATAGTATGCTGTTAAAAACCAGGACGACATTCCAACCATATCATCATTGTTCAAATATCTGCACACTAGAGACTTAATTAGTAAAAGCACTGACTGCCTTCCTGCTGTTCCCCGCCCCTGTAAACCCTGCAGTAAAAATCAAACCCTGCTGTAAATCAGTCTTGACTGGAATACCTGAAATGACTTGATCTCTCATTCCAGTCATCTCTGGATCTGTATAGATACAAAGGCTGAGACAATGATTTATGGAAAGCCAGATTGTTTACTTAACCTTTCATTCAAATTTGCCAAAAAGGCTTTTTTGGAGTTGTAACTTATGTCATATTGCTTCTTAAGCAGTCAAAATAGGCATTTTTCACAAAATAAGTATTTTGTTCTCCTTTTATTCTTCCTGCTGGTATTACGTTTTTTAATTGATTTCTCAAGCAGTGTAGTCTTCCACTCTGATCTTCCAGACCTGTTTGGAAAGTGGTGTTTAGATTCCACAGTCAAAAAATTGATAGACTTCATGGCTAAATGTCATATCCTGTTGATTTGAAAATGTCAAAGCCTTCTGTTACACGCAGGGTTTATTACAAATGTTCACCATTTTATTTTCAGTGGAAAAAAAGTCTCAACAGAAGATAAATAAAAGAAATACAATTTAACCTTCCAACCCTTACCGCAGTACATTTAAGTCAACACCCACTTACTCTGACTGATATGGATCTGATTTCCCTGACGTGCCTGAAAGGAAAGGTTCACAGTTTTAAACCTCTGTCTTAAAACAAAGGTCAAGTTTATTGAGGCAGGTTTTTCTCACTGTAATAGCTCTTTCTGTTGGAACTGGCCATTAAAAGATGTCCTCCTTCTGCACTCTCTGAGTTTAAGTGACAGGAAAAGTCTCACTCACTTTCTCTCTTTGTGTTTCCTTGTTGAAATGGAGGGATTCAAGTTGGACTTCAAAAATTGTGAACTTATCCTATAACAACAAACAAAAGAGATTGGTACACGTTTATTTAAATGTCTTTTTCTGAATTAACATGTATGTGTGCTGAGGTCTAATGTTGCAACACAATGTTACTCCAAGAAGTTACAGAGGGCGATATCTTCACTTTCTTTTTGACAGCTTCTGCCATTAACTCCAAGGCTCTCAGTCTGTGGGTGGATGGGTGGGGTAACCATGGTAAAATGTGGAGTAAAACTAAGTGAAACTGAGCTTTTTGTTTTTTTTTAGTACAATCAAACTTATTTCATTAAAATAATTATTATTCATTAATAGTTATTGCTTTCCTTCTTGGTGTTAATGAAAGATATAAACTGTGGAAAGTCAGGCATGAACTTTTTCACACTTGTGAAAACAGACAAAGTTTGAAAAACCACTGAGTTCACTGTGACCTCACTGTGTTAACGTCTGTCATCATGTGGCCTAAATAAATACACAGCATGCGTAGGACGTGGCGTCACTGTCTATTTAGTTGTTTATTTTCCATCATCAAGTTTGTTTTAAAGCGTTGCCAGTATTTTGGAGTCTGACATGACATTATGTGCCTTGTTTATTACTCATAAAAACAAGAATTATAAAATAACCTTGTCTTAATCTGAATACTATGATATGGTATCTCAGATCACGGTAGCTGATGTGAAGCCTGACAGGCAAATTTTTCAAATAGCTGACTGTCATGCTTGTTATTTTCACTTACCTTTTAGGAACAAACACTCTATTGTTAATCACACAGGCTAAAAAGAGTACGTGTAAATATGTATGGCAACGTGTCCCTTTGCAACACTGCTCATCTGTGTTTCTTTGTCATTGAAAAAAACAAAAATAAAACATCTTGTGCAGACAGTCATATCCATTTCTTTAATTTTGGTTTCGGTGTTTGACATTTAGGGATTTTTTTGCATTCAAATTGAAGCTTAACAACGTAGGCCACTGGTTTAAAAAAAAAAAAGGAAAATAAAAGAAGGTTGAGACTTAAATTAGATGATGACATAACAAAAATTGCCTGCAGTTACAGTTGCTACTTAAAGGGTCTTGGAATTCCATGTCATATCCATTTGGCTCATTTCGCTAAGTTTTCCTTCCCACAAACTCGTGTCTCCTTTAGTCCTCAGCGATGAAATCATCAGCACTCATGCTCTGCTAAATGGACGTGGCGATCCTCTGCCTTGCTCGTCATTGGAAAATAATGAGCAGGCAATGCGTCTCGCTTCAGTGACTCATTTCCAACTCATAATTTCCAGTGAAAGCCTCGAGTGAAATCTGTGATGGTGAACTAGGCTACCAGAAACTAGCTTCACTTTAAAAAATTTACTCACAAAACAATGAGAACCTATGATGGAAAGTAACAGCCCGTCACTCACCCTGAGTATACGCACCAGCCTCCCTGCTTTTCCACTCTCATTGTGATAGAAAGAACTAAAAAAAGAATACAAAACCACATAGGGTGCTTTTTTTCGTGTGTTTTTTTTTTTTGTCTTGAAGATACATGGGACAGAACTTAGTGCAAAGTCTTCTCAATGGGAACCACGCACAGCTGACCAGCGCTGTTCTGGCGTCATAAATCAAAGGTGAAAATAAACCATTAATAATAGTAATAATAGTAGTAATAACCATCAAAGTTACTGCAGGTCTGCATGAGAGTTCACCACAGTTCAGATCAGGGTTCAAGCGTCAGAGATTTGCCAAATGCTCCCTGTTTCCCATAGTTCTCTGCTTCTTCCTTTTCTTCAGAGCCATCTGAGTCCCTTGAAACTGTCAGTTCGTCTATCCGTTCATCTGTTCACCCTTTTATTCTTTCAAGAGTGTCACAGCTCCCGGGTGAAACAAGGCACCACCCTTGCCTTCACCTCAGGGCTCACTACAAGGCCACAGACGCTGCATCTGAGGGTCAGGTGCTCCTGGTCACTTCCTGGTCTTCGACCCCTTGACCTTTAACCTTTGTTCATGGATGCAAAGGTTATCTAACCTTCATAAAGAGGCAAAGAGAGGGAGGGGATGGAAGGGGAAACAGAGAAGAGGGAAAAGAAAGAGGGGAAAAAGTATGTTAATCACATTTTGTTGTCTTTTTTGATTGAAATGCCGACCATGAAAAATGACAGAAAACACGCTGTGATTGCTGTGAATGGGTTGGAAAACCTAAGCAGACTTGTCAAACGGCTCCTTCTGATTCAGGAGCACAAACAAACCCTCAGACAAAAAAAGACAAACAACGTTGAGCACCACAGAAGAAAGAGAGCTCGGCAAGCAATCAAGGTGAGGCAGCTGTCAGCAACAGCAATCACAATGTGAGGCCTCGTTTGCATGCTTTGAATACCTTGACAGGGCAACAAAATAAAGTTCAGAGGATAACTTTTTCTACACTACAAGCCAGCAATATTTACAGTACAATCCTTTATATTTTATTTACATTTTGCTTGTGTGCTCGCTTTTTATGGCTTAACTTAGGGCTTAAAGGTTCTGAAAACAGTTTCTATCAATCAGCTCCTCACATGAACGGTGGGGTCCAACCTAAACACACAATGTTTCAGTCAGATCATTTTTTCTAACCGATCTGTAATCACGTTCTTATCTCACTGGCTTAAAGTGAGCAGAGCTCTGTTGAAAACTGTGATGACATATTTCCACACAACAGTTCGAGTGAAGCAACACTGAAGTCATGAGGAAGTAAAACTGTGACCTGGCAGAGCAAGTGAGTTATTCAAACACATAGAAATGGAGTATTACAACTTACACAGGAAGACATAGCGCACATTTTTACACCTAATGCAACACAGATTGTTTTAGTTCAAAATAAAGGTAGGTTTTAGTTGTTAGAAAATGTCTAAATTTACCCAAATGTATTTGTTGCAAAAAGCTATCTCAAGTACAATCAATGATATGCTCCATTTACCTTGGAATTCAAAACTGGAAATGTCACAGGTCGACCGCATGTCAGTAAAACAATCGGGAAAAATAGTTCTTTAAGTGTAGAGGAAGTGATGTTTGCTATAGCCAGATTTAATATTGTTAGTAATACCAGTTGATAACAACCCATGACACTGTATTTTGGGCATAGAAACACTAAAGCAACATATCGACTAATTGATATCGGACATAACTGTGTTTACAACTGATCTGATGACGAAAAAAGTTCAACGAGTTTAGAAAACTTTTCTCTCTTTTCTTATTGCACGTTTCACAACATTGTTAGCAAACCACAAACCATAAGCCATGATTTTTCCCTTGCTTTCACATTTATAAGCTGCTGAGATAAATGTCACAGAGTTTAATGCTGCTGACCTTCTGAAGCTCCTCTCTAAGCCAGGAGGGAAGCGGCTGTCCGAGGCGATGCAGCAGCTTTGACAGCTCCACGTTGTGTTCCCTATAGTACCTGGAGAGATATGCATGTGCCTGAAGAGAGGAGGGGAGAAGGGTTGGTGGAAGAAAAAGGAAGGATGAAAGAAAAATAGGTGAGAAGATGAGCAGACATGTGAGGGAGATGAAGTTAGCAAATGAAGAAAATTGGGAGAGAAATACAATTTGGTGTGTCAAGATTTAATGAGCAGTGGATGAAAAAAAGTATGAGGATACATGGAAATAGATAGGAAAAGAGGGGAAAGGTGTGGGCAAGGAGGAGGCAGAAGCGGTGATAGTGCAGGGATAAAGGAGAGGTTGGAAGGAGGAGAAAATAAGAGGGATGGCACGGGAGCAGGAAGGCAAACAAGATATTGAGAGAGATTAATGACAGTCCACCATCTTTAGATTAGTTTATTTCTCCTCAATAGGACTTTAGGGCCACTAAGTGCCGAATGGTATAAACAAAACTGAAAAAAAGAGGGGGTTATAGAGGGGGAGGGGTTCACATGAAGAATGCATAAGATCCATTATCCCTCTCCCTTGCCGTGTGCATCCCTCATCTCCGCCTCTGTTGTCTTTTCTCCCAGGTGTTCCCTCCATCTCCTCCCTCCTCATCTGTCCTCTCCTTCTGTCCCCCCGGTGCAAACTCAAATACAGTTTAATTACAGGTGACACTGAGGCGCAGCCATTAGCCGCCTGTGATCACATGTGGGAAGACAAATTGTATCTCATGTGTGTTTGTGTTCATGTGCAGGCAAATGTGTGATTCATTGTCTGCAGGTCTGGTCTCCCCTCTGTGGAATCAGTAGCCAGAACGAAGATTTATGGATTGGATTTTCCTCTTCCACCTTCCTCCCACCACTCTAATCCCACCTCATCCCCCCCCACACCCCCCATCCCCTATCCTCTTCCTCACGGGTGTTGTGTCACTATTGAGTCCTCATAATTAGGTTGTAACTTTCTGGCTGGATCTGATTGGCTGACAGTTTCCAGCCGAATGCTGAGCCCTGTGGGAAATTCCGCCACAGCGATGGAGGCCACTGCAGGCTGTCACTGTCAGTCAGGATGCTGCTTTTTTCTCTTCTGTTTGCCTCTGTCTTAAACTCTCATCGTGATAGTTATATATTTGAATCGATTGCATATATGATCTGTTTTCACTGAGCAGAAATATGCAGTGATCAAAATGTAGAAGTTTACCTCTGGCTCCATTGGAGGGTACTTTCTTCCTTTGCTTTTTCCTAAACATTTTGTCTTTCCTCCCTCAAGGAGCTGGCACCAAAAGCCCTTCTGAGGGTCAAACCTAAGGGAAAGGAAACAAAGAGAGGTAGATAGAAAAAAAAGAAAGTAGACAGCTCTTATTTAAAGAATTGAATGAGCAGAAAGTTCAGTACAGGCCTGAATACAAAGCAGTGCTACGTCCTTTAAGAAATTTCAGTTGAAAAAGTGGGGGCCATCTTACACTTGCAGACCAGATAAAAATGTCACTATGCATTCAACACACCCTCTATCTGTCTCATACACTGTTGCTATCGGTGTCTCTCTGACTGTCGCGCTGTCTCGTTTCATCTCTTTGTGTCTCTATCGTCCTTCCTCTGCATATCTTCCTCACTGTGTCGTGCAATCTTTTTCTCTCTCCCTCTCAGTGCAGACACGCAATGACCACAAGTGTACAGTAATCAAACAGTAATGGAATACTGTATTGCTTGTGTTTTATGATGTTGTTAAACAGGATTAGAAATATGTATAGAGTTTAGTTTGCTTTGTTTAGTCATTTCTATGCAAATCTTATATCAAAATGGGATTACTTTGCTTATTGTTTTGGCTTTATTGTGTTAAAGACACCCTTGGGAAAGCAACTGTGCCATTACGAGTTGATGTATTTTTGCACCAGTCCAAGTGTTTAGTAAATGCTTTTTATTTTAAACAACCTGTCACAAGCACAGAGACGGAGGGTGACTTTCAAAACAAAGTGCTTCAGTAAATACATGTGCCTGTTCTCACGTCTATACAGAATAAATACATATAATGTTTATGCAAGTAAATAGACACAAATCTGAATTTCAGCTTTGGAAGAGCTTATATGTGTGTGTAAAAAAAATACTGTAAATGCTATTATTATTATTATTTTCTTAACATGGTTTTCACCCATGAACTCTGAAAAATTAAATAAGGAGCGCAGATAACCAGTAGAGGAGCAGAGAATATCTCTCTAGTAACAAAAATTTCACAGATTTAAGTCAATATAGTCAAGGTCCGACATTTTTTTGGGGACATTAACATAAGAAAATGCACATTTTTCAGTGGATCAATCTTAAAGTGCATATTTGCATGTGCATACAGTGAATCTGTAAGCCTGAAAATACACTTTTTTTCAATTTTATGTTCATCTACTGCATTTATGGTGTAGGTTTTTAGCAATTTTCCATGCATATGT
>JAPZDY010000020.1:8486934-8497978 GCA_029783645.1 Ctenochaetus hawaiiensis | reverse complement strand
CACACACACACACACACACACTCATATTAACCCAACTGTCAAAATGCACTCCATGATATATGTAAATGCTTACCAAGCAGTCAGATTCTAGCATAGACTACAAGTATACGTTTTTGATTTCAGCACAGTACTTGTTTAAGAGTTGTGTGAAGCCATCAGAATGATAGTAACCATTGTTGCTTTTTATTTATTACAAGGTAATTGTAGCTAAACCATAGATGTAATAAAGTAAAAGGCAAGAGTTAAAGATGAACGCATGAATGAGGAGTAACAATACTACTTTGTTTTATCAGTCTCTAGTTGGAAACAGTACAGCGAGAATTTTACAGGGAATTCTGGAAAATGTGCTTTGCTATTTAATACAAAGAGGAGCATGACAAAACATCCCAGATTAGCTGTGCTTCCCAGGACTCAATGACACAATTTCAAGCCGCACCTTGGCGAAAATATCAAGTTTGCAAGAGCAGCATAACAATTTTACCAGACAACAAACTGAATATTGACTTACACGTATTACACAAAGGCGTAAAAAAAAAGCATGAACTACTTTGTAAATTTGCTTTTAATGTGCGTACTTGTTTCCAAACAGACTTTGAGTGTGTGAGTTTGCCTTGCTATCACACCTGCTGGTTCTGTCAATCTCTTAGCTTACATGGCAGTTAAATATTCATGCCTTAAAACCAAATGATTATATTAAAATTGCAACACTTACAATCCTTTTTTTTTTCTTTTTCACCCCAAAAAATTCAACTGAGATATGCTTCAGCCACTGATAGACCCTTCTGCAGCTCATGCAAAGCCTTTATTTGGCTTCAATGGGGCTGGGTTTTTTTTAAAGCACAGTTTTACTTCATCATGACTGCTGCTGCTGTGTTCATTTCCCATATGGTCAGCGTCCCTCTTGCACTGCACCTAACCCTAAAGGATGCTGCGGTTATGGCCCTTAAAGAGCTTTGTTGTTCCAAGAGATGTGGGCTGAGGGGTGACATTTGGCAGTGGGTCGCCCTCCTGTTTTGCAGTGATAGTGTTAGCAGTGCTGGAAAGGGCCACGTCATATTCTGCCAAAAGGGACACCCTGTCAGTGCCATGTAAGCTTTGCTGCTCAGACAGCGGTGGGTCCTGGATTCACAGCTGGGTCTCTGCTACAGCATGCAGAGTAGCATGGATGACACACACTGGAATAACTGCAATCAGTTGCTTTTTATAAGAGCATTTCTTTTGTGATTTTACATCTGTACAAGACCTTAGTAAGTATATTTAAAGTAGTTTATAGAGTCCTGGTATAGGTTTAATAATTTTAAGTGTCATAAGATATCAGTAACAGGTCAGTTAAAAGGTGTTTCCAAATGTTAAGTGTGAATGTTCATTCTTTGTCTTGGAAACATTTGTTAATAAATTTCCAGAAAAGCTGAGAGGTGGACATTTGTTTTCAAACTGTAGCTAGTTAAGATAAGTCATTATAAAGGATTATAATGATGAAATGCAATCTGTAAGTTTTGTGGACATGTTTTTTTTTTTTTTTGTGAAACTTACCACAACTGTCATACAGTTAATTTATAAAGAGCACCGAACTTGCAAGAAAAACAGCAATGGGAATGGGAATGGGAATCCAAGTCTGGAGTCTTGTTAGTGGTTAGGTTTGATTAAGTTTACCTAATAATTATTCCCACAAAAATCACATGCTTGTAAAATAGTAATACTTAAAATTGTGCTCTATGTCACAAAAATCAACCTTTCATGTTTGTATCCATTAATCCTGTTGATAATATTTTGTGACTTTTTCATGACCTGCTTTGATGTTGGATTAGATTACAACTATGTTGTGTTTGTCAAGCATTCATAAATCCCTGAATCCACCAACTATCACCTGAAAATGGTTTAGCATCTGGGGAAAACGTCATGTTTCTAGGCTTCAGATTTAGCCCCAGACATACAGATAACAAATATCCAGACCAATATTTCCTTTCCCATTCGCCAGTGATTGTCTACAGTCCAACCAGCAACTTAAAACACAAAGACCACATATCAGCTAGTTGCTGTTAATATGTATCTACTAAAAATGCATAAATTAAAATAAAGAAAAGCTAATATAAACTAAATCATTATCAGAGAAAAAAACTGCTTTTCGAGGGGTGTGTTTCTCTTCGGATGCCCTCTTAACTGACTTTTTACCTGCAGGCAACAAAGTCAACTCAATTCTACTCAAGCTACAAACGAAACCAGAAAAATTCATTATGTAAATAAGAAATGAGAAATGGGGCACATAGTTACTAACAAATACATTAAAAAACACTTAAAAGGCCCTTACATCTCTCTCTACATTTACATTATACTATGTTGTTGTGTGTAATGAAAAAAATGTGTTAATATGCTGCTATAATAAACAGGTTTTACCCAAAAAACAAATTAAACATGGCATGACAAGATAAAATAAATCCAAATGCCGAAGCACACACTTTCTCCTCAAGTCAAATAAACATCCTGACATCATGCCAAGTAAAACATATTTACCCTGAGGTGTCAGCCCACCACAAGAAGCATGAAAGGAAAGACAGAGACATAAAACAAGGAAGTGATAGTTAGAGCTCACCCACCCAGTTACCACCCAGCCGTCAGCAGGCAGCAGAGGGAGAGACAGAGGGAGAGAGAGAGACAGGGGGGAGAGGATGAGTGACAGATGAATGAATGATGCTGTGAAACCCTCTGTGTTGCTTTAATTGGATTTGAATGGGCTGTCATTGTGCAGAAAAATACTGTAGAGAGAAGAGGCTGTTGCACATGTGTGCGCACAGATATACACAAGCACACACACACACACACACATACAACCATAAACTTGGCAAAATCCCTGAGTTCTTGGAACGGGAACAAAATGTGTAATTTCAAAAGATTCACAAGAACCATGAACATGTGTTAATACAGCTCATTCACTGCGATCAATCCAGATTTTTTTTCTAATGTGTGTAGCGAAAAGATAAAAAAAAAAGCTTCTGTTGCAAAGGAATAATAAACAGATGAGGCTTTGGTCTGATTGTAAATGACTCTTACATTTTAATTTAACTGTTGTAATAGATAATTATACTGTAATTAGCCTCGCAAGAGTGATTTGACCTAAGTGAAAGCTATAATCCATTAATGATTTCACCTATTAGGTCCATGTCATTCTTACTCATTTCCTTCTTTGAAAGCACAGTAATTACAAATCATTCCATTGACTCTAATATTCCAGTGCCGCAAACCTTCATCAGGTAACAGAGACTTCACTCTGTAATTTTTTCCTCTGCTGTGGCATGTTGAGGCATCGACATCAACCGGATATGCACTTACCTATTTAACTGTTATTTTTGTGCCATGCACACCTGGAATGGCACAAAGCTGGGAGGCAGGGCAGTGAGATGAAGTACAAAGAGCTGCATGTAAATGAGGCATTGCGAGGCAAGGTGTTGGTATTTATTTGTGAATTAAGTCGAGGTAACAAGAGCCCCCCAAAGACCACATCTATTCGCACAGCATTGCTAGATAATTTGGTGCTTCCACAGGCATGCAGAAACACCAATCAGATCCCTATTGAAACTCATTTCACACATGATTGCCCAAAATCTAACAACAAAACATCAAAACAAGTTTATACCCTGATAACAGTGAGACAGGAAGCAGCATGAGATGGCACTGTTAAGACTGAATGACCGTTATAAAGTAGGCTACTTCATCATTTTGAAATGTATAAAATATGGAAACTCTCTACAAAATCATCTGGCTGACATCACAATATGAAATGGTGCGAATATATTAATACAATACAGTTTTTTGTCCATAGTTTAAGCTTAAAAGTCAATTATGGAGGATTGTTTATTCCTGTTTTATCGTCTGAGAACTCAGATCAAAGAGAAATTCTTTCAAATCCATGTTAGATATGGGTACATTTCTAATATATATGATGTTGGCTATGATTTCTTCTTTTCTTTTACCAGCTCTAAAGCTCCCTATCATACAGTTCTCATAAAAGGCAGCAGCAAGACTTTTAATTAGACGACAGAATGTAGATCATACGTATATTCAGACTCCCAGGGGACTACGTTTCCCTTCAGATTTGGGACACTTATGTGGTTAGTTGTCCCAGTTAAAAATGCGACAGTCCCATTTTTCAAGCATTCTGTCTCGACGGGGACGCCCATTTTGTTGCAGTTATTAGACTAAATGATCAGTTAAAAAAACATTTAGGAATGACTGCAGAGCCAGAGAAAAGCTGGTTCACTGTTAAACTAAACAAACTTTTTCTGTCTCTAACTGCTTTGGGCATGCAAAAAACCCCCCTGATTTTTATAAACTTGAATTTTTAAACATGTATTTTTATTGTTCGGGTTAAATCATGAAACAATGCCAATATAAGTTTATATGTAATTTGCTTTTAGCTTTTTAAAGATTCTTACAAAGCTTAGAGAGTTTTATTTCCGGAGGGTAGTTTATGTCAATGAGAATTTAGGACGGCCATTAAAAAGCATTTTGCTTCTTCCTGAACCTGTTCAGTTACTACTTAATACATATGGACTTTTATCTATACTGTTTATGCTTGTTGTATTATTGTATTATGTTTGCAGACTGAATAAAATAAAAAAGTAGGATCCAACTGCAACTGCAAATCATATTTAATCTTCGCATGATTTAAAAAAGCTCACTGTAGTATTATATTGTATAAATGTAGTGTTGCATTTTAAAGAAATGGTTGAAAAAGAATGACAGGTCAGGGATGGCAGGATGTGTTGCAGCAGAAAGAAGATACTTTGGTCTTAGTGACATGTGCAGTCAAACTTTTGGTTCTCTTGTTGTTACAGTGGATGTATTTGGCACAGCCCTTCAACAGGAATTAGGCCAGAAATATGATGGCTGAGAGATTTATTATTGATCACTGCACCCTCCTTAAAACACTCTCCTCAAGCCAGGAGTTTAGAGCTATTTGTTAATGTACCAGAACACATCTGTGATGCCTACGCAAGCATGAACGGTTAGATTGTGACTGTCTCACAGATTATATATGAACTGTTCCTTCAGTGACAAATTTACAGTCTTTCATGAGTGAACTACTCTGACCACAAAATCAAATGAGTAGTCTGTTATGTGGTCACTTCCATTTTAAATAGTTTCATCATGTTGAAAATATTACCAGCAGTCAGCCAAACATCTTGCTAAATATAGTCAAAATCACAGATGTCGTAGGTTGCAGTTAGCAAGGCATTAAGCAATTCAGATGAACACAAGAGTAGTTTTGTTTTGAATAATTTCATTTTCTTGCGCTGAGAAAATGAGGCCGATTCCAAACATCCATTCTGAGGAGAAGTTGCAGTGCAGCCAGAGGTCAAGCTCATCTAATAGGTTAGCAAGGCTATTAAATGTAGCTAAGCGGGCTTTTATATCCTGCAGGCATTGTAGATGCAGCACAAGCAGGCCAAGTTTAACAGGCTGGCTTTGTAGCGTCTCTTTGCAAATGCATCACAAATAAAGAACTGCCAGAAGCGTGAATGATGAATGAAAGGATGTCTAGCAGCCTTTTCATCATTATTAGTTAACTTTTGCCAGCAACAGACTGGAAAAATAAATAATTGAATTTACTGTGCTCCTCAAGGGCTTCTGGCAGCTTCTCTTATGTGAATTGATCGACACGCCTTAAATGTCAATTTGACAGCTTTGACCAGTTTGATTTGTTTTTATGGGCCCTTTTGCATGACATGACATGTTTTAGTAATGATCAGTTTTTTAAGTATCTAAAAAAAATTATAGGAAGTTCAACCTAATGATATAATCTCCAAATATTATATTTCTTCCCTTTGAGAAAAAAGTGGCAGAGTGTCATTTCAGTGCTGTTGAATATAGCCTTACTGCAACAACATAATTACACCGTTTGCACTGCAACTGCATGATAAAAATGTGTAAATGTGTAAGTACCGCATTGCTACAACAGCGCTGTATATTATTAAGAGTTAAAACTGTCTGTAAAACCGACACTCTAACTACTGGATTCGCTTTGCATGGAAATGGGTGATGAAGGTCAGTTAGCCCAGGGCAAGTAGAGTGAGAGGGTTGATGGTAAACACTTCACCATATTAAAATAAATGTTGTGTGTGTGTGGGTGCGTGTGTGTGTGTGTGTGTGTGTGTGTATAAACGAGTATATGGGAGAGAGAGAGTAGAGAAAGAAAATTAGACTAAAAAAGAGAAGAGCAGTGAATACAAAGTCTGTGTGTCATATTACCATTATGTAAAAGCAGGAGGCTAGTTACTCGATCATCCCTCACTCAAGAGTCGTATCACCATATCATCTGAAACAAGAAGACAGAGAATCTCTGAAGCAGACGGAGTAAGAGGGAAGAAGAGAGAAACAGCAGGAAGGGAAAAAAATGAGTCACAAAAAGTGGGAAGAGTAGAAGTGATCCACAGAGGCAGAGAGACAGACACTGATAGAGATAGAGATGGTACAGTGGACTATAACAGCCAGAATGAGGGATCAAAGGAGAAAGAGGCAGTCTGAGGGAAATAAAGGAATGAGCTAGTATTGTCTTCCAGAGGATGAAGTCATTTTCTCCAGACACAATGTTCCTGTTGCTCTTAAGCATCATGGGAAAGAACTGACAGTGTAATAGATCACCACCTGCAAAAGAAGAAACAAATGCACATGTGCTTGCACACTTAGAAACACACACATGTGAGAGGGAAAGCTAGAATGAGCGAGAGCACACCTAGACATTCAGTCTGCATCCCTGAGGGTGATGTCTCGCCGCAGATCCACCTCTCCACGGTACACAAACTGTGAGTAGGTCCTCAGAAATAAGAGGATGAGTCAGTGACAACCTGGCAGTTGATGAATCTTTAAACAGTAGTTCCTAAAAATGATGACGCAGTACTAGAAAACGGACTGAGAGATCTTATATTAAATGAATTATTTGGTAATTAGTTGATTATGAACTTGTTCTTAACAAGTAAAAAAATTAGTCACTAAGCTTCACAAAACTGGTAACAACTCGTCAATTATTCGGTACTTGATCGGTAGTTAGTTTTTTGTTTCCTGTCAAGTAAAGAAATATCCTGTTGAGTCATTACGTGGAACTCCTGCATTTTCATTTCATTATCTGAGCAGTAAGCATGCAATGGAAGACTGTAGTACATATGCATGTATATTTTATTTAAATCTTATTCTCTTTGTTCTATGCTGCCTTCCATTTGTTTGTTGTATGAAATCAACATGTTATTATTTTTTGTTCATCTATCTTTTTTTATTATAATTAATTTTCTTTTCTTTTATTTTATATTTTTACGTACCGCACCTTCAGGTTCCAAGTTAGTCAGAGCTTCTCATCAGAATGTGGTCAGTATTTTGATTCGCAGACTTATATGAATCAATTGCTCATAATTTATAATATATTATCTCCCAGCCTGTTTTATCTCATCCTTATTTTCTAGAAAGTAATTGATTTTGAGCAAGTACATATAAAAAATGCATTTATTACCAGGCGATTCGTCCCTCACTCAGTTCTTAGTTACTAACAGTTTTGTGTATTTTGTATCCCAGAGTATTACCTTGTGTGCTGTTTTTATTAACAGGACTGTTTGTTGGTAATCAGGCTGTAATTAGGAGATAAATTACTGATAATGATTCCAGGTTGGATTTGCAACCCTGCAAACATCTGCTGAATTTGGTGGAAAGGATAGAGGATTAAACACACAAACACATGTGTGCGCAGGTATGCAGGCATGCGTTCACACACACACACACATTATGAAATTTTTCATTTTATCACCCAGGAAGCCTTATTGTAGTAAAAACCTCATTTTAGATGTTGTGCATCCACAACTGTACCTGGAGAAACTCACTTTGCCAACATCTCTAAACCAAACTAAGCTGATTGAGCTTCAGAGAACCTTAGAGCTCTGTGTCATAGCCCTGAGGTGCCCCTCCGAGGTGTAGGTGTCAGAGCAGACTTCTGTTCGCCTGTGCAACGAATCCTGGCACAGTTGACCTCATCTAAGTTGTCTTTAAAGAGGGATAATGTGTGACCAGGCTCCACAGCTCAGTGGTTAATGATGTCAGCTCAAAGCAAGGTTTAAATCTCAGCCCTGGTTTCTTTAATGTAAAGGTGGCATTTTCTTCCCATGTTTGTTCATTTCCCTCCCACCATATCTATGTCTGGTGAACTGAAGATTAAAAATTGCCCATAGGGTTGAATTTGTTTGTCTGTATCAACCCACAGTGCACAAGCTACCTATCCAAGGTGTTTTTTTGCTTTTAGTAGCATTGGCTCAAGGACCCTGAAAATGAGTAAGCTGGTATAGAAAATGAATTAATGCTACCTGGTTGTACTGCACTGTCTCAATGAACTGCTCTGGGCTATTATTGTTTCTGTTCGGGCTGCACTGCTGTTATGCTTGAATACTTCTAACCTGCATTCACGCACACAATCTTTACTAACTGTAACTACATAAACAATAAATGCTCATTTAAATGAATGTTTTTATGTTTCTGCTTCTTCAGTCTGATAATATGGACTAATAATGGCACCAAAAGCTGTATCAAATTTGTCTTACATCGTCTGTTTTGAAAAGTGTGAAGTCCTGTACGCATCCATCTGCACAAAATAAACTGAATGATAAAGATTAGTTTGAGTTTTGCATCAAGTATGAACTTTTTAACAATTTAATCTTATTAAAGTATTAGCTTTTCCACTTCATTCAAGGTAAATTTCATCCATTTTCTGAAACTGTTTAGGAAATTTGTCTATCGACTTGAAAAATGCTTTTAATGTTTTTTTCCTTTTGAGATTTTACACAATACTGAACACTTTGTCTATACTATATCCAAATGTATAAATGTTAAGCCTCTTAAGTTTGAATCTAACCAGTGAACCGATGTGAAATCAAACAATGTTTTCTAATCATCAAAGTACAGATGCTTGAGGTTTCCTTTGTGGTGATTCATCTTGATTAAAAAGATGACAGATGTTTTTGTTTTCAGTGAGAAACAGGATGAACCAGTGCCAAGAACAGTGTCTGGAGACTGAGCACCTTTGTTGTTGTTGCATGTTATAACATTTTACAGCTAGTAATGGAGTGTTTTTCAGTTTTTATAGTTTTTCATCATATGAACCTTCTCCAAATCAAAAGAGATTGACTGATACATATTGTTAAAATAACAACTTAATTTTTTGCAATTAAGCCTAGTGACAAAAGAGCGTTGCTAATAGAGCGCCGTGCTCACTGTAGCTCAGCTCTGACAGCTGCATTCAATGAGTGGAAGAAAAGACAAGCCACAGTCAAATACACATCAGCCAGACTGGCTAAGACAGGTGTCTGACTGCAATACAAAGTCAATGGCAGTAAAAATAAATGAATAAAAATGAAAAAGACAAAAAACAGCATGGTTAATTTGTTCTGGTTACACAGTGAATCTCACTAGAAAAACCAAACTAGTGCTGCAAATTATTTTTATAGATATTTTTCATTTTTTATTTTCATTTTGGAAGCTAATGGAAGTTTTATTTTATTTTCATTTTATTTAATTACTGACCTTTTACTAGTGCAAATATTTAGATGTTCCCACACTTTATATTGGCGCTCCTTCTTCATCACTATGATAACAGCTAGTTTGCCTCAGACCATCTATAGAGCAAAGCTACTAGAGAACCAGTGATGCATGTTTTGGAAACCCAGTGCAAGATGCTAATGTTGACCGGCAACCCAATCATTTGCAGGTCTCCTATCTTCAGCTGCATATATGTTAAGTTATTTGTTGTTTACTCATCATATTATTTTAATGTATATTATGTTGTATTATTACTATTTATAAATATCATTATTGTAACGGACTACTTTATATGACCCAGCTTCCTGGGGATTTTAATAACTTCATCTGATTTCAAATAAATTGATCTGAAATTAGACCTCTCAATGCACCTGAGTGGCCTCATGCTCATTCTGTTTGTAAATAAAAAATTCTGATGTTTGGATCTTACTTTAAAGAATCATCTGTACATTTCAACTATGAAAGCCGTTGAGGGGAACAAGGACACAAGGAAACAATGTTATTTGTTTGGCTGTATAATTCAAGATTGCACAACCAAACAAATGCTACACAAACAGAACATACACAGAACAGAACAGGAAAAAAAACAGCAACTTATGTATACAGTAATGTATAAATATGTTAATACACATACCCATTTACACCAATGAAATAATTCTTTAGTGCATTTTTTCTTGGAATTTGGTCCAGAATGTAAATGGCAGCAACACTTTTTCAATGACCTGTGATTTCACAACATGTACAGAGGAAGTAAAATGGTTTTATTTGCATTAATAAATCTGGATATTTTGTGGTATGGAACTGCAAAAATGTATTTTAGTACATCCCTCACACACAAACAGATGGACAGACTGATTACGTAAAATTGGGCGGATGAACTATCTGATAAATTAACCACAAGATTGATAATTGGGGAGAGAGACAGAAAGATAGACAGAAAGAGAGGGCAAAGAGAGACTGTCATGCATATGCATAAACAAACAGATGGACAGACAGTTTGAACAGATAGACAGATGGTGCATCTATTAGAGAAAAGCGGGCTTTGATGAGATGGACAAACAGACTAGCAGACTAGCAGACAGACATACCAACAGATAGAAACTCTACTGGGATGAACTAAATGGGCAGACTGAAAAAATGAACAGGCTTGACATTCTGATGCAGAAATGGGGCTGTGATGCCCGGGGACAGGTGAAGAGAGGACGTCAGATCTCTGAAGACCACCAACATGAGGAAAAACTCCACTTTAAAGTGTGTATGTAGATGTGTGTGTGTTTGCTCATACACCAGTGCGTGTGTCTGTGAGTAGTTGTAGTTTTATTTTTTTTTGTGATCTGTATGTGTGTGTGTATGTGCATGTCTGTGCCTAATACTCTGCTCGGGCCATTACCGAGGTACTAGATAAAAGTAGTGAACATGCTGCCAAAACAAGGTGCTAAAAGTCTAAAACTACTAATGGCAAAGGTTTTGTACACTC
>JAPZDY010000020.1:8399727-8421413 GCA_029783645.1 Ctenochaetus hawaiiensis | reverse complement strand
CTCTCCTTACTCATCGTTTATCTCTGCCTGTGTAGAGATTGAGTTGACAACGTGTGATGCTCATGAATTTTTCTCAGAGGAGAAATAAGAAAATCTAACTACAGTGGGATGAAAAATCTATGCAGAGTTTTATTAGGAAACAATAGAAGCCTGTGTGTGTGTGTGGTTATGTTTGTGCAGATTTGTGTGTGTCTGCGTGAGCACTCTGTGTGTCTCTCCTGCATATGTCTCTGACCACATCTACATCTTTAATGTCTGAGACTGAATAATGTATGAACCCTCTGGGCTGGAAGACACACACACACACACACACACACACACACACACACACACACACACACACACGCACACACCCACACGCACACACCCACAACACCTCTTTCACAGCTTCCATCTGCACAAATGTCATAAAGCACAAGCTAACAGGAAGCCATACGTGGATGACCGCTTCATCCAGAGTCCTGAACACCATCATTTTCACAACTATCTTGTCATAACCAAGATGAGATCATCTTGTGTTGATCTGAGAGAACAAAGCCAGGTTCAAAGACGCCCAGAGTCTGCTGCTCTCGCAACCACAAAGGCTTCTCTTCCACCAACTTCCTGTTTACATGCTGCACACTTCCTGTCGAAGGGAACACACACCTCACATCAAACATTGTTATTGCTCATCTGTAACCTATAGGATCATTTAACATCTTGGTTCTGCGCACCACATGGTGCACTCCTGTGTGTTTCTGAGGAGCAGTCATGCATGCTTCATAGTTCTAATTTGACTTTTAAATATCTGCATACTGTCATCTTTTCCACATGCCCCCCACACATACTTGCACACACACACACACACACATGCCTTTTCCACTGCTTCTTATGAAGATGAAGATGTGAAGCTGAGGTCAAATTTGGTTTCTATAGCAACAGTGCATAATAATGCCATGACCCACCTGACCATGAGGCTGCAGTGCAAAGAGCGCTGTGATAATATTCATACTTTTGAACTTCCTTACCCTCTCAGAGTTCGCAGGATTTTTGCTCTTTTATTCCCACACCATTCTCCTCTCTGCCTGTCTCTTTAACAGAATGATTAACAAATCAATAAATAAAAAAATTTAAAAAATCTAATGAGTAAGTAAAGAAACATTGCAATAAATGCTGATGCTTCCATGCAAGTCACTGAATGGTTTGACGGGCATGAAAACAATGAATCATGTGCTAACTGCCTGCTCAGCTAACAGACGCCAATGCAGCTGAATGTCTTTGTTCTGTGTATTGACCCGACATGTTAGACAGCTGATCCAGATGGGAGATTATCTTTTTGAAGAATAGTCCTTATTCCTCCAGTAAAGTTCTTAGACTTGAGGAATCTTAACAAAGGAATATCAAAGCTGTCTGGTAGATGTTGGTGACCAACCACAGGTTGTTTTTTCTCTTTCACTTGTTCCCCATCTGTGTGTAAATGTGCAGCAGTTGCTGTGATATCCTGTTGTAGCCCAAGCAAGTGTACAAACTACAAATACTCCCTCTTGAAACAGCTTCAGTTGCACGTAACCATGCTGAAGAAGAATGTTCTGGGGCCTTGCATGTCCTAGAAAAGACTTCCCTAACAGAGAACAGTTACACCCACCTCTACAAATCATCCAGGGCCTTTTAGGTGCATTTCTTATGGAAACCATGTTATCTCTGAGCATCAATTTACAGTCCTGAGCTAACCTCTACAAAGAATGTGAGTGGAAACACTTTCATGAGTCACTTCTGTACAAACAAGCTGGAGCGACGCCCCTGTAATGGCTCTAACAAAGTAGAAACTAAGAAAAATGAAGGAAACACACACACACATACAGGAATATTAGTCTGATCTATATGTTGGATGAAGGCTGCTTACAGTTTTTCTTTGAAAAAAGAAACTTCAATCTGTTTCATTAATGGCTCATTGATACTTTATGTGTTTTAATAAGGAACTATGGATGCTTTTTGTTTGGTTATGTTTGCAATTTTTGTTGTAGTTCTCTAGTAAATGCAATTAGTAGGAACACTCCATTTTTAAATATTTTTGCTCTAATATGAGTTTATCCTCCCTTTATCACAAGATTGCCCAATGTCTTTTACAGGAGGATTAATCAGTTGAAGACACGGTTGTCCAATAACAACCACGGTGGGACATTATGTCTGTTTCCTCCGCACTGAGGAGAGGCAGAGGAAAAAAAATAAAAAAGGGGAAGAGCGCAGGGCCTGCGCACAGTGCCATGCGCGTTCCCGTTTCTCGCTGCGTACAGCAGCCGGTGCGGAGAGAGAGAGAGAGAGAGAGCGCTGGTATTACTAGTGACAGAAAACGGCAGCGAGCACATACAGTCTGGAGAGCAGTTGATGCGACAAGGTAGGAGGAAAAAACATCGCCGCATGCTTATTATCAGTGTTGACGCTCAGTTTTCATCGCTGGTGTGATGCGGGTTGAACTGCCTCTGCGTTCAACGCGTTTGCGGTGTCCTACAGCCTGATCCGATGTCCTCTCTCCATGCTGTTGTTGTGTGTCCGCAGATGCTGAGCGTCGCCTTGCTGTGTGTGTGCGCCGTCGCCTTTGGACACGTCTCCGCTCGCTCCGACAGCGGCAATTTTTTGGATGATAAGTGGCTCGCGGGGAGATGGGATAAATTCAGAGATGTGAGTATTAATTCTGGCTCATGTTATTAACGTCGCCCCCCTCCTCATTATCTCATTTACACCCCCACCCCCATCCCCCCTTTCTCCATATAGCCACCCTCATTGGTTTGTGATCATGCGCTCCTCGTTTTCTCGTTGTGTCCAAGCGACGCGTCACGGGGCCCGTTGTGGTGTTTGTCACACGTTCATCACCTGCTCCACTGAGACAGTAAATACACTAACGATACTGGGATCCCTGATCCCTGTTTGTGAGGGTTTTTGTCAGAGAAAGCCCTGCTAAGCAGAGACAGCCAAGGCCTCTGCGAAACACAAATGCACATCGCCCGGCTGCATGTCCGAGAGACACCGCTAAGTCCCCGAAAAAAGGGCCTAATTATGGGCAGGTATGAGGGAGGGAGTCCGCAGCGCCGGGGCCTGGATGTGCTGTTTGTTTAGGGGCATTATCACCCGTAACAAGGTAGTGGCAACAAACCAGGGGGGGATTTAAACCAGAAGATTATGATTTAACCATAACACTCACGTCTGTCTTCATTTGTGTGTGTATAATATAGAGATGCAATACTATTATCACAACAAAAGCACAAGCCTCAATTGGGAGCAAAACAGAATATTAACACAATGACAAAGAGTACAAAGTAGAGCAAGACACACTATGAGTCTCAATGGGAATATTAAAGCAATATTAGAGTGCGTCTCAGTGGCTTTGTGTAGGCCTACATCTGAAACTCCCAGTGGTCTTTCCTCTCAAGCAGTGAAGCTGTTTGTGTTTGAACTGATCTGGTTGATGATGCTGGTCCTGTCAGCCACAATTAGCCTGATATGTTTCTATGAGGTGAGTAACTCAGTTGCTGATTGTCATGGTGCATACCATACCGTAAGTTGACAACAGTGGGTCATACTTGGCGGTGTGGCCTTGACCATTTCACTGATTCACTATGAAAATAAGTGACTTAAAACTGGGAATGCCTTTGTTTGTTATACTTATTCCAACCAGTAGCCTAAATGTCCAATAGTGTTCCTTGGCTTTTACTTGGGAAGTTGAACAGTAGCCATCTGTGCAGCAGGAGGGCTACTGTGACTGGATTTGCCTCTTGCCAAAGGTGAGTGAGTGCAAATTTGCAGGTTGACAGTGAAAGCAGGCAGTTTAATGGAAAATTTGCAGATGTATTTGCCTCTGTTGGTCCTAAACCAGTGCGTTCGATTTGCCACATTGCAATCCAGTAGTTGTATGCATGGTTGCTAACATCAGGCACTGTCACAAGTCTAGGCATGCTAGCTTCAGTGCAGTGTTCCCGCCTGGTAGCACCACAAGGAAAAAAACAAACTTTAACATCAATAGTCCTGCTGCTTCGCCTCGTGTAAGCTAGGAACTAGACCAAAAGGGCAAAGGGTCGTTTTACTATTATTATTCTTTTTAATTGATAAATGTTATTAATGTTTATTATTAACTGGCCCTTTAACTCCCTATGATACGTGACATTTTTTTAAAAAACAAATCATAGCTGGAAAGACATCTGTGTTTTAAAAAAGAAATGTCAGAATGAAGTGCTGACAGAGCAGAAAACAGAACCCCAGTAGTCCTGTGGTCTGTGTGCTCAGCACCAGTCCACAGAGCATCAGTGGACTTCAGTGGACAGTTATTCGTCTAAGCAGTCGGGCCACCAAAATGGAGCAGGCCCAAAGTAAACACCACGCAGGAGAGGAACATCTTCTCAAAACAAAGTCGTAAGGTGTCCACTTGAATTAATATCCTAACCTCACAGTGTTACAGCCGGAGGCACATTTCGTGTGTTTGTATTTTTGTGGAGACTGGAAGCATAAACACAATGTTAAAAAAGGAAATTTCTAAGGGCAACACTTGTCCGACCCACAGAATGTCTGACACGCCCCCTTCTGGTATCCAAAACAACAACAATGAATGTCACTGCATAATAGAGTCGAGCAGGTGTGCTCGTTTGTTCACACAGTAGCAGCTGATAAAACCGCCAGTTTATTAGCTCTTATATCAAACAAAGAGTGGCTGGAATATTTGTTCAAAACTAAATGAAGCATGATTGTTTTAACAGCATTTATTTTACCTATTTTAGGGCTTTTAAGGCTTTTTCTTATTGAGTTTTTTGGTTCCATAAGGTGAACCACCTTGAGTATTTGACTAAAAGGAAAATAAATCTACATTTCAAAGAATACATAAGATATTCATCTTAACCTGTAATCTGACTAAAATGCCTTGTTTTGATTTGTGTCATTTATGATAATGAGGAAAGAGCTATATATTTTTTTGACAGTTAATTTTGGGTCTTAAGTGAAAATAATTGTTTATTCATATGGCACTTATCTATACTACAGCAGTTATTAATGGACCTGAAACTCATCCAAAGATTTTAGTGCTGAACCCCGGAGATTCATCAAACCAAAAACTGCCCCTGAGCTGCCGAATAAAAAAAAACCTGCACTGTTACCCCCTCACATTTGTCAGACTTCTGCTTTGCAATACATGTTGAGAAAAACGCTTACATACAATGCATTATGGTATTATGAAGCTTAAGTCATGAAATGCTTCACAGATTGCAGATGCAAGACAGTGGAAATCACGACTGTTGTTTGCGAATGAATGCCTCAAATTACAGTAAGGAACAGAAGTCAACCTGTTGAAGCCGTTCAGTGTAAAAGTGCATTGTGCGTTTCAGGTGGAGCGTATGTGTTAGCAGCATAGCTCGCCTCTAACAACAGATTGCGGTAAATTGTTGCACACAAGCAGAAGTGATCTGTACATGCTTGCAGTTGCCCAAACACAGACACACCTAAGCATGTAAGCTCGTATATGCACACACACATGCACATAAGATATGAGAAACAGGGGTTTTGTCAGCGGGCTGTGCTTTAAGTGTGCTGCAAAAATAAGGTTAGCTTAGTTCACCTGAGTAAAATCAGTTTTCTCTCACATCGGCTTTAATTAGTTGGGTTTTTTTTTTTTTGAGTAGTGAGATATTTCTCAGAATTAAAACCCATGATGTTGTTGATGTCAAACAGAGACAAAAAGCAGGATTAATTTGTCAAAAATAAGTGAATGTGGTTTCTGTTTTACACATGCTTACATGTTGTGTATCTAACTTGTGACTGTTGGTTTCTAACTCTCTCTTCCTACCTGTGAGACTTAAGTGTGTGAACTCATCAGCTCAGGTGGACCCATGTGATACACCTTGGGTCCAACTATTTAGCAGGATTTGGATTATGCAAATAGGGTGTTGGAACTGAATGCCAGAGAAGAAATGTGATTGGCCATGTGCTGCTCTTTGAGATATACACAGTGAGACAAAGCTTGGAGGTGAGAAGAGAGAGAGAAAGGGATGTAAGAGAGCTTGGTGACTGTATACAGCCTACTTATAAATACCCCAATAACAAGATGAGATATTTACCAAATTCATAACAAAACAGATAGATAGATAGAAGGAAGGAAGGAAGGAAGGAAAGTGATTGGCGGGGAACTGAAGACTCTCTGTGCATTCATGTCTGTGTTTTTTAACCTTGAGGCTCAGGCACTAGAGATAGAAGCAGAGCACAAATGCATTATCTGTTCTGTGTATATGTGCGTGCTTTTCATTTCCTGTTTTAGTGCTGTGTCCCAGTTTGTCTGTCACTGTGTTTTTGCATTCTTTCATGGAGGAATTTTATCCATACAGTTTACAAATGTATCCAACTAGATGTCATAATTAACAGTGGCAGTCTTGGCAAACAAAAGAGACCTCTAATGGCCAATAACCTCACTCACTTCATTCCTCCTCTCTGGCTCACAAAAAAACGGACAGCGAAATTATTTAGAGCAAACGGATTCCACTGTAGCTGTGCTTAATAACCACACACACATGCACGCAAATTTACACAGTTTGAGGGTCAGTGAAGGCAGAGGCAGACAGGAAATGCCTCAGCCTCTTTGCATGTTTTGTAGCTCATTAGACATGTATCACCACTGTGTGTAATCACACCTTGCTTTTGCTCTAAATGGTATATATTTGTACCCGAAACTGAGTCTACATTATTTTAACATCCATCAGGGATAAGGTTAAGCCTGCTGGCTTCAGATGAGAGCAGCTTGAAATCTGGCTGGAGTAATGCTAAATATATAAGATGGACAGTGTATTTTATTATTGTCTTATGTATCTGTATTTTGTCTATATTAATCCACTTAACAATTAAACATACTTGAGTTAGAAGTTATGCCGATCTGATTGATGCAGTCTCACATAATAGGACACATGCATCCCAGTCATGTCACAATAATGTCACGCACTGCAGACTGTATAGAGGTTATTGCTCGAGGGGCCAGTAAGCGCAGGAAAGCCACTATTGTTTGTCATGACACATACTGTACTGCCTGTTAATAATAGATCAAATTGTTCCTCTGAGATACATCCACATGTACACGAAGAGACAAGATCAACCTGACTGATAAAATACTAAATTAAATTAAATTAAGGAAAACAAAATTAAAACAGGTTACACCACGCAAAGTATTTTTAGGAAAAAAATATTTTTACTTAATGTTTATCCATGCTAACTGCCAGGTTTAGCTAGCTACAGTTTGGCTAGCTGTCTTGTGGCTGACAAAGGTAAAGCTGGCCTGCAATATGACTGACATAAGGTAAAATATGATTAACACACCTGGCATGACGGTTGATTAAAATGGTGTTTGTCAATACTTTTAAAACATATATAATGAAAAAGGATCCAATGTAGCTGAACTCACAAGACATGAGGTCAATGTCAATAACCAGAATTACCAAATAATGTCGTCTTAATCAGATATTTGGTTCCCTCTGTGAACGGTTTGATACCAAACCAGAACACATTGCTTCATGTTTTCAAGTCATTATTATATTTGTCAAGTTTTGTCTACTAAACTTAGTGTGCATCTCTTAAAGCTGCAGGGTTTTACAGCTTGTGATAGTTCAGTATCTTTCTTGGAATCATTACTCCTTAATCTGATTGGACAGAGCTGTTTCCTTGCAACAGATGTACACATTAACCCTTCTACAGTGTAAGCTGGCTAAGACATTGCTTATATTTTAGTAGTGCAACATAATGAAGTAAAAAAAAAAGCAGTATGAAACCAAAAAATAGGCAACTATTAACAGAGGAAGGACTTTATGCACAAACTTAGATGCTGAAGTAATTTTTTTTAAAGCCTAAAATGACCATTGACTTCAAGAGTGGTCTCTAATGTCATTATTTTTCATGCCAGTAGTTTATACTGAAGTTTGAGTATCTTAATTTGGCATGAAACTCCTTCCTCTCACTCAAAGCTGTTAGCGTTATCTTAATCCTGCCATCAAATAAGCAAAGTCTTCATAATTATACTTTTTTTTTTCTTTTCCTTTGAACTGTAGCAATACACCTAGCTACTTTTTTATCTTATGTGCTGCCAGGCTATTCCTTGCCAAACTTTACTTTGACTTAAATTTTACATTTTAGGCATGTTCTGTCACTTTCATCTTTCAGCAAGAGCCATAAGTGGGTCTCCCGCTAAGTGCACTAGATAGGATCCTCTCCACTGATTTACTGTAAGTCCTGTTAGGGTGGCTGGAGAGGCCTGGGGCTCTTTTTGCTGCACTATCTCAGTTTTTTTAGACATTCTGCTTGGCCTTCCTTGGCTAGCTTTCAGCACTGCTACGGAGTAAAGCGATAAGCTGAAGAGGAAGATTTAACAATGAAAAAAACACAATGAATAAATGATGGGTAAAAAAAAAAAGCATGGCTCGTAATAGCACGATATTGGAATAAATTAGTGTCTTGTTTAGAGCAGATTACATCTTTTCATCCTCTCACCTCTTATTTCCTTTTTTTTAAATGATTTTACAGTATATGTCTGCCCTGTGTTGTTTGTGTTATGGAGGGTGAATGATGAAGGGGAGGTACAGAGCTTGAGGCCTTTTCCACTTCAAAGCACCTTTGTGTGTATTTGTGTGCATTTGTGTGTGCATGCATGCGACAAGCTTGAGCAAGACGAGTGGAGCCAGTACAGTGAAAAAAATTGCATATTTTTTTTTCTGTTGGAAGTTAGAGGGCAGACAGCAAGGAGTCAGGGAAGGTAAGATAGCCACACAATTAGCAGGGATGATCTGTGAAAATTGCATAAAGACATGCACATAAAAAAAAAAAAAAATCAGTACGCACACAAGCAAATTAGGATGTAAGACAACTGAGCGGATTGCACAAGTCATTGTGTTTTGTGTGTTACAACTGTAAGGGAGTGAGAGGGAAAGAGGTGGAAAGAGATGGAGAGATAAATTGAAGAGTTGCTATTTTTAACATACACTCAGGAGGCCATTAGACCTATTGTTGAATTTTGGGTGTTCTGTGGTTTTTGGAAAGTGGGTGGTTGCATGTGCAGTGAAGTGCATTCATGCAGTTATTTGATGTTTTGTAGTGCTGACAGATTCTGGCACTACAGTCAGTGTTGTGGTGATAAGTTTGTTTGTTTATGAAACTCGCTCTGTCTCTCTCTGTATGTGTGTGTGTGTGTGTGTGCATATTTGTGTGTTTCAGTATAGTCCTGTGTGTGTAGTGTGTGTGTGTGTGTGTGTGTGTGCGTGTGCGTGCGTCTGTTGATTCCATTAAGGAATCAGACCGCAAGCACTTTTGTTGTCTTGACTAGTCTAGAGGGCCTGGCCCCCATAATGCAATGTTCTCATTATTCAGTCTTCATGGTCTGCATTGCTAGAGGGGAACCATCCTTAACAGAAACAAAAGTACCTCTCTATTTTGCTTTATCTTTACAAAGCTTTCAGTATGTGGGTTTTATTCATATCGAGATTGGAATGTACTATGTGTAATTCAAAAGAATCAACAGACAGATCTGCTATTGAATTTTGTGGTACTGTAATATGGACCTTTCTCGAAGCGCAAGGTAGAGAGAGGACAGGGTGCAGTCTGTAGTGAAGATGCAGAGGGTCACAAAGGCCAGATGGAAAGGACAAGAAAGAGAAAATAATCAAGAGAAAGCAAGAGTTGACCCTGTTAACGTTATAAAGGTGAGAAAGATGGAGACTGGCTGACAGTTAATATCATGCTTTTTGAAAATCAACAACGATCTTGTGGCAAGCAGCATGTAACCTTGCAATGCAACTGGACCGCTGAAATTTCAAGTCTGAAATCTCGCAGGTCCATCTTGAAAAACTCCAATCAGATTTGTTTATGTCCAGTCAGAATACCACTGGACCAATCAGCGTCCTTTGAGGAGAAAGTGGTGTTAGCTATATGTGTGGTTTGGTTCTGATGAAAGCGATAAGTGGCTGCAAGCTTGTAAACTATGGCGGCCACCAAAGAGATTAGCGTGGATGCTGCAATAGCGGCAGTCTTATCAGAACTGAACAACATTTCCTCAATAAAAGAAGAACAAAGTCAAGGCTTCTCTTGATTGAAAAGATGTTTCTCCCAACTAGCTTCAACAAGAGTACTGTATATGACAGACAGAAAATTCATCCAATTACCTTCCAACTTATTTCTGTTTTTTTTTAATGATCTGTCCCTTCCAAACACTGTCTATGGGCTGTTTCCCAGGTGAACATATAAAATCAATCCTATGGTTATGTGAAACATCCCAGCTGGTGTGTCAGGTTAAGCAGCATGTAGAAGTGTAAGGTTTCGGTACATACATGATCTGTACATATAGACATATTCACACATTCAGACACATAGATATCTAAAAGCAGCTCCATGTCCACAGTGCAGACCTTCAGTAACACCTGCAGGATCAGTTTATGCTAGTTAAGGCATCAATATGACTGTGTAAAGGTCATATGCAACCTCTCCAGTGTAACAGCATGTGCATTGATTCATGTAGAGGTGCAATAAATATCATCATTAATACAATTGATGCAATTTATATAAATAATGCAGATTCAAACGTTTGCTCAGCAGCTGTCAAAATGAAATGTTTAAGTCAATCACACAAAAATATATCAATGCCATACAATGCAGGTCAGTAACTCTGCCACTGTGTCTATTTTCTGCACGGGTGATAATGCTGGAAACAGCACCTTAAAAACAAGCGTGGCACAGAAGGCTGAGGTGTAAATGTGTTTATTTTTTTATTTCTGCTTAAATGAAAAGCCTGTAAACTTTGCAAAACTGTAGAGTCTCCGCAGTAAGATGCAAACACCCAAACCTCTCTTGCATTCTCTTTCTAACTTGTCAAGATAGAAGAACTTGTAAGACACTTAAACAATTAAATATTTAATCCAGACTTTTTGTGTAAGGCAGTTTGAAGAAACACAATAAATCTACAGTAATACTGCAATTTTAAGAAAATACACATTCACCAAAATTTTCTCTTTTACTTTCTTGCCTTTTTAATTGTTTTACCCGACAGCACAATTATTACTAATAGTAATTGCTTCAGTTATTATGGCATTGATTGAATAATGAAATAAATCAATGGAATCAGTGTTAATCCATCGATTCGCTTGAATTCCAAACATTATGTGCCAGATCAAGTTCAGTTTTCACACACGTTTCTTTTCAACACGTCTTGTCGAAAGCACATTCAACTTTGCAAATCTTGAGTTTCTAACCGCATCGTAGTCATTAACTGCTTGTTAATTCATGTTACTGAGGTCCTCAAGTGTCAAGGCTGGTTTACAATTAATATATCTGCTGCCTATACCGTCCAACAGCATAATGAATCTATATGCTCAGATTATAACCGTACAATAAATCTGCTCTGTGCATGCGAGAGCGACAGGGCCATAGGAGTCTTTGAACTGTACGCCAGTGAAAACATTTGTAAAACACTCTTTAATTGAATTTGACACATCCTGTTGGTGGAGATTTGTACAACGCTGGAATGCGCAAATCTACAACATGCAGCTTTATTTTGTCTCTGTTCAGCCTCGCTGTGGGATTTATGCTGATAACATTTTTTTTTCTCCCGTTTCCCTCCCTTCCTATTTGTTCTGGCATATAGAACCAACAGAATCACACTAACACACACAAACACAGGCTGAGAAAACACATACACCAAAGATGACAGAGGGAAATGTAATTTTTGTGTTTAGTTTTAATTTGTATTTTTAATGATAATAATCTGCCAGTGAACTATAAATTAATTGTAATTACTCAATGAATAAGTGTAACTCATCCTGACATAAAATTATTCATCTCTTGAATTTTTTCTTTTTTTCATTTTTCATGGGAAATTGATTTTGCATTTATTTCCAAAGTGGCTTCAGACAATTAATCAGAATGTTTTTACAGAAAATCATTTGACACAGTCGTATTAGATGATACCCACAAAGTGGTCATGTGTGTCTGTGAGTGTGTGTGTGATAAAAAGAAAGACAGATGTGACAGTGATTGTGACAGAATAAGATGGAAAACAGTACTTTGGTGAGTTTGAAGGAAACAAGAGACAGAGCAGAGTGAACACACATAGATCTCTATGTCTTAAGCTCCTTTTATATTTGCATCATAAGCCAACACACCCTGGGTGTGTCTCCTTCTTGTCCTTCTAATAAAAGCAAGCAAAGCAGTCACCTCTGTGCGATCCTTATTTAGACTGGTTAAAGAAACTGACATGCAAACGACTGAACCTTTGGAGGTTTGCTGCTTTACTTTTAAACATTTTGGGAAAGAGCAAAGCACTTTTTTATATTTGAAATTATATTATTATTAATTGATATAATTCATATGCTGGAGGCTTTCTGTAAATACAGAACACGAGAGAGTTCTGCTGGTTTTCCCCTTAACTCTCTTAGTATCACATTTCCACAGGAAATCTGTGTTTTCCCAAAATGGCGATCATCCAGCTTTTGATTAAATTCATTTCTTATTGGATTCTATATTTAAGATCCAATCTGTAACGGCAATCTTGCAAAGCTGAAAGTCTGATTTAATGGATTAATGTTACAACCTTAAAATACGTTTGGTACAAAACGTGACATTTAAACAGAGGTTTTCTTTGATGTTAATGAAGACTCTAGGCAATTGGATGCATCATACAGTAAATTAGTTTCCTAAGATTTGCATGTATTTCTGCTCTGTAATGCAAATGTTACTGGCTGATCATAATTAAAATCTAAAGGGGCTGTTTTGTTTCTTTTCAAGCTCTAAACCCTTTTGTCTATCCATAACTTCAAATGGCTAAACACAGTATTTTTTTAAAGCATAATTGCAGTCAGTTATAAATTGCATTATCTTGAACCAAATCTCAACACTAAAAAGTTAATAATCATTTCACATCTTTAAATTGTTCAATCAATGTGTTATTCTCCCTCTGTTGGTAGTGTGTTTGTCACATAAGGTGTAAATACTATCAGAGGATATGAGCGAGTGAGATCGTTGGCACATGCATGCACATGACGACACACGGGCCCCTTTTAATGCAAATGAGCTGCTGTCATAGCACCAACATTATCTTGGCTAAATAAATGCATGTTCTATGTATTTACATTTTACAGTGTGTTGGTGTGTGTGTGTTACCCAAATCAGTTCATTTCATAATGCAAAGTTTTGAAAGAAAAACCTAATCAAAATGAATTCCTCATTCTCTCTCTCTGTAATGCTTTCTCCTAAAGGAAGTGGAGGTTTGTATGAATGCTGAGCAGTCTTGTATCTGTCATGTATTATTTATTCTGGATTTTATCTAAACATTAATTCTTATAATTTTGTCCACTGGTTAACTCTGTTTCAGGAGCCTGGAACATGGACTCCATCCAAGCCCTTCGATCAAGGTGGGTGTGAGGACAAGAGCCTCGAGTCCTGTTTGCTTTTTAATAAAACAAGAAAAAAAAATAAGCATTAGAACAGACAAAGAGAACTCAACCTCACCCAAAGCACAAGTTTCAATTTTTTTTTTTTTTTGGAAATGTATGAGAACCAGTGAGGTATTATTAGAGATTATTTAAGTGTCAGAGATTTGTACGAATGTTGCACAGTTATTCTTGTTACCAATAAGTGATCTGCATCACTGTAACCCAACCTGTTAGTGAAAATGAGGTCAACTTTTGCAGGATTGCTCCAAAATAATAAGTTTACGATATTTTCACATGGTTGCAACACACTTTTGCTTACAGTACAGCAATTACTGAAACACATTAATACCTCAAGTGAATATCACTTATTAAGGGTCACTCATACATGTAACAAAGCATCTTTGGTGAAGATTAAAGGATTGATGCAATGATGAAAAAAAGGAACAAATAAAAAAGCCAGTCCTAATAGATGAACCTCAATGCAGGAAAGGAAACACTTGGTTTAGGGAGCAAAAATGAGATTTTTTGTGGCTGCGTATCCTCACGCTCTTCTCTCCAGAGCACGAATCATTCGTTCCTTTATGCAAGGCCAAACTTTCCACCAGATTAAACTGAATTCTATTTGGTAGTTTATACATGTATATTTATATATCCTTACCAACAGAAAAAGCAATCTGGAGAAAAACACAACCTTGGTAAAGGTAACAAACACAACAGCATCATTACAGGTGTTCACTTCCTCATTTCAGCCCTGTGACTCATCGAGGTTTTGTTGACATAGTGAAACAAGAATAACAATGAGGAAGGATGATCCTGAACTATCACAAATAAAACTTACATCAGACAGAGTTTGACTCTTACAGTACTGTACCTTTCAGTGCACATGCAGTGGAAGTGTGTGTGGAGTGTTTTATTTCCAGGCTTTTTTTTATCCCAAAGTCTTTTCACAAAGCCAACCAGTTATTATCTGTTTTTTGATCATGTGATTTCCCATTCAAGTAACCGACAGTGATAAACTTATACACACAACCAGGAACGCCAGGACGCTTTCACTCTCACTTATCACTGTATCCTCAAACACACACACACACACACAGACAGGGCATTTGCACACACACACACATGCACAAACAGACACACAGAGACATGTCAGGGAAACAATAGCATTAGATAGTGCGTTGGAGGATGGAGGCAGGATAATCTGCCAAAGCTGCTCAGGGATTACTGTAAGGTTCTTTTAGAGCAGAGGTCATTCACAAACTGTTCTGAGATCAGCTGAGGGTCTTAGATCCTGCACATAGGTGCCATGCTGAAGGCTGACACGCGGTCAGAAACAGCTTGCTTGCCTTTGCTGAAAAAGATCACACCCTCAGCTAGAGAATCAGATCTAAAATCAGCTCTCAACTTTAAAGCCAGATATGGCCCTCAGCCTGGAGATCTGATACCAGATCAGTTTGTGTGATGCTGTGTGTAGATGGCTGATGTAAGGTCAGAAGTAGCCTCTGTAACCGGTTCCATCTGTTTTTAGCTGTAAGGATACTTAACAGTATTACAGCTTTGAGTTCAGCGTGAGAGACACACTGAACATACTGTAAGTGAACAGGCAGTGGCTGGAATTAACACACACTCTCTCACACACAGATCACTAATGCCTGTCCAGGTAGCTTGGATGTTTAAAAATTAAAAGAATGAACATGGTTTAACTCAGAGTCACTGATGTAGGATTCCAAAGATAAAAAAGGAAAATGTAACATTGGGGAAATTTTCTCTCTGTTTATACTCATTGGCTAAGTCTGTCCAAGACACTCTTGAGATAAAAGAGGCTGTGTTTTCGTTGCACACACCTACACAATACACATATAAACGATTAAAAGTGATTAATTCTCTATCTTTGTTTTGTTTTTTAGGCCTTGATCCAGCCAAAGACCCATGTCTTAAAATCAAATGCAGTCGCCACAAGGTGTGTGTGGCTGAGGATTATAAGACTGCCTCTTGTGTCAGCCAGAGGAGGGTTAGGTAAGAACACACACACTCTCTCTTGCACATACGCACACACACTTGCCCTTTTAAAGAGGCGTGAGTTTCAAAGCTGCCCCTTAAATTTGCATTCAGATGTTTCTACGAAGAAGCGAGAAATGAAAGAGCGGATTAGGAGCAAATCAAATCTCTTTATTACTTCCCATTTCTTTTCCTCCTCCTCCTCCTCCTGTTTTCTTTCTTGTTTTTTTTCTTTCCTGCTCACAAATTCATGCAGCATGATAAGCAACAACACCAGAGGGGTTGGCTGTTTTTCTGTTTTTTCAGCTGGTCTACTGGTTGCCCGGCTCTCTTGTGACTGTTGTGTGTGACATTACTTTTTAGTCCAATTACCCCGGCGCTGGCAACGCCTTACAATGGACGCAAAGTCCTGCCAAGTGATATGAATGGGCTTTGAATTTGTATGTGTGTGAGTGTGTGCGCGCATGTCTGTCTGGAACACTGCAGACTGGACAGAGGACAGTAACGCCATACTGACCTCATTTCCCATTCTTAGCAACAACACAATTACATCTAAACAGTGTGAGCAAATCAGAAAATAATCACTCATAAATCCTAATCCTTGTCTTATTTCAGAAATGGATGTAAGAACAAGAAAATCCATCACAGATACAAAAAAATGCTTGGAAAACATTCATTTAGAACGAAGCTGGGGAGATAAGCGGTGCATTGTGATTGAGACAATGTCAGATAATTGAAAATATTTTCCTATGCATGCAGTCAAATGCCTACTGGGTGCTGGTGTGTATTAAGAGTTGTGGTTTGAATCTCCTCTCTAGTTTTAAAGATGCCAGTTTGTACCAGAGTCCAGGGTCAAAGTGCAAACCCTGCCCTGTGGTCCACCCGTCTCCTGTCTGCGGAACTGACGGACACACTTACTCCACCAAGGTACTCGCACACACACAAGTTTCATAATCTCTCACCCATATTAGAGACATCTGGACAGACTTGAGTCACGTCACGTCTCAATAAGGCACACATCCTGATTTTACTTCCTCTTCTCTGTCTGTCTCTCTGTCTCCCTTGCTCAGTGTAAGCTGGACTACCAGGCATGCATCACAGGAAAGAAGATTGCTGTGAAGTGTCCTGGCATGTGTCCTTGCCCCTCTCAGCCTGACCAGAGCTCTACAGAGAAGAAAGGTACAAGGTCGTGCACACATCAATGCACACTCTAAGTCACTCCAAGGGCACTTTAAGAATAAACCATAAAGGTCCTCCATGGTGTTAAAGCCCTTCCCATGCAAGCTAAAGCATCTCTGCCCTGCCAATGTGTCTTGTAGCATGGCAATAAATCATTACAAGTTTTAGGCTAGCGATGTTCTGGCTGATTCTGACTTTGAGGACTTCACAAGGGGGACAGTAAAGAATCACTTTGGCATCATTAATAATTAGTGTTATTGTTCTTCAGTGTGCAGTGAGTCGGACCTGAAGGAGGTGGTGAGTCGTCTGAGAGACTGGTTCAGAGTGCTGCATGAGAACGGCAACCACAAGAGAGTCAAGATCCAGAAGCCGGAGAAGAGCAGTGCGTCTTAAGGCATTAACAAAAACATTTCATGCATTATCGTAGTTATTGTTACACGCATCTATCCTTTTTCTCTTTTTTAACCTCTTCTCAGCAGAGTTCGAGGTTGGGGCATCACCTATCTGTAAGGATCCTTTGGGTTGGATGTTCTCCCGACTGGACACAAATTTTGACCTCCAGCTGGACCAATCAGAGATCAAGAGCCTCTACTTGGACAGGAATGAGCCTTGCTCTGATGCATTCTTCAAATCCTGCGACACACATGCTGACAAAGTTATAACCAGCTCTGAATGGTGCACGTGCTTCCAGAGGTACACAGGTAATGTATCTCCATGCACTCACATGCAAAGAGGAAACCATTAAAATGCCTGTACATTCATACAAAAAACACAGGTGACAGTCAGCTTCATTTTCTGTATCTTGTGTTATATAATTTTAATTTCATAAAAGACTGGATCTTATTTTTGTATAAAATCTGAAATGTAAACATTTCAACAACAAACAAAACAAGGCCCACATTGTAAAAAAACAGAACTTTTATTATATATAGAAACTTACTTCTATGGACATAGTAACAGCTTCCACTTAGTCAGACTGGTTTATTCTTCCATGACTCATACATAATATGTAACTGTATTATGTAAAATACAATAAAATGCAACACAATCCAATGTATTACACTGCATGAAAATGCCACTGTATAAGACCAAGGATGAAAATGAGTTTTTTGCACATAAAGAAACAGTATTTTTTAGATGAGCAAGTCTTTTTAAAGGCAGAGACAGCAGGATAACAAACATCATGCACAAAGCAAAAAGTACACAAAGGAAGCCAAGTTCTCACAAACAGATGCATCCCAGAAACGCAGACTTCTGCAGTTTGTCACCAGAGTCCCTTGTCTCTCCTCTGCAGATTCCCCTTGTAAAGCAGAGCTGTCCAGTATCAACAAAAAGCAAGCGGGGAAAAAGCTGCTTGGTGAGACTCAAACACAAACACACACACACACACACAAACACACACATACACATACAACAATCAAACACATTCAAAAGCACATCTACTCTCTCAAAGAGCGTTTTACCCTAATCCATTGTGTGTGTTTTGGCTTGTGTGTGTAGGCCAGTATCTGCCCTCCTGTGATGAGGAGGGTTACTACAGGTCCCACCAGTGTCACAGCAGCAGCGGCCAGTGCTGGTGCGTTGATCGCTACGGCAACGAGGTGGCCAGCTCACGCACCCATGGCCCAGCCAACTGTGGTAAGCAAAACTGTGTCAGAGTATCAGAGAGCTGAGCTGATTTGAAGTTAAGGCATCATGGACAAAATAATTCGTAAAATATTTTAATCAGTTGCCACAATTTATTTGTATCATAAAACTGTTCAAGGGGTGTTTTACATTTTTGGAAACAGATTAGTGTGCCTGCTTGCAAATATATGTTCATTTATATAAAGATACCACCTGTAGCTAGTCAACTCAGCTTAACATATAGAATGGAAACAATCACTTTGGCACAAAGGTAACAAAAGCCTTCCATCAACAACTCATAAAGTTTATATATTGCTGATTTTGTGGGTAAATTTCTAAATAAATACAAGTGCAAAAATGTACGATGCACATAAAGGTTTAAAATGTAGTACTTTTTGCCTCAGGCATTCAAAATTTGACTAAAACTATCAGCAAAATGTGAAAAAATAACAGTTTTTAACAGTAAGTTGAATGCTAGCATGCTAACCAGCTGGCTTTGGCCCATCCTAATGTGTCATACCACTTTGCACCTCAAAAGGTGGCAGTGTGATGGTACAGCTCAGGCCTGGCCCTGTTGTTTTTTAAGTATGAAATTAACAGGTGGCCTTTTCTCACGTAGTTCACCTTTAAGTGAGGATATGTTTTGTACTATTTTTTGGCTGGGCACAGTAACTTCCTCAATTCCTGGTCCTCACCTTTAGATTCGGTTTCTTCATGTTAAGCCAAGCTGAGCAATGCTAACAGCTGCTGGCAGTAGTTAAATGACCAGACAGACATAAAAAATGGTGTCAGTGTCCTCATAAAACTATGGACTATAAACAAAAATACTCCTGTGATCATAAGAAGTGGATCATTCTGTTTGCAGGTGTGATCTTGGAGTCTTCTGGAGACCTTGGCAGCGGAGATTCGCTGTTCACTGACGATGATGAAGATTCTTTTGTCCCCAACGACCAAGCCCGGATGGATGACGAGGACGATGAGGACGAGGACGATGACTATGACAACGACGAATATCTGTCGTAATTTTGAAAAGAAAACAAAAAAAAAGAAAAAAAGAGAAAACTGTTTGTTTGGTCAAACTGCACGTTTCTAGGTGACTCCCCAGGCAGATACTTAATCGTACTAACAGCCTATGGACTACTCTCTGTGTATTGTTTGTTCATTAGTAAGAAAAAAAAAATACTCCTGGCAAACATTTATGATTTCTCTTCCTCTCTAAGTATAAAAATATGATTGGTCAATGGCACTTGTTCACTTGTGTGTCAGCGATCCAGAGAACATGACGAGGACTAATCAATAACCATTCCAGTGCTTTGGATATGGTCACATGTGCAAAGACCTCTCCCTTCATTGGACAGTCCATATTTTCTAGTGTGTCCTGTCCTTGTGCAGCACTCCGATGCCTGAGTGTGTTGATGCCTGAGGCGCAATGTTAAAGAGATTTACCCCCCGTCATCCCTTCACCCCCCCCCCCCCCCTCTCCTCCTTATCAAATGTTCCTGTGTATAGGTGGGATGTTGATGATGTAGATAAGAGACTATTGCACTCTTTAGGTTTCTTTTGATCTTGATTTGTAACTGTGACTGTAACTGTGTGGAAAAAAACAAGATAAGATTTAGACATGCTTCATTAGGAGAATTAAGACAAAAAAAAAACAAAACCTAAAAAAAAAAAAAACTGTGTAAGTTGGATAACAATCAGAACCGACATGCTAGCTGTTTTCACGCAGACACAAATCAAGTCAAATCATCTCAAAGGCTCAGCAACAAGGAAAGACAAATTACTGCTTGGCCGGTGGTGTTGGAGGGGAAAATATTATTATTATCTATTTTTCTAATCCATCGTTGGATGAATACAGAAGATGAAATAGATTTGTCGTAGCATGTCTAATACTGCGTGATGTTGTTTCAGTCTGTGGAACCAGAGGCTAAACCTTTGTGGAACTGGAAAATATAAATATAATGGAGCTTGAGGGTTGAAAATTCACTCAAGCGTGTACAGAGGAAGCAGCACTTGCATAGTTATAAACTTCTTTAGCCACAAGTATATGTTATAAAAATAAAATATTTACTTACCTTTAATACGTCAGTGAGCTTAAAGAAAACTTTGTCGCAGCTCACACTGAGGATATCAACTCCAAAGAAACTGTGGAGTTTGGTGTTTTAAAATTCTTGGACTTTACATGATTTGAACACACAGTGTAACAGAATAAGTCTCTTGCACAGTAATGAAACCACAGAGCCATGCAGACCTGTTGAAATGTCTGGAAGTGGATAAAGGGTGAGGTGTGCCTTTCACTGATGAGGACAGATGGAGGGAGTAGTGGGTGGAGCATGCTTACTGGACTGACTTTAGCTTGTCTTTAAGCTGTATAAGAGTGGCTCTGCTGTCAGCTCGGACACTGTTTGGGTTTTGGTATAAGCTTGTGTTCTGGGTCTCTCTTACTACGGTGTTACACAGGCCATATTTCAGATCTTTTGATTTGTTACATAGGATAGCTAGAATGTAGACAAGCACAGATATACTTAACAGTTAAGGCATTAAAACACTTAGATTTTGCTGGATTTGAAAATGGTTTATATATTAGTACACTGGCTAGAGGAAGCTTTGGTTTAGACAGCTTTATATGAAAAAAAAAAGATGATCATCATACCGTGTTTTGCTTTTACTTTGTTTTAAAGCTTGATTTGTACTCAATCTGCTCTAACTACTTAAAGGTGTATATCTGTCAGGGTTAAAAACTGAAACTGATCCCAGATTTGTTTATTCATGATAAGTCCTGCGGCTCTTTATGCAGAACTGGGATTTGCCGAGTTCTTATGTTAATTTTACAATTATTAATCTTCCATCGTGCTTCATTTTGATTCAAACATCTGTTGAGTTTTCATGTTAAGACTTGAAAAGTGCCATCTAACTGTCCAATAGCTTGTTTTTTTGTTTTGTTTTGTTTTGTTTTGTTTTGTTTTGTTTTTTTTGCTCCCTTCATTCCTTCAAACTTGGAATTTCAATTCAATTTTCGAACTGGAAAATGTTAACAGTCTTAAAGCGTGCTGTTTCATGAGTGTGATGACATGCAAATTATTTTGATGACCTCAGACACTGTAGCCACTCTCAACCAATTACACACTGTCATCACAGCTCTGATAGCGTTTTAAGGTTATGATACATATGCATTTTTTACAGTGTATGTATGATTTGCTGAAATAAAAAGCTATATTGACCAATGTGTGTCTGGCTGCATGGTCATGAGTGTTACTTGGGGGACAGATGTGGCTGCATGCGGTGATGTCTTGTTTCGATGTGACCAAGTTTCTGTTCTGTGTTTATTGTTTCGGTTCTGCATTATGTGATTATATTTAGGAAAAGACAGACATGTCGCTGGTGTTTTGTGCTTTAAAAGTTGAGAATGTATAATTCATGAGTATGCAGGAACTGAGAAATCACGTTCCTAATTTCTAATTTTAAGATGTTGGAATG